>CAMZMU010000041.1:36170928-36653411 GCA_947311845.1 Poa pratensis
TTTTTTTTTTCATTACTCAAAAAAGGTACATCACAGCATCACCACTTTTAAGTACTATGGCTGAATCCAATATATTAGCTTGAATAGAAGCTACAAAGTTGCACACTTGCACTTAAATGCAGAAATTCAGTCAGGAAGCAAGACTTTAGACTCGTATTGTGATTCAGACAATCATGGCATGTACCCTGAATCAAGTGAAAATAATTTTTGGCAGACGGGTTCTTCTATTCCTTCAAAAGCCAGTATGTTCAGTGTTGCTCAAAGACATTCAGTCAGGAAGCATGGCCTTAAAGTTGCATTGAGATTCAGTCAATCATGTCACGTATCTTGAAATAATACATGGCAGTCGGGGTGGTCTATTCCTTCAAACGGCAAAAAATCCATATGCTTTAATTAAACGGTGGTTCCTTCTTCTCCTCGTACAACTGTTTTTACAGTACATTGCAGTGTAGAAGTACTTATTGAGTATCATCAGTGAACTGAAGACCGTAGCTTCGGCTAGACGATCAAACCCTGCATGCTGCAGCTATGTGGAATTGCAGAGCATCGGCCACACAAATAGCGTCTTAAAGTGTTAGTCTGGCGACCATGCTCGCACAGCCGGGCTGCCATCTTGATCATGTAATATGACCACCATTATAAAAGCCGGTTACATGGATCAATCTGATCGTCATCCTGGCCTGCAGAAAATAATGCATGTTAGACTATACTAACCTTTGTTCGTGCACTTAACCCCGTTTAGATCAAGCATGCTCATGAACTGCAGATGATTGTCCGGGTGGATGGTATGTCGGAGCCTTCTCCGGACGGCAGGGGAGATTAGATTGCAGTCACATATCTAGCGCCATGTAGAGTTTGACCATGGCAACGTCCTCTCCTTCACCACGACCTAGATCTCCACATGGAGGTTTCGGGGCCTGATTTTCGCTGAGATAAGTCTGGCCTGCTGCCTCATCTGCATCATCATGGCCTTCCGCTCTCCTTCCTTGTAGAACTAAAGAGGCATAGGAGAAATTGCAGGAGTATTTGAAACTGCGGTTGCACAGTCGATCACCAAATCCCTGTCGTTGAGCGTTCCACATGTGTTTGCCTCTTGGGGTCGACATCGATCCACTTCTTCTCAGCTTGATATCGCCGATTCACCAAACTGACTGGTCGAAGACCTTGAGGTAAATTCAGGGCGCCTTCCTAAACTACGTTGGTGCGAGATCGCCGTCGTCTCCTCAAGTTAGCTTCGCTCGAGGCAGATCGATGTTGTCGTTTCGAGCTCATCTGGTATGCTAGTCGCCATCTTCATCGTTACCGTGTTGATCGGATCGAAGCAGCACCAATCACGGCCTATATATGGGGACCGGCCAAGTGATACGTGTGTTCTTAGGTCAAGATATGGAGTTTGCATCGTATACGGTACAGAATCATCCTTTTCTATATGTCGCACGTGCCTGTGCTTCGGTGCCTAGTAATTTAATCCCAGCCGTTGTGATTTTGTGACCTCAGATTGATAAATCTTGACCGTTGATTATCTTGTGTTTTAAGTATATAATAGATTATTTCACCAAGGTAAGATAGACATCACAAACTACGCATGCTAGAATTAAACTCAAAGGCTACCAAGTTTAACTAACAAGGCAAACATATTAAACCACACAAATATGCTTGGCCATTACAATACAATTTATTATGTAAATACAAATAGGGTTAAGGTGATAATTAGACAACCTTTTTGAATCACTTTCAAAAAGTAAAACTAAACATCACTAATAAACTTAAAACATCCAGTAGCTAAGAAGAACTTTATTAGAGTAGTTTACTTTATTCTAATAATCATGTAATTATGCAAACAAGTATGATTAATTTATTTTAATTCCTTAGGCACTGATAGCATTTCACAAGTAAACTTCATTTTGTTTTTACTTAAGCACTAACAGTACTAACATATTAAGAACAACATTGTTTAGTGTTTTACAGTAGCTTATCAATTCACAAACAACAAAAGCCACCATTTCTTAAGTGACCAATTAACTGTTTTACTAATTTTAAAAAGGCAGGAAACACCACTTTATTGATTAATTAACCTAGGTTGTTATGTTGGTCAAACATTTATGCAAAGCTAGGTACATGTTCTCTATAAGTATTTTAAACTAATCAATTGGTTTTAGTCCAAAATTTTATTCACAGGAAATCAATTAAATCAATCAAGTTGCTACTGGTCCAAACTTCAATCACATGCAACTTAGATCTATGCATCACAAACACATGAGGTTAATTTCTAAGTAGCGGGTTGACAACAATCTAAAGCACTTAATCAAAATAGCAAGCATTTCATTAACCAAACACCCTCTGGTCATAAATCTAAAACAATCCTAAACACAAACAATTAAAAACAACCAATTAAAATAAGACCTTTTTAATAGTGGCAAAGTGTCTGTTTTGAGGAAAAAGGCACAAGTTTTAAAATACGGTTCAGAAAATTAAATCCTTCTACCACAGTAATCCTAGTAAGCATACAAAGCTATAGAAATTGGATTTGCATCAAAACATCACACCAAACAGGAATTAAAAATCCCACAATAGCTACTGGTCTCAAAACCAAAAGAATAAACACTCCAGTTCTAGGAACCTCCTGCATGCAAGGTTAAATTCTTTCGAAAGGTATTGACTTTAGCTTGCTGTAGAAATTGGATTCACTCCCTTTGGATACACCTAGCTCAAGTTATCTTAAAAATACTATAAAATGCACTTTTTACAAGATTTAATGCACAACACAAATTATAAAAGTTTTTTATGCAACACTGGCTCTGCATGTTTTGGAAAACACACCAGAACCACACAAAATTTATCCTAACGCTAAAACCCTAATAGATCTACCACAAACTAATTAAACTGAACATCAATATTTAACAGAAACAGAAAAAGAATAAACTGCTGCTGAAAAAAAGGAAATGGGCCGCGCCAGGGCCAGATCTGGCCGAGGCCAGCGCGGATCTGGCCAGCGGGGCGAGCTGGGCCGGCCCATCATGGCGCAACGCGCGTGCCAGCGCGGGGAAAACGGTCAACGACCGTGGTGTTCAAACGTGGCCATCGATCTGAAGATCGATGGCTCCCAGCCATCGTTTTCAGCGCGACGCCGCCGTGCCTGAGCAGAGAGAGGGAGGGAAGGCGAGCTCGCCGGAGAGCTCACCTAGGGGCGGTGAGGATGCAGGGGAGAGGTCGGAGGCAAAGGAGGAGATGATGGCGCGCTCAGGGAAGCTCTCAGGTCCCACATGCACGGCCGGAGTCCATGGCGACGGCGGTGGTGCCCTTCTCGGGTCGAGGATGGGCACGGCGTCCTCGGGCCGTCTCTGAGCAAAAAGAAAGGGGGAGGGGTTAGGTCTTGACGAGGGAAACTCCGCGGGTTAAAAATGGCGGAGAAAGAGGGGTGAATCGCCGGCAATCCTTGCTCGACGCCGGCGGTTGCTGAAGTTCAATCTCCTCTTCCCGGGGAGTAGAGGGCAAGGGCTTGGGCGTGGCGTCGTGGGTGGAGAGAGGTGGTGTGTGGGCGTGCTGCGGAAGAAGAATGGAGGGCAGGGGAGCTCGATGTGGGCTGGGGGGATGTTTGTCTCCTTGGGCTAGGGTTTCAGACCAGGGGGTCAAAAGAGGGGATGGGAGCGATGCCACTGGCCGGGATGGGCGGTGCAGGTGTGGGCAGGGTGGAGCTGGTCGGAGGACGTGGTCTGGCCAGTGGTAGAGAGGAGAGTGAAGCTCCATTGGCCGGTTTGAGAAAGGGAGAGAGGAGAGTGGAGGAGAGGGTTGGTGGGGGGAATGACAAGTGGGACCTAGCTGACTAGGACCTTCTATGTCCAGAGGGAGAGGGGTGGGTGATTGTGAGAGAGAGAAGGGCTGGTTTTGGATAGTTTAAGGGTTTTTGGTTGCCACTAACTTGTGTAGCTAATTTTACTAACAAGGCTAAAATGATCAACACAATAGGCAAGGCTAAAAACATGTGTGTGGTGATCAAATGGTGGTGAGGCAAAAGTTCCAATCCCAAAAGACAAAGGAGGAATTTTAAAATATATGCAAGTTGTGAAAAATGACCAAATGGTCACTGATTTGAGTACCCTCATACTCTAGATTATAAAGTGGTTAAACAAGGTGTTAACAGCAATCCAAAAATAGGTTTTTGAAAATATAAGTGACAAGGACCAACTTGGTTGAATTGCATGTCAAGAACAACTCATGGTTTGCTTAACATGATGCCCTAGTTTTGCTAAGTTTTAATAAGCATGAAGATAATTAAATTTGATTTAACATACAAAATTTGTATTTGTCTTACTATCTAAGCATACCACCAAGCCAATGAGTTCCAGCAAAACAATAAGCTCACACAATCCAAACATAAACATAATGTTGACCCATTAAATCCCTTGCTCAATTTCCAGTCACATAATTTAATCATAAGCAGAGAGTCTCCAACAACCAAGCAATTGAACAAATAACCAAACTTGAAGATTTAAACAAATATAAACTTTGTGAGGTGGTGATCAATACAATACTGGCAAGATTTTGGAGAAAGAAGGTTAGACCACCTCCTAGTAATAGTTTCCAAAGAAATATTTAAATTAGGAGTTGTTGAAATAAGAGTTGCTAAGACCAGCAACACATTAAACTAAAAATATATATTAGGACTTATTATATGGTCCTTTATAGTGTTGCAAACATATAGCTTTTGGAAATAAATTTTATTTTCTCGGATGAATGGTCTTTGGGTAGATGCTAAGATCAAAACATCAGGATAAAAGAAGTTGGGTAAAAATAAGATAGGAGAAGATTTATGGACTATTTTACTTGGCATTACTTTGATCACAAGGGTCAAATTATAACTAGGTTGAGTTTCAAGGTTGTTCACAAGAGAGGTCATTCACATAATCCCAAACCACATCAAGTCAAACAGAGCAAACATGAGTGAAACACAATCAATAAACAAGACAACTCAAAAAGTTTTTGTTGGTTCCAAATTTTGGGTCTTAATTACTTAAGTTTTTCTTGCTTACAAATTTGGGACGTTACAGACCTTCCCCCCTTAAAAGAATCTCGTCCCGAGATTCCTAAGCGAGGGCTAAGAGACTGCAAGGTTAGGGGTGTTGGATGCTTCTTCACCTCCGAGGTTGTTGATTCTCAACTGCGGTCTCCGTGGCGATATGTCATCAGATTTCTTTCGGACGACTTTTGATCTCTGCTGAAGGTGCTGCGATGAAGGTCGATGCTGATCAGCGCTCTTGTGGAGTTGACTTCAAATACTCCAGAGTTAGGGCTCAAGGAACAGTTTTGTCAAAACACCCTACTAAAACTAGTGTATGTCTTCCCCCCTTAAAAAGGGGCCTTAAAGGGGTAGTTGTTGAAGATATAAGTTGTTGCCGACTTCAAGGTGTTGTTGTTCTTGGGTACCATGGTGATCTTCGTCTAGGTCGTAGCTCCTTGGCGCTTGCGGTTGATGTAGACACTTGCCCAGATATTGCCGTCTTGCGGGGTTAGTAGTTAAATATCCGCCAACAGTTTTCAAGCCTCACAAGGGTGTCAGGTCCGTAGACTTGACTCTAAAGGCGTCTATCTTGCTTAGTGTGCTGTCTACAGCAACAGTCTTCGGGTCTTTCATCGTTCTTGGCATCTTGTTAGATATGATGTCTTCTATTGTGCCCACCTTCGGTTCAGCTGACGAACACAGTTGATGAAGACTTCCTTGGTTTGTTGACTTCGTGACGCCACACACTATCCTTCAGAGGTCGGTTCTATCTTAGTTAGCCTAGAAGATTAGTTAGGATACTTAGTGTTATCAGTCTCAAGTCGGGCAAGTCGAGTTAATAAGGTTGGCGCATAGAAGGCACTTATGACTCTTGCTTCGGGGTTCATCTTGATGTAGACGATCTTCAGTGTTGATTGTCTTCATTGTTGCTGACTTCAATCTCCTTCGGACTTTACGACTTGAGGGCTTCACTAAAATCTTCAAAAAGTAGTGGCTCTTGGCGTTCTTTGAGTCCTTCTTGTTGCCGTTTGTGGGTCTCGAAGAGGTTAGCTAGTAGCAAGTCACTGGTGTTATATGTTACTCTAAAGTTAGATACGCTAAGTTAGTGATGGTATACTGGTAATACAAAAAGTTAATTAAAATAGACAAGGCTCATCACATCACGGGGATGGGCTTTCTCGGGGTGGTCTTCTGTATCAGGTGCGGTTAAAAGCTTTCACGTGTCAAAGTTTAGAGCAGAGGCAAAACATTTTAGAGAGGTTTCCTAAAAAAGTTTTGAAATGCATCACGATGCATCTAATGCTAAAAAGGGCCAAAAAGGTATTTTGTGTAGGGGCAAAAAGATGTTTAAACAAAAGGGAAGTATGTGCCTAATATGTGTTGCCGACAAAGCGTGCTTGTGAAACATACCAGAAAACAACACACCAACAATAAACACACAAACAAGACACACACAAGCGAAAAGCATCAGCAAAACAACACATGAAACACCTATAGTACCAAAAGGGCACTAAACAATCGTGGTAGTCGGGTAATCCAACCAAGGGTCATATCCTACTTTATTCTATGGGTCTTGGTCAATCCTACTGGTTGGAGTCTTCATTTTATCGGCTGGGGCTCCTGCTGGAATTCTTGAGACTGTCGAAATTGCAACTGGAGTGCCGTTGTGGGGGTTGAAGTCTTGACAGTGGGACTGCTTCGGCAAGCAAGGGTCGCTTTGTAGCTTGTTTCTTCACTTGACGACCACCTTGATGTCGTATGTTGAAGTCTTAAGACTGAACTTCGCCTTCTCGGTAATAGTTACTTAGGTCTCATTTGGGTTCATCGTTCAAGCGAAGCAAGTTTGAATGGGGACAAGACAGTAGGAAAAATCTTTTGAGATACTTTAAATTGGAGAGATAAGGTCAAGATATTTTTGAGAAACAGAGAAGAGTGGAAACCATATTAGGCTTACCTAGATAAAAATAGATTTTGTGCAAATAGGGTTTTAGCAAAAATATTTCCTTCCTAAGCTAACGACCATGCTAACTAAGGTCTCCTAAGGTCAACGATGGATCTGATACCAAGTCTGTAAGGGCCCCTCGGAAACCACCGTCCGAAGTACCCGCGTTATGAAAACAGATCGCGATCACAATGATCAGTGCATCGTGATCACATAACCGACATGGTATTCAAAGTTACATCATTCAAACGGTCATACAAATCTTACATAGATGAATGGTCACATGACCCAATCTACCAGACATCGTCACGCAGGATGGAAGTAATTACGATACAGCGGAAGCTCGTGACTAACGTCGGCCCTCGTAGCCACCGGACGCGTTCCCACCAGTGCAGTTGACCGGTGACGGCCTAGTCGGCGTGGTCGTAGACGTGCGCCTCTTCTCCGGCATAAATTTCCTCAAAGAAGTCTGGACATTTGAATATCCAGGGACACAGCCGTAAGTACAATGATGCACTTGTAAATCCATCTCATGGTTTAAGTTTTTCATGGTAATGCAGAAGAAAAACATTTTTCGAAAACTGGGTTGGCTGCTATATACGACTATGCGGCTTAGTTTTCGAAAAGATGCTTTTGGGCATAGGGATTTACACATATCCCCGCCTTTGTCAAAAATGTGAGAACAGAAGAATCTGTCCCCACGGATTTAGAAGTTCTTTTGCAAACCTTTTTATAACAATAGGATAGGGATACCCCTTTTTTCCTTTCTCCGGGTTCCGACCAGTTGATTCCCCGAGACCAACTGTCTTCCCCCAAAACCCGTACCTCCCAGGTACCTTCTTGCTGCCTCCTTGTTTTCCAACAAAACCACTTTTCCCTTTTAAAACAAAAATTGCCCGCACGCCTAGATCGGTGGCCTTCCAACCGTCCATGACCGAGGACTCGGCTATTCGAATAGTTTTACACTCCGCAGAGGTTGTACACTTTCACCACAAGATATGGACAGTCTGCCGTGGACAACCACGGACTGTACCGAGACAGCATGCACCCATCAGACCGCCAATCCTAACTTCCACTATGTCGATGCTAGTACCTCGGTCGACCTCCTCGATGGGTTTGTACCTCCCCGGCACCAAGTGAGCTAGACGTTTGCAACCGGTTACCCCTAGTCTCACACCGCCATGACAGGAGACCCACCGCTGCTTCCCGGTAGGGACTTTAACCCCACGCTTTGTATGCCCAATTTCCTTATTGGGGCATTCGGTTCAGGGGACTCGAACCCCGTCTAGCAATTTTGAGGCAAAGCGTGCACTAGCATAAACAAGCTTCCGAAAGGCCCGGTGCCCATTTTGGAGTAATGTGGTTGTACTGTTAAAAAAATTGTCAGGCAAGATCCGCTAGGGCTGTACTTTGTTTTTTTTTCAAAAACAACTCTTTCTCCGACTGCTCCCAGCAGCTCGGGTTTTCGTAAGCATTTCCGATTTGCTCCCAGCATCTCGGGTTTTCGTAAACTTCTCCGGTAGCTCCCAGCATCTCGGGTTTTGTAAAACACTTTCTCTCCGAGTGCTCCCAGCGACTCGGGTTTTGCTCCGAAAACATTTCCGTAAAAACCAGGTCCCCATCCTATAGTTCTGAGATGAGAGTATGGATATATATAACTAAAGAAATTAATTTTCTTGATAGCGCCTTCAGTAAAAAGGCTTCTCAAGTAATGTTTTACTTTAATAAACCTATTATAACTAGTAGATATCTTTTGGCCAAACAACATTTTTGAAAATAGTTTTTGGGTGGCAAGTCACCACAAAAGAATTAAAACATGCATTATTTTATTCTTGAAGACAAAACATGCTTATGTAAGTAATGGGTATAAGGGTTGGTTGAGGTGGCTTGCCTGACTGGGTAATATGTCCTTGGTCTTGATCTTGAGGTTCCTCAGGTTCACTCCTCACTTCCAGTTCCTTCCCGATCGTATCTAACGTCGTAAACAGAGAAAGGAGCAACACTCAAAACACAAGACAATGATACAAGGACATGGCAAACAGGAAGCATTGCACAAGACACTAAGCTCACAACCAAAAGCAAGCAATTTACTTAGTTATACAACAATAAGCATCAAGTCCATACAACAAGCACACCTAAGAAAGTATACACAACAACCCTAATAGTTAAATAGGTAGTTCTAACTAAACACTAAAGCAGAACTCCACTTAGGGTGATTAGGTCACTTAACAAGGGCTGCTTCTGTAGTTTAGGAAATACTTCAGACAAAAGTACCTCTTTCGTTTTCAGGAAATACTTCAAACAAAAGTTGAGTTGCTACTTATTATATATTGCTAAATTATTTCACCAAGCTAAGATAGAGACATCACAAACTACACATGCTAGAATTAAACTCAAAGGCCACCAAGTTTAACTAACAAGGCAAACATATTAAACCACACAAATATGCTTGGCCATTACAATACAATTTATTATTTAAATACAAATAGGGTTAAGGTGATAATTAGACAACCTTTTTGAATCACTTTCAAAAAGTAAAACTAAACATCACTAATAAAACTTAAAACATCCAATAGCTAAGAAGAACTTTATTAGAGTAGTTTACTTTATTGTAATAATCATGTAATTATGCAAACAAGTATGATTAATTTATTTTAATTCCTTAGGCACTGATAGCATTTCACAAGTAAACTTAATTTTGTTTTTACTTAAGCACTAACAATACTAACATATTAAGAACAACATTGTTTAGTGTTTTATAGTAGCTTATCAATTCACAAACAACAAAAGCCACCATTAATTGTTTTATTAATTTTAAAAAGGCAGGAAACACCACTTTTATTGATTAATTAACCTAGGTTGTTCTGTTGGTCAAACATTTATGCAAAGCTAGGTACATGTTCTCTATAAGTATTTTATACTAATGCAATTGGTTTTAGTACAAAATTTTATTCATAGTAAATCAATTAAATCAATCAAGTTGCTACTGGTCCAAACTTCAATCACATGCAACTTAGATCTATGCATCACAAACACATGAGGTTAATTTCTAAGTAGCGGGTTGACAACAATCTAAAGCACTTAATCAAAACAGCAAGCATTTCATTAACCAAACACCCTCTGGTCATAAATCTAAAACAATCCTAAACACAAACAATTAAAAACAACCAATTAAAATAAGACCTTTTTAATAGTGGCAAAGTGGCTGTTTTGAGGAAAAAGGCACAAGTTCTAACATAAGGTTCAGAAAAATAAATCCTTCTACCACTGGAATCCTAGTAAGCATACAAACCTATAGAAATTGGATTTGCATCAAAACATCACACCAAACAGGAATTAAAAATCCCACAATAGCTACTGGTCTCAAAACCAAAAGAATTAAAACTCAAGTTCTAGGAACCTCCTGCATGCAGGGTTAAATTCTATGGAAAGGTATTGATTTTAGCTTGCTGTAGAAATTGGATTCACTCCCTTTGGATACTCCTAGCTCAAGTTATCTTAAAAATACTATAAAATGCACTTTTTACAAGATTTAATGCACAGCACAAATTATAAAAGATTTTTATGCAACACTGGCTCTGCATGTTTTGGAAAACACACCAGAACCACACAAAATTTATCCTAACGCTAAAACCCTAATAGATCTACCACAAACTAATTAAACTAAACATCAATATTTAACAGAAACCGAAAAAGAATAAACTGCTGCTGAAAAAAAGGAAATGGGCCACGCCCGGGCCAGATCTGGCCGAGGCCAGCGCGGATCTGGCCAGCGGGCGAGCTGGGCTGGCCCATCACGGCGCAACCCGCGCGCTAGCGCGGGGAAAACGGTCAACGACCATGGCGTTCAAACGTGGCCGTCGATCTGAAGATCGACGGCTCCCAGCCATCGTTTTCAGCGCGACGCCGCCGTGCTCGACCAGAGAGAGGGAGGGAAGGCGAGCTTGCCGGAGAGCTCACCTAGGGCGGCGAGGATGCAGGGGAGAGGTCAGAGGCGAAGGAGGAGACGATGGCGCGCTCGGGGAAGCTCTCAGGTCCCGCATGCACGGCCGGAGTCCATGGCGACGGCGGTGGTGCCCTTCTCGGGTCAAGGATGGGCACGGCGTCCTGGGGCAGTCTCTGAGCCAAAAGAAAGGGGGAGGGGTTAGGTCTCGACGAGGGAAACTCCGCGGGTCAAAAATGGCAGAGAAAGGAGGGGTGAATTGCCGGCAATCCTTGCTCGACGCCGGCGGTTGCCGAAGTTCAATCTCCACCTCCCGGGGAGGAGAGGGCAAGGGCTTGGGCGTGGCGTCGTGGGTGGAGAGAGGTGGTGCGTGGGCGTGCTGCGGAAGAAGAATGGAGGGCAGGGGAGCTCGGTGTGGGCTGGGGGATGTTTGTCTCCTCGGGCTAGGGTTTCGGACCAGGGGGTCAAAAGAGGGGGATGGGAGCGATGCCACTGACTGGGATGGGCGGTGCAGGTGTGGGCCGGGTGGAGCTGGTCGGAGGACGTGGTCTGGCCAGTGGGGAGAGGAGAGTGAAGCTCCATTGGCCTGTTTGAGAAAAGGAGAGAGGAGAGTGGAGGAGAGGGTTGGTGGGGGAATGACAAGTGGGACCTAGCTGACTAGGACCTTCTCTGTCCAGAGGGGAGATGGTGGGTGATTGTGAGAGAAAGGAGGGCTGGTTTTGGATAGTTTTAGGGTTTTTGGTTGCTACCAACTTGTGTAGCTAATTTTACTAACAAGGCTAAAATGATCAACACAATAGGCAAGGCTAAAAACATGTGTGTGGTGATCAAATGGTGGTGAGGCAAAAGTTTCCAATCCTAAAAGACAAAGGAGGAATTTTAAAATATATGCAAGTTGTGAAAAATGACCAAATGGTCACTGATTTGAGTAGCCTCATACTCTAGATTATAAAGTGGTTAAACAAGGTGTTAACAGCAATCCAGAAACAGGTTTTTGAAAATATAAGTGACAAGGACCAACTTGGTTGAATTGCATGTCAAGAACAACTCGTGGTTTGCTTAACATGATGCCCTAGTTTTGCTAAGTTGTAATAAGCATGAAGATAATTAAATTTGATTTAACATACAAAATTTGTATTTGTCTTACTATCTAAGCATACCACCAAGCCAATGAGTTCCAGCAAAACAATAAGGTCACACAATCCAAACATAAACATAATGTTGACCCATTAAATCCCTTGCTCAATTTCCAGTCACATAATTTAATCATAAGCAGAGAGTCTCCAACAACCAAGCAATTGAACAAGTAACCAAACTTGAAGATTTAAACAAATATAAACTTTGTGAGGTGGTGATCAATACAATACTGACAAGATTTTGGAGAAAGAAGGTTAGACCACCTCCTAGTAATAGTTTCCAAAGAAATATTTAAATTAGGAGTTGTTGAAATAAGAGTTGCTAAGACCAGCAACACATTAAACTAAAAATATATATTAGGACTTATTATATGGTCCTTTATAGTGTTGCAAACATATAGCTTTTGGAAATAAATTTTATTTTCTCGGATGAATGGTCTTTGGGTAGATGCTAAGATCAAAACATCAGGATAAAAGAAGTTGGGTAAAATAAGATAGGAGAAGATTTATGGACTATTTTACTTGGCATTACTTTGATCACAAGGGTCAAATTATAGCTATGTTGAGTTTCAAGGTTGTTCACAAGAGAGGTCATTCAGATAATCCCAAACCACATCAAGTCAAACAGAGCAAACATGAGTGAAACACATTCAATAAACAAGACAACTCAAAAAGTTTTTGTTGGTTCCAAATTTTGGGTCTTAATTACTTAAGTTTTTCTTGCTTCCAAAATTTGGGACGTTACATCAACTGTGCAAACTTTGCCTGTCATTAACCTCCGCAATCTCTCATCGGCAAAAATTACTTCTGCAATATATGAAAGCAAGTCAACGACTGCCGGCACATGTGGGATCTCAACTTTCTGTGGTTCAAGAGACTCTGCTAGGCTTTGTGGATATGGAATATCAAACCCATCTTCTAGTGGAATACTTTTTATTTAGTCAATGATGGTTTTCATGCTTAGAAATTTCCGTCCATCCATGGATCTTCATCTATCTTCTGCAATAGAGCGTCGTCGGGGACAGGTAGAATGAGAAAATCATCCAGGTTTTGTTGTGGGGGTTCTGCAGTGTTGCAATGGGCTCCAGAGTTTGTAATATTGGCTTCAGCCACAGGGAGCTTGCTCTCTGAAGGATAAATTTGAAAACTGGAATCTCCATCCTTGACAACATTCATGCAACCTGATGACATACTGGTAGCTGTGGTAATGTCGACTACACTGTGCTGTCCACCTGAGCAATTGGCCATGAAGCTTTTATGAGAGAACTTGGAATGCTCTATGGACATGTGTTCAGTGTTGCAAGAAGGGTGAACAGCTTTCAGGCTATGTAACGACACCGACGTATCTGCCCCAACAATGGCTTCAGCCACATGGACCTGGCAATCTGAGGTGCACACTTGAAAGCTACAATCTCCATCATTGATAATATTCATGCGATCTGATGGCGCACATAGAAAAAAGTTACCAGACGGATGGGATACTAAGACATTACCAACCACATAGGAATAAAGTTATCAGATGGTGGGATACTACGATAATATTACCAATACCATAATACACAAAGTTATCGATGGGGGAAACTAGTAAGACATTATCAACCAGAAAAATTTGTTATCAGATACAGGATGCTACATAAATATTAGCAAGACCATAACATGCAATTTATCAATGATGAGTTGACGACAACTAAAAAATAAAATATTACCAACTACACATAAAAAAGAAGTTAACAGATGGGAAAATGCTATAAAATTATTAGCAAGACCATAACATGCAAGTTATCAATGAGAAAAAAACTGAGATGTTACAAACCACTTATAGAACGAGTTACCAGGCAGGGGATACTAAAAAGTTATTACTAGGGCACTAACATACAAGTTGTCGATAGAACACCCTTGCATGCAAGTTAGTGATGAGAAAAATTAGTACCAGAAGCTTGTATCAGAGAACTACATGTAGTAACATCAGCTACATTGGGCTGAACACTAGTTTGTACCATCAAGCTTGTATCAGACACCTTGGAAGGCTCTATGGGAAATTGCTGATGCTGAACACTAGATGCAGACTTTTGAACCTTCAATTGTGGTGGAACAACTTGAAATTTACAGCATTCATTTGTTTGAGAAAAGGTATTGATAGAAGGCAAGAGTTTCAGAACATTAATGATGTTTTCAAAAAGAATTGGCTTCATAGACTCCACAATTTCATTCTGCATGTTCGACACAATGATGGGAAGTTGTTCAGTGACCTGACAACGAACAAAAACCCAAGTAAATTTATCAGCACAAAAATATAATAAAAATTTAAAGCCCTAGCTCATGCTGAAAAAGAGAAAAATATATATTTGTTTTAATGAACAATAGCATTAGTTTCAGAAAAACAAAGGTGTGACTGTGTGTATCCTATGAGAAATGGTTGAGATATATTACACATTTGGGATATGCAAAAAACAGAAAGAACACATGAGTATAGCTGCGAAAAAAAGTTTTTCAAAAAAACGTACCTCCTTATGATGACTCTCTGGACATATAGATAACACAAACTGCAAGAGATCCTCAGATGTTTTTGTAACTGTCTCATCTGATAGCACAGATGTGCTTGTGAAAATAGTATCTGACAGATCTTTCACCTGCTTCAAAGGAAAAATAAACAGTAGGGAGTTATAAATACATCTTGGTATGACAAAAATAACAAACACTGAGCTTTTGTGTAGAGAAATATTACATAGATCTTACCGGTAATTTCCCGAAGAGGGTAGACTGCCATGATACACAGTCCATTGCCTCGACGTCATTAACCATCTGGCTAGTCCATACAGAAATGCGAGGCCACTTCTTTTTCAGAGAGACTGGAACAACGTAAGATTCCTTCAACTCCATATAAATGATCTGAAAAAGTTTTCAAATGAACAAAGTTATTAATATGGGATATGAGGGAACATAAAAGACTTTAGAACAAACATATGTCTCAATGTATATGTAGTAAAAAGATGGCACAATGATAAAAAGCATGTACCAAAAGAGACAGAAGATTGCCACCCAGAACAGTTGTGATGCCTTCATTGTATGCCTCTATGAAGTTATTAATTTATCCAACACAGCAGCTGAGAAATCAAATGAGCTAATTGAACTTGGATCTCTGAACACGTGAAGGTAATCAGGGCTGACAGCATCATGACTTGAAGGGCATAAGAATACTGTCATGGCATACATGCCAAACACTAGTTTGAACATATCGCCATCAAGAACAGGGTAACGAGGTCCTCTAGCTCGGAAATTGTTGGGTACCAGCCATTACATTTTGTAAGATTGGCAATCATCAATCTTAGCTCAGGGTCGATCTTCTCGCCGATCCTCATACCACCAATTGGTGTGCCCAGAATTTGGTGAATGAAAAAAGAACTGTCTATGATTCCTCTCCCATTTGAAAGAACCAGTGTCCTTGAGCGTGTATCAAACTTACCAACAATGTAAGTTATCAATCCACGTGGTAGGACTGTGCACTTCAGCTCAAGAAGGTGTCCTAGTCCCATGCTGCATACTAACTTCCTTTGAGTTGAAGTCAGATGAAGAATCAATGCAGAGAACTTAATGAGGGATAACTTGGTATAGAAGCCCTAATAAAACAATGAACAGAAGATAATTGTTCAGTGTAGATTATTATAAAACATTTAATTATTTATTACAAAAAAAATGTAGTGCAATTATCGATAACGAAAACACTAATAAAAATAAAAATATATTACTACCCACTAATCATGCAGCAAAAACAAAGAAAGTTATAAACAATGGCGTTATGTAGCATATGAAAAATTAAACAACAGTATATGAGTATAAACAATCACTTCCTATTTTTGATAGACAGATTGTTCACGTATGCAAGACAATCCCACATACACAAATTAGAAAAAAAAGGACATTACATCGCCCTAAACATTCGCAAAAAATGAGTTGCATCCACCATAAGCTTGTGGTCATCCTTCCCCCGGCCGTCCGGTGACCAAGCACTGCAGCAAGTTGCCAGCACCCTCCCCCCCCCCCCCCCCGACTCTAGCAAAATTGCAATCTAATAGCAGAGGAGCAGTAGCCTACAAAACTAAAGACTCCCCTATGGCATCATGTTGTTGTTTTAGAGAAACAACCAGGTGGGGTAATGCCAAAAATGCAAATGCAATTACTAGGGTCATGTAGACCACTCTAGCTAGTCGAGATTGCAAGCTCATCTGACACCGATTTCACGTATCCGTATAAGGTGCCGCGTACACACACACAGAAATAATAATCATACATAAAAAATTGAATTGTACCATGCGTTTCAAAGTTGGAAAGGGATAAACAAAAATATGGATGAATTGTACTTACAGCTTTTGCAATGGGTTGTTCATCCATTTTTAATGAATTTGACATTTGATAGTCCACAACAGCTGTAAAAGAACCAAACTCTCCTTGGTCTTCCTCCTTGAAAAACTTGTTGTCTGTGCTTTTACTGGGGTACCTGCACATCACATCCACGCATAAAAGGAGGGATAGAAAAATAAAGCAACTCCGTATCGATCTAATCAACTAAAGCTGCAATGTATTTGTTAAAAAAACTAGGTTGGGATCAGGAAAACAACTGTAACCCCATCAGACAAACAAGAAAAATTCGTTCATGGAATGGATAAAAGGATTCGGCCCAGAGGATAAGTTTAAGAAATCAAATGACGTATGAACACATACCAGCAAAAGAAAAACACGTATGGAACAGTAAAACGACTGTAGCCCCATCGACACACACAAGGTTTTGATCCATAACAAGCCAAAGAGTATCATCCAAGTATGTGTGATTTGGGTGGGGAAATGTTCAAGAAGTATCAATTGATAAGAAAACCAGGGCGGAAAAACCAAAAACAAATCGCTCAAAGTCTCAAAATCGTATCTACAAGAATCACACAAAGTAAACCCTAAACAGAACCAAAACCATAGAAAGGCGTACCTCTCCTGCTGCGGCTGAACGGAGGTACAGATCCGGTAGATCGATTTTCCGCCTCTAACCCTAGGGTTGCGGCGGCAGCGGATATGGGGAGGGGATTTTCTTTCTCTCGTAACAGACAAGAGTGGGGAAATGGAGAGAGGTGGGGGAAAAAGACGGGGGTAGGTGCGCAATAGAAAATATGCAAAAACACCCACAACAAATAGCAAATTAAAAAGAAGGCTGAGAACTAGAGAAACGTGTGAACAGGCAAACGAAGAGAAACGAGAATTGCGAAAAATTTGAGAAGCTAAAGGGTTAAATTGAAAATTGACTGTCTCCTACCTCACCTCAATAAACCCCGTTCCCCGAAACCCTGGCTGGGCAGCCCGCCGCAGCTCCTGCTCCTGATCGAGGAAAAGCTTCCCTCTCGAAACTGCATCATCTGAAGCTTTGTATCCCGGATCTCCTCAACCCTCAACCCCACTCCTCAGGCGAAATTCCTTAAGGTTGGACAAGCAAAGGTTTGAGTCATCCCCTCCCCCCCCCCCACCGTACCTCCTCTCCACTCCACTCCTCAGGGTGATATAACATTGTGTTCTCCAAATAATCTGCAGATCAAACACACAGGGAGAAAAAAGAGCAGAGGTGGACAAGCAACGGGGGCAAGGACCATATAAACTCCATCAGAAAAAGAGAAAAAAAGGTACAGCAGATTGTAAAATTAGATAAAAAATACGATGTCGGTCATCCTCGCTGGAATATTATGAAAATATTGTTTCAAATGTTCTCATCAGATGAACAATCATAAAAAGAAAAAGTAAATGCAGATTGGACTATGCAAGCATTGTCTTCATGAAACAAAGTTGTTTATCCATTCCTATTTTGATCTTGCTGTTCTATGTGAATTAACTGCACCAATGAACTGTAATCATATCCACTTGTGTTGGCCTGAAAAATAAAAGAGAATCATCAGCTGCATTATAGAGTTCAGAGTAAAAAAAAAAACAGATGATAATAAAATATAATGTTATAGCACATATATATCGAGCTAACTATACTATATTTTCAGATGGAGAGCTCTTTGCAACAAGAGGATGGAGCAGCGAAATTTGGGATAGACTCTCCTACGGCAAGAGAAATTATTAATTCGCTGAACATAGGAAAACGAGCAATACTAGAAGCTTTCTGGAGAAATTCAAGCTGGTACAGCAACACAAATTTACAACAAAAAGAGAAAATGAATCATTTATTTTCAACAAAAAGTAGAGACACTGAACCCTATTCTCTATCACTGCAGGCTTTCGTACAGAGACAACGTGATCACGCGGAACAGATGCAGAATGAAGAGCTAAGGTGCATTGAAGCTACTATGAACACATCTTTCAGTGGGACAACACATGATTCAGTGACCAACATTCAGCAGCAAACACAGTCGCGACGACGGGACTTTGATTTGAATGAGGTGAAGCAATATAATATAAAATAGCACTAGCTAGGTTTACATGGATGTACACTTATGAAAATTAACATACTTGTTTGTTCTCCCAGCATTTCATCTAACAAAACACCACCACCCCCTCCAAGAAAAACATTTCTCATTTGCTGTCTTATTTTTTGAAGGAAATTGAATTATCTGATGAAGAATTTGAAGTGCACACAGAGAGCAGTGTGCCATACATGCATCAAGAAATGAAGCATTTTATGCTGGAGAAGGTAGCACATCTAACCAGAACAATAACGAAACAAATCACAACCAGGAGACAGAAGAGATACCTGCCTTTGGTATAAATCTTGAAGAAGCAATGAATCCAGAACCACCATCTGTGGAAGAAAAAGAAATGGACAAGATGTTCTCAGACGACAGATATGCAACTTTGGACGAAATATCAACTGCCGCTACACCGGAGGTAGGAATGGAATTCAGTTCAAGAGATGAAGCGTTCTTCTTTTTTGCAGTCTATGCAAGAAGAATGGGATTTGCAATAAGGAAAGATACTACCTACGAGTCAAAGAAAAGCAATGTTATCAACAAGCAATCGTTCACTTGCAACAGAGCAAGGACTGATCAAGGCACAGACAGGGCTCTGAAGCAAAGAAGAACAAACAAAATTGTGCACACAAGGTGCAAGGTGAAAATGACTGTGAAGGAGGAAAGAGGAGTCTGGAGCATCACAAAAGCTTCCCTGGAACACAACCACCCGTTAGCCCCTTCGGACTGGATCACAAGGTTCATGATGTGCCACAGACAAATGTCTGAATCAGACAAAACACTCATCAAAATGCTTCAGGAGACAAGGGTACCGCCAAGGAATATCATGAAGATATTCAGGAAAACAAGGGGCAGTTTCAGGGGAGTACCCTTTGACACCAAATATCTCCACAACCAGGCAGCAAAGGAAAAGCTAAAGCTTAAGAACAAGGATGTAGATGAGTTGCTTAAATGCTTCAGAGAAGAATGCCGCAGCAGGCCAGGGTTTACACACAAAATGCAGGTTGAGGACAGTGTGGTCAGAAGTGTATTCTGGACAGATCAGTTAGGAATATCAAACTACAAGCAGTTTGGGGAGTTTGTATCTTTCGACACAACCTTTTCAACAAACCAGTATGGCTTACCATTTGCGCCTATTGTAGGTGTCGATAACTACGGGAAATCAGTACTATTTGGCGCAGCATTGCTAAAGGATGAAACAGAGGACACGTTTAAGTGGCTGTTCTCTGAGTTCGTCGCAGTCATGGGAAACAAGCATCCAGAGTCAATAATAACAGACCAGTGTGTAGCTATGGGCCGTGCAATAAAGGCAGTGCTACCTTTGGCAGTACACATGTACTGTAACTTCCACATAGTGAAGAAGATGAAGGAGAAAAAAGTAACATTTTTCGCTTCTCGGCCGACTCTATACGATCTGTTGAGGAAGGTGATCAGGAACTCATTTACACCTGAAGAATTTGAAAAAGCTTGGTGTGCACTGCTACGGAAATACAACGCCGAGGGGGACGAGCACCTGGATAGGATATATGAAATCAGATCAGAGTGGGTGCCCGCATATTTCAAGGATAAATTTTTCCCATTCACATCGTCCACGGGGCGAAGCGAGAGCACAAACTCTCTATTTAAGCATTACGTTAACCGGAAAGACTCCATCTCTGCATTTTTCAAGCAGTATCTGATAATACAAGAGAAGAAACAGGCTGATCTTGATAGACTACGGGAGAAGATAGAACTAAAGGGGCCAGGGAGCTGGGGGTTTAACCCAATGGAAAGAGAAGCATCAAAAATATATACTTTCCCTATTTATGAAAAGTTTGCTGAGGAAATGAAGAAAACTTCTGCTTACAATGTTGAAATTGTTGAGCATGACAGAAGTTATCAGGTGCTAAGGGTGGGAAGCTACTGGAACGCTGAGTTCCCACGGCAGATGTACATGGTTTACCTAAGTGATGATTGCTCCGAGTACAGCTGCTCATGCTCAAAGATGGAACGAGATGGAATACAATGTTGCCACGTGCTGAGAGTTGCTCTGCACCGAGGACTCACTGAGTTGCCGGTGAGTTTCATCAAAACGAGATGGACAACATCAGTTAGTATAGAACATGCAAACTTGGTTGGACCTACTGACACCGGAGCAGCTGAAAAAACTCACTTGGCTGTGAGACACGCAATAGAAATGAGCAAGGTGTCGCACCTATTGTCAACAGTATGCACGGATGATAGGTCGTACGACCTGTTTGACCAAGGAGTAGTGCAGCTCAAGAAAACCATAATCAGTGACAAAATGCAACGGCTTCTCGATCAACAGGTAAAACAGAGAAAGAGGAGGGCTGTTGATGACCCACTACCCAAACAGCCTCCTGTGGTCCAGAACAATAACGCAACCAGCAATACAAATCCAAACCTAACCACAAGAGGAGCAGAGGAGTTGATGACCCACCACTACAAAAGGTTCACGAAGTACAGGATGATGATGATTCCAGCAATACATATGCATATCAAACCCAGTACGAGAGCAGGGGTGTCGATGATAAAATACCACAGCAGCATACTAAGAACACACAACATTGTGGCTATTCCAGCAAACAGGCTCATGTAGCACATGACGGTGGCGCGACAAGCAATGCACATGCGCAACACCTTGATGATACACAACATGGTGGCTTGGTCAGCAATACGGAAGGATACCTAAACCAAGCGTCATTGTTTGGACCTGATACATCCAACACCAGACTCGCAGATGACGCAAGTGAGACTAGCTACAAAGATCCTCCAAATTCAAACTCTAAGTGGTTCAACCTAGGGGACAGGCCGAAAAGTCACTATGAGAAAGCTGCTCTGAAGAAACAAACAAAGGAAAAGAAATGTGGAATATGCAGAGAGGTTGGGCACAAACGAGACCGATGCCCAGACAAAGACAAGGTTTGTGGACAATAAAAATAATAGATTATTGATCAAAATAATGATTTATTCATATAGTCAGAAGATAATCTTATGAATAACAAACATATTAATTGTGGTAAAAAATGTTAAAAATTACGCAGGTTGGGGAAAAAAATAGGGTACCGGCAGTATGTGAGACAAACAGTGCCATAGAGAACCTGGGAGATGTGACAAACCAGCGCAATGTGAGGGGTGATGATGACAAACTAACAGGACAGGCTCATGTAACACAAGATGGTGGCACATCAAGCAGTGCACATGCACAACAAGCTCATGGTCCACATGAGAGTGGCGTGAACTGCGGTAAAGAAGGATACCTAAACCAACCATCATGGTTCAGGCCAGCTACAGCTAACAACGGTCTCGCAGATGATGCAGCTGAAACTAGCTACATATATCATTCACAATCAAACAATGATGGTTTCAAACTAGGGGACATGTCAAAGAGTCATAATGAGATAGCTCCTCCAAAGAAACAAGCAAAGAAATTTAACTGTGGTCTGTGCAAAGAGCCAGGGCACAAACGAGACCGTTGCCCAGATAAAGACAAGGTTTGAACAATACTGTTTCATTATATATATTCAGAAAAAAAATCTTATGAATGTCAAGATTATTAATTCTTATAGAATTGTTAAAATTTATGCAGGTTGGGAAAAATCGGGCTAAGCCAGTGTGAGACCAACAGAGGCATAGAGGCAGAAGAGACGAACCAGTGAGAGGTGATGAACAAGAAAAAGAAGGGGTTAAAGGGAGAAAAATTCAATGACGCAACTGACATAAGAGGAAGATAACCCGTGTATTGTTGAAGCAAAAATAAATAATTCAGACAACTGTAACGCCATTATTCATGACATATGTTTTGTAGTATTACAGTGGTACACTTCTGACATTTTATATCGCAGTGAGATTTATATATTCTCATATTATATCTGATTGCCATACAAATAATAGTATCTATCTCTTGCCAATTCAATAATAAACAAGGACTGTTTGAGCTTTCATAAGAAACAAGGTTCTACCTCAAAGCTTGTTACTCTCCAGGAGTTCTCTCCAGTTCAATAACCTGTTGCGCTTGTGATTTAACCAAGTCCATGCTAGAATCTTCCTGTATGCCGGTATTTGATCAAATGTTACTGCAGGGACATTGCGCCCATCCCATTCTTGAAGAAACCTCAGCATGAAGTACCCACAATCAAGACTGCAAAAATGTACGAAAGTTGTAAAAAAAGCAACAAAGTTAAGCAACGTGAATACTGGTAACAAAAGCGAAAAGCAGAAACAACCAATCAGAACATATCAAACGACAAGAAGCTATAAAAAATAGAAAGTGCAAAACGAAAAAGAGATTAACTCACGTGTTTTTTTGCTTGGGGACATCAATATATTGCAGCTGATAATCATCGATCTGTCTTGCTGATGTAGAATAGTTAAATTTGTATGCAGTCTTGATAGCATCAACTAGAAAGCTAGCATGTTGGATTAGGGACACATCATCACTGCCTCGACAAGAGTCCAGAACTTCAAATCTCATAGCCTTGAAATTCAATCCAAGGGTGTACCAATGACCCTGCGGTTCCTCAGCAGTACCAAGGTCTTGTAACACGGCAAACAATAGCTGTGAAAAAAGAAAATGGAACAATATAAATTTGCTATTACCATCATTGCATCAAGTGAAAAAGAAAAATGCTAAAATTAAGGCAAACATAGAATACATTATTCATGTGGATGAAACATATTTACTTGGTGACTAACTGTTTTAGCATACACGGTAAAAGCGTTCAAAAAGATAAATTGAGATTAACATCGCTTGTCAGAAAAACACATACCACGTCCTTGTGGCTAAGCTTGTATTTGCCATCTCTCCTGAAGTTTTGTTGAACAACTCTGCTGTCAAATTTGTGCTGAAGCAGATGTTCAGTCAATATATATGGGAAAATTATCTTCTTTGTATCACAGCTTTCCTGAAGAACAGATATACCAATCTCAACAACTGTGTTCGACAGTTCACCGGTTGGCATGATGCTGTCAGCCAGATCGCCAGTAGTAACCCACATAGGTGATATTTGGAGGAACATTAAGCTGCAAAAAGGGAAAAAGAAAAAATTAGAGGCATAAAAAAGACTAATTTGTAAGCAACAGGTAGCCTGTTCAGAACAAAGATATCAAAAACTTATGGTACCCATTGATTTTTGAGTCCTTAGACTTGCTGTGGTGTTTAATGACTTGCTCATAAAGATCATCTTGCTCTGGGGTGCTAACAATTCGAGAGTACGGGGGCAATAGAAACCTAGATGGTTGAACAACTCTAGCAATCCTCAGGCTGGTTCCTGGAGTGATGCTAGCAGCAGACATTAATGGCTGTGTAGACATTGCTGGAGTAACATAGATAATATGTGGGTCATCACCTGAGCAAGTTCAGAAAGCATAGGAAACAGAATTAAAAGACAGCTGTAACACAACACCTTAGAAAAATGGGATATACAAACAATATAGTTACAAACCTTTTTTAAATCTCGACGCACATTAGCACATAACGGTGGTTTTACCGCCTCAAACTTGACAAGAGTTGCTCGTTTTGATGAATGCAGATTAGCTTTTCCAACTATGCAGTGTGCATAATTAACAAAATAAATCACATAGAAAATATGAAAGAAGAAAATAAGAAAAAGAACCAATTAAGAAAATGATAAAAAGACATAATAAAACAAAATTAATAATACACTGAGATTAGAAAAGGCAAAATAGAAGTGCTTTATAATTTACAGACCAACGAGAAACTGAAAAAATAGTACTATTCAGAACATACATAAAAATATACAATTACATATAAAAGTCTTGCTGCTGTCCAACGGTACACTAGAAAATAAATGCACAACATAACAGACACATCTTCAAAAGCTCTTCCCATCCTCCTTCCCCCCTCGCACATATGCAAGGGCGTTAAACGATGCATTGAGATTCCCCCTCACTTGACACCTGAATTCGAGAAAAGAATGCGTATGTGCGATTTGGGTGTGTGTGGTGTATGAGGCGAATGAGGGAGGACACAGAAAAATAAAGTGGAAAATGGGTGGGAAGAAAAAAGCAAGGAAACAAGAAGTATGTAAGATAACCAGCAAACAAGAATTATTAATAATATGCAAAAAGACAAAAATGATATAATACTAGTAAAAGCTCAAAACAAATTGCACATATTTACCAAAAAACAGTAAATATTACAGGTAACCAACGATAAAACAACTAGAACAATTGTTACCAGATGCATACGTTATCAACCAAATGTAACACACAATTTATTACAAGGATAAATCATGCAAATTATCGAGGGGGTATGGTTTGATTGAGCATTATGACCAATACTAACACAAACAAGTTACCGATGGATATCCACTCGTACTATTTATCAGTAGCATATAAAAGTAGAGATATCGAGTTTCGGACACACATGAATTATTACCAAAGCACGCAAATATTAAGCTGTACAAATCAGCATTAAAAAGGTGACAAACATCAGAAACATCCTTCTCACCTTCAACTGCACTGGCAGTGGCTGCTTTTGATTCACAGCTTGGCCCCGTATTGACATTCTCCTTCACTATAAACCGGGGTGAAGATCTTATTACCTTCTGCTCAACTTTTCTGGCTTTCCTACATAACAAAAACAATTGAATATCAGAATTGATGAGTACTGCAGAATGGCACAGTACATAACAGCAACAAAAAAAAGCATAATGGTTTATTGATAGAAAAGTAAGTCAAAAAATTATACCTCTTGGGTGTAGCAACTCTTGGTTTCTTCCTCGCAACAACCTCATCATCATAGGAGCTTGCAATTCCTGTTTGAAAATATCTTTCGTTTTCCTCTTATTATGACCAGACTGGTATATGCCTGTAGTGAGCATATTTTTTGCTGCTGGAGGATGATCATCTGTTAGGTCACCGCAAACTTTGTCTTGAAGTACTACTGTGTCAGCAAGTTTCAGAAAAATCAATGCAAGAAATCACGTAACTACCTGGTTCAGTGGTAGGACATGCAGTTATAGTTTCATCAGCCGAATTTTTATTTCCACCAACATTGTGACCCTCTGAAGTTAAATGAGCAACTGATGTTCATGAAGATCATTGTCATCAATATCAGTAGCAATCACTTTGGGAACAGCTTCATCAGCACCGTGGCTGTGAGCCCCGACACTGCCTCCAACATCTAGAGTTTCCTTCTGAACAAAAAGATCTCTCGATTGGCTGCCAGACCCAGATGAAACGATTTGTTCAGCTTCACAGTCCATGTTTTCAACCTGATCGTGGCTAAAATCTCTAGCCCTCTTAGAACTTGATGAAGATCGGGTGACACGGCCCGTCACAGAAGCTGCATCATACCAAAACATAAGAATCAATTCTACTAAATGGTGACATATCACAATCAACAAAATATTGATGTTATAATTTGTAGCCTGCTTACCTGGTGACTTCATGATAGGACCGTGAGCAGATGGGCTACGGATATCAGGAGTATTCTTTGCACAAGGACTAGACATAGCCTGATTATTGTTTGGGCTAGCTACATTAGGTGATGGCGTAGGGGTACCAGCAGCCTCAGTAGCAGAAGGACTAGAAGTAGCCAGACTCTTGTTTGCGCTACCTGATGGCCTAGGGATATCACCAGCCTTCTTTGCACCAGCAGTAAAAGTATCCAGATTGTTGTTAGCACTGGCTACATTAGGTGATCCATCAACACCGAACTGACGAGAGATTTCCCCAAATGATTTTTCAACATCTATAGCATCACAATCATCGACTTCTGTCCAACCTTGGACCAGCGTGGCCAAAAGACGAGTCATTCCAGCAGAAAACTCTCCCACCAATCTAGCAACTTTCTCTTTACGCTGCATTTTTCATTAAAAAAATAACACTGTAAAATTACCAAAAAAATAAAGAATGTCACAACAGCAAACAGTAAAACAAAAAATAAGATCTGAAATACTCACAGCCTTTGGACAATTGCGAGCACAGTTGGTATCAATAAAACCTTGGAAACCATCATTACCACCAAAAAAACAATGGTCTATAGCAAGATGTGGCTTAAGCTGTGAATGAAATGAACAAAATAAAATAATAAATAACTAACAATGCCATTTTGAGTAACCCAACTATCAACAAGACAAATAGTGTTAACAAAAATTCAACTTACCTCCAAGTTGCCAAATCCAGAATAGTCCCTTTTCATATCAGCATCTAACACAATGTCTATGTTTTCTTTTGACCAAATATTGACAAGGAAAGTTCCCTCAGGCAAATCAATGTTCAATCCGCTCACATCTAAGGAGTCAACATAGAGAAGCTGCATATGCATAAAAAAACATCAAAATAACAAAAGTTATAACTTGAGTATACTATGTCCAAACAAGCTCCACATATATCAAAAACAAAACGACCGACAAAAAATTAAATTAAATAAATTCATCACAACAAAAACTGCCAGACGTACAATCATGTGTAAAAGACACGCTGCAGATAATTTCCCCACAGATAATTCTTCGTGCAGCTTGTCACAAACGAACTGACATAAGTTCATGTCCTTCACATCATCAACTTTATCCTGTAAGCCACCAAAAAAATATAGTGAAACACAGTCAGAAGATAAACACAGCACCAACTAAAACAACCTAAAATTCAGGAAATAAAAATGGGCCATACAAAAAAGAGGGACTAACATGATAAAAAATGAACAAAAATAACACTATTACCATGATAGGGTAACATCTGCTGCTGACTTTGTTAAGAGATGTTGGAGCTAGCACAGTTGAAATCAAATACATTATATATATCTGCTTGAATGGTTTTTCTGCTGTGGTCATATCCTTGAGAATAGTGAAAACTTTCGTAGTCTCAGGAGTTTTCGCATGACCAGGAAAGAGAACGGGACGGAGACGTGCCTCGACCTCTTATCCAACGCGTATCTGACAGGAACATCACCGCGTGGAAGCCCCATTGAATGGTACACTGATGATGCGTCAGAGGGATCCTACCACGACCAGGGATAACAAATGATCGAGAGAATCTATCGTACTTTGGAGCCAACCAATTGATCAGCGGATTGTGAAGAGTTGAACACTTGATGTCGAGCATGCTACCCAAATCCATGTCCCTTGACAGCATCCTTCTGATCAGGACTGAGCCATCATTCAGACTAACAACACAAGCTGGAGAAGCTCTGTTCCTAACACGATCCTTTGCTCCGGCTAGGCCGCCCTCCTTTAGGAACATTGCGCTTACTTTTGCCAGCCATTTTGACAAAAAATCTACAAAACATATAATCCAACAATCTCAAGAATTAATTGCCTACTGATATCACTAAGGAATTTGTAGTAACAACCACTCAAAGACAGTCTAGCTAACAAAAAGTAGAAAAGTGTTTGGATAAAAACTAACCAAACAAACTTAAATGCATATAATTGAACAACGCTGCATATAAGGATCACAACCATATAGCCAACAATCATACCACACATGTAAAACTCTAGGCTAAACAAAATCACATCTGGCAGCAAATTATTCATCGACTAATTGAACAAATGCACACTAAAAAGTTACTCCTCAGACAGTAAACTATCTATATACTAAAACTAAAATAAATGAGATCATGGGATGTTGACTCAATCTCAACTTCCAACTAGTATCTGGTCACGAATTACACAAACAAAATTCTGAAGCTAACTCAATTTCAACAACAACAACAACAACAACAACAACAACAGAGTGAACTGAAACCTGAAACACTACAATTCTGCCTGCAGAGTTCTGAACAATTTCAACAGTCAAAATCATAAACACACAATTATGTACTACAAAAAACAACACCGCCGCCGGAGATAACCCTAACTTTAATCATTCAGCGCGCATTTTTTAGTAGATGAATGCGCCTACAAAGGGGAAACCCCAATACAAAAATCCAGTAACTACATGACATCAACTAGTTCACGAGTCACACAAAAATCGTACGAAATCGGGAATAAGCGTACTCACTAGACGGACGGAGTAAAGCTCTCGCGGTTGCTCGCCGGTGCGAACCTTCAGATCTGCACAAAAAACAAAGAGCAAATAGAAAAGTGAATAGAGTATGATGCGGAGATGCAGATCGAGGCGGGGAGGGTACAAATCCGACCGGGAAGAAACTAGGAGACGACTCGCAATTGTCCATGGCCGGCGGCCGCTCGGAGATAGAAAGGAAGGCGAGAAGGAACTAACCCGGGACCCTAGCGAAACGGTCGTCTCTCGAGCGGGGACGGACGATGATGCGGAGATGCGGACCGAGAAGCGGCGACTCCGGTTCACCGCAGTTTGAATCCGCCCGGGGAATGCCTAGAAGACGACGACGGACGCCATGGGCGCACCTCGCGCGGGGGAGACGACGAGAAGAAAAGGGGAAAAGGGAATAGCTCTTCTCTTCGCGACCACGGCTCGATTCCAAAATAATTTGAATCGCACGAAAAGTGAATAGCCCGAAAAGGAAAGCGCTACCAGAACCAAAAAAGGAAAGGGAATATGTCGGACACGACACACGACACAGCAAAGAAACGAGCGAGCGCTCGCGCGCTAGAGAGCTAGCCGTTTCGGTTGGGCACCGCCAAAGCGTGGAACTCCCCAGCCTGCGGTGATCGATGTGGACGCCACATTTGAATTGATTTCCATGACCTCCTGGCATGACCAGACTCGATCGTTGCTGGCACACGAAATTCCCTAGCTAGGATGACTATTTCTCTTTCTATAAAAAAAGACTAGTGACTACTCATTGGGGCAAAGGCCGGGGCATATCCCCTTTAAAAAAAAAAAAAGAATACTCGTATGTGTTCATGATGAGTACCAAGGCATTTCGGAGGCGTCAAATTTCGGATTCGGAAGTACAACAACCGTAAGAGGATACATGAGATCTAGAGATAGAATTCTTGATGATGCCGAAAAAGATAGCCAGCGAGAAATTTATCTTTCATTCGATTCCGCATGAGGATTACGACGCACACTCCTTGGTTCCACAATTACTTCACGACGGTGGCGGAGCCAGGAATTTTTTGGAGGGTGTGCACACTCACAAAAAAAAAACTCGGCATCACATAACACACAACATTACCAAAACACAAAAATGTAAATAACAAAATCAAGTATTGCAATATTATGGCTCACCAAATATGTTTGAAGCTAGCAATAAAAATAGTTGGGAAGATTAAATAGTCTTATATGAAAGATAACATGAGCATAAGATTATAGCTCTACTCTATTCCTTTGCATTGCCATGAAAACACCAATTATGGCATCCTCGCTTAAATGTCACCAAGCAATATTTCAGGCCCTGTTTGGAACACGGGATAGGAAAATCACAGGAAAAGGAAAAGCAAAGGAATTGAGATGTCATACCTCACCAATCCTATAGGGATCTAAAACATAGGATTTTAGAGAAATAGACGTTTGGATTGCAGGATAGGAAAATCATAGGAAATATTTTGAGTAAAAAATCGAGTGAGTTCCCCAAGCCTAGGGACTGATCTAATGACAAAACAAACCTACTAATCGGACTCGAAAAGGTGAGTGATACAATTAAGCACGTACAAATCAGAACTGAATCTAACTAGCCAGCCATGTGGAAACGTAACAAATCAATCTGCTAACAGCCGAACGGGGGAAGGGAGCCTTTTTTGTCGCTGCTGCCGCACATCCGTGCTCGCCTGCCGCCGCGCACTGCAAAACCTTCGTGCTCTCCGACCACTGCTTTTGGTGTGAGGCGATGCGTTTCTCACAGGAAAATTTCCAATAGATCCGACCAGATGTTTCGTTTCCTACAAAACGTGAAGCATAGGAACCAAATCCTGTAGTATTCCTTTTCCTATTCCTACGTTTCAAAGGGCACGAAGGAAATAATTCCTCCAAGAATCCTGTGTTCCAAACGGGCCCTCAATAGGTTATCATCCATGCTATTTCATTATTCACTAGGCTCACTGCATAAAAGACTCTTTCAACACGTGTTGTGTAAACGGGTAAGATCAATACCAACTTGAGAAGTGAATATGCCAAGTAATAAAGAACATGTTTTTGTGTTTCAACAAGCCTAGTTCTCCTTAGACACAATAACTTTGTCAATTGAGGTGTTGTGTGTCACAAATAAATTGTACTTCTCTTTTGCTTGATTGTGAATACTACTTACACCACTCACATGTTGGACCAATGCATCGGGTTGTGAAATTTCTCCAACCACCATTGACAAAGATATCACCCAGGGTCCTCCCTTGGCCCTCTCTTTGAACAAATAGCATACAAAGCAAAACTCCGCATATTTTGAGATGCTATATTCTGGCCATTGGTAATTCTCAAACCAAACACAACTAAAGTGTCGAATTTACCATACATTTGAAAATTATATCCATATGGCTGGAATAGACCTCTTGCAATATATCTTATCTGGAAATCATCTAATCATTGACATCATATCTTTGCTGGTTCATCGAGTTTTTTGGTTGAGAATGGTCCTTTGAAACCATTGGTTTGATTATAATGTTGGTGGTTTCATATTTTAGTTGTCTTTTCATCTGCTTGTCATGGATGCCCTCTTACAGGGGAAACTCTGCCGGATTTCTCCAGTGGGCATGTATTCTTCCGTTTGTGTTGTACTAGTTGTTGTATCATTACATCTTATTAGTAAGGTGGGGTGTTAAACGAATTATAGAAACCAGAACATGTTGAAGTAGAAAACAAATTATGAGGATCAAGATGTCTTCCCAACTGAATTTCGTACACTTTCCTTTTGCAAATTTTGCTGCACACATCGTTCGCATTTGTTCACGTACATTATCTATACCAAATCCCAAAACCAGAGACCTCCCAACATGATCCAGATCTCAAAACCAACACTGTCTACCAGCATATGCACAACATCTATGTGTATTTGTCACTTCATTTGGGCTCTACCCTCGTCAATGGCAGCCCACGCCCGCTGTGGTCGCAGGGGCGAAGCTAGGACAGCATTTCGTTGGGTTCATCTATGTTACTTATGGTGCATCCTTCCGTTCATAAGCAATCTTATTAGAGAATTCAGCAAGGAATGGATGAATTTTGTTGGGTTCAGCTGAACCCAACGCTACTGTGCCAGCTCCGCCACTGTGTGGTCGGCTTGCGCCGCCGTACGGGTGGCTCGGCGTCCGGCTGCTGTAGCTTACGGTGTCGGACGCAGACTCAGCCGCCGTGCTGACCATCTTAATGATCCGCTCGATCTCTCCCACCACATCAGTCATTGGCGGGCGGTCGAACCCGGCCTCCTCCACGCAGTGCAGCGCCAGGTCCACGTACTGCTCCAGCCCTACCAGCGACAGCGACGACGCGGCCAGCACCGGGTCCAGAAGCTCGTGCAGCCCGTACAGGTCCTTGCCCCAGTCCACCGCCGCTCTCACCTCCCGAACGACATACCGCCCGCGCTCCATTGGCGTCCTTGCCGTGATCACCTCCAGCAGCAGCACGCCGAAGCCGTACACGTCGCTCTTCTCCGTCAGCTGCTGCGTCATGTAGTACTCAGGGTCCAAGTAACCCTGCACAACATATTACGATAGGTACCGCAGGATCCAATCTGTATCTGAACTGCAGTAGTAGTACTAGTGCTGCGAAGTACCATGGTGCCCTTCACTTGGGTGGTGACGTGTCCCCCGCCAATACCGCCGCCTAGAGGCTTGGAGAGACCAAAGTCGGAGACCTTGGCGTTCAGCCGCTCGCCGAGGAGAACATTGCTTGACTTTATGTCGCGGTGGACGATGGGAGGGTCGGCGTGCTCGTGCAGGTAGGCGACGCCCTTCGCGACGCCGAGGACGACTCCCAGCCTCCTCTTCCAGTCCAGTCGGATGCCGGACTTGCCTGAATTAATGCATGAGTTAATGCTGTGTCCAGACTGAGCATCTTTGATTGCGAGATTTGCATTGGTTTTACCTGTGAGGCTCTCTTTCAGTGTGCCATTGGGGATGTACTCGTAGACCAGCATCTCCTCGCCCTGATCAAAGCAGAAACCGAGGATGGCGACGACGTTCTTGTGGTGAACCCTCGAGAGGAGCTCGATTTCGGTTCTGAACTCAAGGCTGCCCTGAAGAGAGTCTTGCTGGGCTCTCTTGATGGCAACCATTTGCCCACCGGGAAGTGTCCCTCTGTAGACCTTCAGTAATAAGCAAGAATTGAAGCACAATTAATACCATCCTGACAACTAATTCTACTACATGTTAATGCATGTTATGCGGGCTCTAGCTGATTCACCTTCCCGAAGCCACCATTGCCGATGACGTTGGCCTCCGAAAAGTTACCTGTGATGTTCTTCAGTTCTTTGAATGTGAACATCCGCGCGCCTCGTGGTTGTGGGGCGCTAGTGCTGGTGCTCTTGACGTCCCAAGAAACTGCAAAATGGTTTTGCGTGTCACCGAGAAAAAAATCCAGATTGAAAGTGGTGAGATGGTTGATCGACGCTAACGTACCCAAAGTCTGGTTTCTCTCTTTATTCTGCTTTGGTTTTCTCTTCCTGATGATGATGGCAACAACAAGAACAAGCACCACAATTGCAACTGCGCCACCAACTGAAGTTCCCACGATAAGCGGCATCCTATTAGTCTCCTGCTTAGAAGCTCCCATCTCTGCATTGTTTTCATGGAAAATTGATACATCAGCGTACATCAGCATGCAATGCTGACCTAATACAACTATATGTGAAAACGAATGCTATTCCCTTCCTTTATCGAAAAAACAAACAACCTAAGTACAGCTTCTGAATCAACGATCTTACCACTGGCAAAAGAGTAGGGCTGGGCAATGAAAAAGTATGGACCAAAAGGTTTTGGTTGCTTATATTCATGATTATTCAGAATGAACCCGATCACAGAAATATCTTGCTCTCCGAATTGAGTCTTGCTGCTGGGGAATATCTCCAAGCTTATCTCCAAGTTGTTTTGGACATTCATGGAAGGTTCGTGAAGAGCAATTGAGCTCACTGGTATATTCCATTGCAAGAAGATGTCCTCCATGGTCTTCTCTAGATCAAGATAGTACGAATAATTGCTGAGGTCAAAAGATCTTAATGCTCTGAAGAATAGTATGCCACTGTATGGTGTAGCACAAAAGCAGCTTGGGCTCACAAGCTGGCTTGAGAGGCATGTTGGTGGCAGGCCAGGACAGTCCATCGCAGTAGTATACGACGGCGTTGTTGTTGTTGTCGTCAGATTAGGTGTGCAGTATTTTGAATCAATCCCTTGGTTGCAACCTGGATTTCCCGATAGCCTGTGTATGTGAGTGTGTATGTGAGCAGTGAATGTGTTAGGATCTGTTTTTTTTAATAGTGTGAGAGAACTGTAAGTTGTTGCACAAAGCAAAATGTACTGACATGAGTTCCTCAGTGTATTGGGATACCGCAGTAGTGGTATCGGTGATCTGGTTATCCCGTAAATCAATTAGTTGGAGGTGAGGACTAATGTTCGTTCCAATTTCTAGTGTCTCGTTGAAGTGGTTGCCGCGAAACTTCCTGCAATCGTGTCAGTAATAACAGAATTTAACATGAGTTTGGTCATATTTATTTTGATTTGAGTCTTGCTTCAATACACCGCCTTAGAAAAGTTTACTAATTCGATGCAAATTAATGATGGAGATTAAAACTATCACCTACAAATTGAAACTAGCACTATGTAGGCGACCTAGTAAGTAGAAAGCACTCACAGTGTCTGAATTTCAGGCAGGCTGAAAAGAGCTCTTGGGAGCTTCCCACCAATGCCTAGATTTTCAAGGGTTCTGCATTCAATGAAAATTAAGACAAATTCGCCCGATAAAGTAGCATAGAAATCAGGCTTAAAACTTACAACGAAGTCAAACTCAAGAGAGTGGTGAACCAGGATGGAGCATCAGATGCACTGAATGTGTTGTTGCTCATATCCCTGTGGAGTTGCAAATTATTCAAAAGGTGGATGCAGTGATTTAATCACGATGGTATCTTAGTTGAACTCGTCACTTACACAAACATGAGTGAACTCATTCCAGCCAGATCTGGCAAAGGGCCAGTGAGATGATTGTTTGCTAGTTGGCTAGTGCCATATGAAAAGGCAATAGTAGCCTAGTAGGTGAGTAAGTTCCTCATGTAGTTTTCTCTAGATGTCCTTGTGTTGAAATGGTACTGAAAAAAAACATAGAAAATATGTCTATAGGAGACTCACAATTCCCAAAGCCTGTTGAGGTTGATAATGTTGGTGGGAATTAGCCCATTCAACTTATTGTTATCGAGGCGTCTGCATGGATAAAATAAATTTTATGATCAGAATCAACAATATTGTGCTCCGTGCAAAAAAACAATACTGTGCTAGTGATATAATTTATAGATAAATGCACTTACATAACTTCCAGCGTATTAAGAAGGCCCAAAGTAGGGGGAATGCTATCAGAGAAGTTGTTGTTGTCAAGGAGCCTGGTAAAGATGTCACATATGACTGAATCAGCTTCACCATAGAATTCAGGTAGATATGAGTTACAGATTTGCGTCTTACAAATGTATCAGCTTCATGTTTGAGTTGAAAATCTGGCTCGGTATGGTGCCAGAGAGCTGATTGATCCCGAAGTGGCTGCGAAAACAGGGCACATATATGAGAAGATGTAAATCTTCATATATCGAGAGTTAGGAGAATGTACTCTTACAAGTGTAAGGTGTTTGTCAGATTATCCAAACCAGGATTTGTCCCGTCAAATACAGGAAGTTCTCCAGTGAGCTTATTGTCAGCCAAATCAAGCCAGGATAGCTTTGAGAGTGAACCAATTGATGGCGGTATGGGACCTTCGAAATTGTTAGAGTTCAAATATCTGCAGGCATTGTGCAATAAAAAACCTAAGTATACTGAAACTTAGTGCAGAGATATTGCGCGAAGCAGTGATGTATGGAAGCAGCATAGATCAAGGAACTTGATCGAGGTAAATTTCAGCAGGCAGCATAATAAGTACAGAACAAAACTCATGTTAGTATAATATCCCCCAAATCTGGTAATTCATGCTATTATTGAGATAAAGTATTAAGAAAATTCAGTTCCAGAAATTTAGAAGTGCGGAACATGTTTGAGAAACAGAAGAAAAGAAGCAAAAATATCAAACTGATTCACATATTTTACCTTAAAATCCAAGTAGAACACTTCAACTATGTCAGTCATGATGCCCTGGTTATTTAAGCTACTAAAGGAGGATGGGGTATAGCAAGAATTGCTTTAAAACAAATGCCTACACATTCTTCTATCAACGCATCGAGATGCAAGCTTTCCGTTTTCTCGAGAAAAAAAGAACACTGACTCCCCCTTTTGGGAGGGTTGATGAGAGTAAACCCACTAGCTCTGTCTCCATGAACATCTACTTTCTTCTTTTTTATAGAGACATAACTTTGCAATAAATATGACTATGTGCATAAACCGATGCAAAGGCTTGGGATCACCACTTCATGAAAAAGAAAATAAACGAAAACGAATAAATCTTGTATATGACATCTGGAACGTCTCATGGTAGGCATATGGGCCAGATTTTGCTTTTCCGTTAGAGAAATGTTTACAAAATTAAAATATTCCTTCACACTTGGAAAACTAACAAGAAAATTTCCAGAATGTCTGGTGTACGAATATAAACTTTTCTTTTTGCCACCGAGGAGAGAAATTCTGCCATTCAGTTAGGAAAAAAGTTGTCTAGTTAATTTTGGGAAAACATGGCTTACAGCATTCCCAGTTCCGTGAGTTGGCCAATCTCTTTAGGAATTTCACCAGAAAAGCTACAGCCACTAAGAATCCTGCAGAGAAATAAGAGAGCAAGTCAAAAACTAATTCAACAACTGGAAACATGAAGTACTTGATTAAAACTACTAACAAGGATTTGAGTTTTCTTAAGGTTCCAATAGATGCAGGAAGTTGGCCAACCAAGTTCTTGTTCTGGGACAAGTCCCTGTAACAGAAAGAGATGACAATCTGTAATGCCGTTGGTGATCTTACCAAAGGTCACCATTTACAGTAAGGAACAAACACACACAAGGTCTGAAAAATCTCAAAACTGAGCTTGGGCTGATGTGCACCCGGCACTACTAAACAACTGCATATACGCTAGCTACATGGGAAATACTCGTGCACTTGCAGTTGGTATAAAATTAATTATGTTTTGAATGCTGTGAAAATAAAATGACATACAATTCCTGCAATTCTGTCAAAGACTGAATGCCTCCTGAAAGAGTTCCCAGTCCCTCTGAAAGCCCTACAAGAATACCGGACAGTCTTCTGAAAAGCAGCAATTAAAGGAGAACAACGTAACATGAGTGATTGTTGTTCATCATGTAAATGGAGCAAAATATTTAATTTATGATGCTGATACTAACATAGAAGTGACCCGACTCCCCTTGCAAACTATCCCAGTCCAGTGGTCTTGACATGGGTTATCGCCAACCCAGCTTGATGGTTTTTTTCTCCAGGAATCTGCAATCCCCTTGAGGCCAGCTGCTGCAAACGTAGAGAGCAACAAAATGAGAAAATTGGCAGCAAAGACTGAAAGAAGAAGTGACACACCACATACTGTCTTGCAGATTGGTCAAAATAGCATAAGCCTGCACGTTAACAAAGAACAAGAGAGTGAACAATGGAGAAAGCTCCATGTTTTCGTCGGTGTCCCTGAAATGCTTTCAGTTGCTCATTCCTTGAAGGTCGGAAGCTCTTCTTGCATCGCAGTTGCTATATAATGCAGGAAATGAGATATCAACTGAATATTTTTCACCAAGAAGTTGGTCAAAATATTAATACGTAGCCAGCGTACCAACTCCCTGATGAAAAAATTGAGGAAAAACAGAAGGGTAGCAGAAAAGAATGAGTTGATGGGTGTCCAATTTGCATTAAAAAGAGATCATATCTATCATACTGCTTTCGTTCTCAACCCCCACAATTTCTTAGCGTTACAAGATAACCCCGGAGCAATGGTTGAACAACATGTGCATATATACAAGTGTTTGACCCCAACCGAAGCAACGAATCATAAGACAGGAGGAAAAACTAGCTAGGTGCATCCAAGGGAGGGTTACCTGCATCGTAGCTGCTCTGACCTTTAGATGCTCTGATTTGGTCCTTGATGTAGAACATTTCGATTGTTTTTTCACAGACATGAGGTCATTCTGCCATGTACCAACTCCCATACAAAGCCCATTGGCCAGAGGATGTATGCAGTACCTCCTAGTGGGTGCGGTGCTTACCTGGTTGATAGGAACGCATGTCTAAATTTGTACTGGACGATTCCTTGACTTTCTCTGTTCATGGTACACAGCCCGGGTAGTTATTCTCTGTATTCTTGCAGAGTAAGGCTAGTTAAGATAGTAGAACCAGTAGGAGCTCAATCGATTGGGTGACCAAAAAATAGAAAACAATTACTCAGTTAGGATAATAGTAGGAGTTCTTTAAAAAAAGAGGAGTAAAATACATCAGCATACATCAACTTTGTTACCGATGTACTAGCTGATGAGTGATGAAGCAGACGTCCCCTGGAGCCGCCGAGCGTCTCCTGCCGACAGGAAGTTGCGGCATGGAGGCTGGGATTGGAAGAGATCGGCGGTGTGCAGTGGCGGGCCCAGGATTGTGAGGCTGTGTATTCAAAATTTCAAATGGTATAATTTTTTTACGGTCTAGAGCCTAGCTTTTGGCATGCATAATTGATAACAGGATCATATAGTTCCAAGTGTATAATTGTAGAAAATATAACACAATTAGAGCATAATTATCATAGAATACTGGAGCATACATATCACAACTTGAAATTGTTCAACGTATATAATTACCAATTGTTCAACTTGAAATCGGTGAATTGTAATAATTTGAAATGCTTAATAATAAAGGTTGTACGCATTGTTTTTGTACAGAGGCTGGCTACCCCTTTTTCGAAAATAAATCAAAAAGGAAGAAACGTCTCAAATTAGAGGATATAAAATAGAAACATGAGAGGAAAACTTACAAATTACAGTATACTTTCCGATCTTTCAGTCATCGCAGCCGCCGACGTCCTGGTCTGATCGATGTCATCAAGGAGCTGACAACAGGAGAGTCGATGAGGTTTGGACTTCGGGATCCCGGGACTCCACCGTCGCCGGTCTAGGTCTGGTCCAGTCTGCGCAAGTAGGGAACAGATGATCGGAATTTGGGAAGTCCGGCGGCCGGGCGCCATCAAAAAGACGTGCTCTGTAGCGTAGGGAGCTCCTTTGGTCGCCTTACGGCGACCGTTCGAGGCCGCGTCACCTACTAGGAGGACTAAATGGGCCGGCCCATATTAGCTCGCGCGCGACGACTGCTTCGTTCTGTTTCTTTCTTCACGGCGACTGCTTTGGACTGTTTTGTCGAGCGGAACGACTGCTTCCTATGTGGCGACGACTTTTCCACATTGTTTCAATTTTTCAACGTGTCGACGACTTATTCGCGGCGGGGAGGAATTTCCACACTGTTCCTGTTTTTCAAGGTAAAACGGAAAATGATTTGAGCGATTTCAAAATGGGAACAGAAAAAAGTTTGAACGAAAACTAGGTTTAGCAAATTTGAAAATGAACATAAATAGAAAAGTGTGATACAGAGATAGATTAGAAGAATTTTAAGAAAGAAAGGGGTATGCAAAACAAAAACTAATAATTAAACGATTTCCAAAAAATGGGAACAAAAAAAAGTTTGAACGGAAACTACGTTTGAACGAGTTAGAAAATGAACAAAAAAGAAAAGTGTCAAACGGAAAATGATTTGAATGATTTTTTAAGAAAAGAAGGGGTAGGCAAACAAAAACTAAAATAATTGGACAATTTCAAAACAAGAACATAAAAAAGCTTGAACGAAAACTACGCTTGAACGAAATTCAAAATGAACAGAAAATATAAAAGTGTGAAAGGAAAATGATTTGAACTACTAAAAATTTGAACGATTTCAAAACGAAAACAGAAAAAAACTTGAACACAAACTACGTTTGAACGAATTTGAAAATGAACAAAAATAGAAAAGTGTGAAACGGAAAAGATTTGAACGATTTTTAAAGAAAGCAAGGGGTAGGCAAAAACAAAAATTAAATAATTGGGCGATTTTCAAAGCGAAAACAGAAAAAAGTTTGAACGGAAACTACGTTTGAATGAATTAAAAAATGAACAGAAATAGAAAAGTGTGAAACGGAAAATAATTTGAATGATTTTTTTAAGAAAAGAATGAGTAGACAAACAAAAACTAAATATTTGAACGATTTCAAAACGAGAACAGAAAAAAGTTTGAACGGAAAAGTTCGTTTGATCGAATTTGAAAATGAACAGAAATAGAAAAGAGTGAAACGGAAAATGTTTTGAACGATTTTTTAAGAAAAGAAGGTGAAGGCAAACAAAAACTGAAATAATTGGACGATTTCAAAACGAGAACAGAAAAAAGTTTGAACAAAAAACTAGGTTTGGATGAATTTGAAAATGAACAGAAATAGAAAAGTGTGAAACAGAAAAATGATATGAATGATTTAAAAAAAAGCGAATGGGTAGGCAAACAAAAACTGAAATAATTAGACGATTTCAAAACAAGAATAAATTTGTTTTTTACGTAAACTACATTTGAACGAATTTTAAAATGAACAGAAATATAAAAGTGTGAAACGGCAATTATTTGAACGATTATTTTAAGAACGGAAAGGGGTAGGAAAAAAAAGAACGATTTCAAAACAGGACCAGAAAAATGTTTGAACGGAAACTACGTCTGAACCAATTTGAAAATGAAAAGAAATATAAAAGTGTGAAACGAAAATGATTTGAATGATTTTTTAGGAAACGAAAGGGCTAGGCAAACAAAAACTAAAAATTTGAACGATTTTCAAAACGAGAACAGAAAAAAGTTTGAACGAAAACTACGTTTGAACGAATTCAAAAATGAACAGAAATAAAAATGTGTGAAACAGAAAAACGATTTGAACAACTTTTTAAGAAAAGAAGAGGCAGGATTGAACGATTTGAAAACGGGAGCAGAAAAAAGTTTGAACGGAAACTACGTTTGAACAAATTAAAAAATGAACAGAAATAGAAAAGTGTGAAAGAAAAATAGATTTGAATGTTTTAAAGAAAAAAAGGGGTAGGCAAGCAAAAACTAATAATTGAACGATTTTGAAACGGGAACAGGAAAAAGTTCGAACGAAAACTATGTTTGAACATCTTAGAAATGAACAAACATATAAAGTGCAAAACAAAAAATGATTTGAACAATTTTTAAGAAATGAAGGGGTAGGTAAGAAGAAACTAATAATTGAACGATTTCATTATGGGGACAGAAAAAGTTCGAACAGACACTATGTTGGATTAAATAGACATATGTTTAGTATGTTAGTTTGAGCTCTATCTTTTATTCAGGAAAAATCTGAAGTATGCATGCAGAACACAAAAAAGAACCCCCCCCCCCCCCCCCCCCCACAAAGAGGTAAACACGCTTGATTGATCCATAGTTTGAGGGAGAGAAAAGCTGATCTGAATCTACTGGAGAGAAAAAAGAAACAACTACAACTGACTTTAAAAAATCCATTGTTCTCCTAGTACCTATGGCAAGACGAGTATCTTGGCAAAACATATAACAAAGATCCAAAAGTGGCATGTGCATTTATCTTTTCACAACAAAGATGCTTGTGAAAGAAATTTTGGGTTCATAGCACTAATTCTCCTTCTTGCAATGACACCACCATGATGATTCGGCCGTTGAAACTAGCGCTTCTTCATCCTCTCGAAAGGCTCAACTTGGACATCATTCAAGGTGGAGTAGAACATTGCGAAAATATTTGGTCATCCTATATTTTGGGATCGGACTCTACAGAAACAAAATATAAAATAACACCAAAAAAGTTAACTACCAAAACGCAAAAAGAAAAGATCATTACAAATAAAACACTATATCGCGCGGAAAAGGGAAAAAAACTACTTTACTCGAGTGAAGTTTCCCTAACTTTTCCATTGAAACTTTCCGCATATAATATGACATAGAAGCCACAGTCATGCCTGTAGCAGAAAAGAAGAAAAAAGAAACTTAGACTCATGCACTTGTTTAAACTATAGAAAAATGATAGAACAAAATGATGGTGGGAATAACTAACAGCAATGCAAGTGTAGGATAACTTAGAGTCCTACATGTGAAGGAGATGCTACATTTACGTAGGAAAAAAATAGAAAGGTCACTAAATACGGGTAATAAGCATCGCATATCCATATGACAAATAGCCTAGGAAAAGAAAATATGAGAGAGAAACCGTACAACAAAAAGCCTCACCTAGTACTTCTAACACCCACATATTGGTCACGCACAAAAATCACTAAATCCTAGCACAAAAACATGCTCACTAATAATTGAATAGAATCTGTAAAAAGCTCACCTATGTAAATGAGCTCTCAGCAAATCTAGCTGACGAATTTGATACATAAGAGCATTAATAAGTGCACACAAAAAATTAAAAGCACACTATGGACATGCGAAAAGCTAGTGGGAGACCCCTACATCTATCAGATATGGCGCACAGATCGACCACATAGAAACACAAATAGGAAGAAAGCTTGGTACACAACATGATATGCTAATTATGAGCTCATGTGCCTGGAAATGAAATGTTGAAAATATTATAAGAAGGTGGCTATCTAACATTCAGATGAAGCGAATTACAAATTCATGTACCGTGTGTTCGTGACCAAAAAAAGTGTGTGTGATGGCGCACCTTGTCTGGTATCTTTGTGGAAGATTTAAGCATCAGTTCAGCATCATGTGCGATGGCATATGTCAACGCTAAATGCATGTCGATCTCTTCTTGGAGTTGCCTCTGCAAATTCCTAACCTATGGTACCTAATCAAATCTGAGAATAGTTGATCATATTCTTTTGAACTTGCAAATATATGTCCCAAGGCCGATGTTACGCATATATGTATAAATCCAACTGAAATTGCTTGAGTAAACGTCAAGCATAAGGCACAATGAACTGAAATCTTTAAAACCACACTTCACTAGAGGATCACTCTAGGAGGCAATTTTCAGTCAATCACCGGAACACAACGAACTATCACAGGTCACAACCCAAAGAGAAAGCAGAATTCTGTCAACTGTAAATAGCATCAGAGCACAAGCATCAAATTTGGCACTCTCATCTCCTGCTCGAGCTACGATCTGTACCGCCCCTCCGGACCCCTTCCCTCTTGCCACCACCATTGCTGCTGTCATCCTACAAATTAAAACACCACATCAATCAGGTTCACGGATCACCTGAAAATACAGTCATAGATCCAGGGAAAAAACAACCTACTGCGCAGGCGCAATCCATGGGCGCAACAAAGGTAGTTACAAATAGAAGGATTCGAGAACTACCTTCCGCCGCCATGGCCGGCGACGAACCAAAGGAGAATACCAATACCGACAACCGAAAGAAGCAGATCTGAGAGATCGGGAGGAGAAGCAGTGGGGACGAAAGGATCTAAGAGATCGAGAAGCAGTGGGGAAGAAGGATCTGAGAGACCGGGCGGTGGAGAGGAATAAGTGAAGAAGAAGGAAAAAGAACGCAGCGTCTATCAGCTCGCTTCGTGAACTTACTGCTATCTAAAATGGGCTCGGCCCAGAAAGAAGATCCATCAGGCGACGGGTGCTTGGAGCGTCGCCGTAAGGCGATATATAGGATTTGCCGTAGCGTACAACCTAGTGCGATGGGCTGAAGGGTGGATCTAATGGGCCAGTTAGATAGTTGGTCAACATGGAGTATTGTGGAGAGGAGTGGGGTCTTGGGCTGAACAATGAATGCTCTGTTTCGTCTTCTCATTTCCTGTTTTTTTCCATATACGTACCTACTCCTACTACATACTCCTACTACATACGACTAGTTTTCGCTCAAAAAATTTGGGTATTCACTTGAATACCCTTGAATTGAACTGGGCCCGCCCCTGGCGGTGTGGGCAGCCATTGTAGGGGAAGACAGCCCCATGTGGGCGGCTCGGTCACACCCCGATTGCGCGCATAGATCGAAGGCGGGGACAGCGCCGGAGCTCATGGCGGCGACGCGGCGCAGCTACGGCTGGAGTTGGAGGCCATGCGCGTGGAAGAGGGGAGCAGGGATGTGTAGCGGCGGCCGGAGGTGGATGGCGAGCATTTTGGGCGCCGCTGGCCAATGGCGAGGAAAATTCCGGGTTATGGGCCAAAATGCAAAGTTTTGCGGATTTGTTTTCAAATAAACCCACATACAAATCCTGCCATACACCACTAAATACTGTGTGCAAAATTCCAAAATAGTGGTAAAAAATTTGCCAATTTGCTGAAAAGAATTGGCAAGTCACCAAAACGCAACACACCCGCCTCGACGCCACGCTCAGCTTCCTCTATTTTTAGAAAACATTCTTCTCCTACTAGTAAACATGTCGTGCACACACGTCTCTAAAATATAAATCCTATCTATAGTTTAGTGAATTTGTTTGTTACCAAAGCAATATATATCATGCCTAAACCTTATAAGAACATATAATCCACACATGTTGCATCACTTAAAATTCAGAAAGCACAAAATAATAGTTATTGTTTGCATAAATCTAACAAAACAACACCCGTTCGAAGAGATATTTTAAAAACAAGTTCTAAGTAACAATTATCCACTATTTATATTATTCAGAAGGCCCATCTCTTTATGCCATCAATAATTTCTCGTTCCAAAATATGAATATTGTTGATCGCTTTGTTATCTTGATACTTCAGAATAAATACCAGAAACTGCTTTCTCAACTCAGAACCATCCTACATATGTATTATAAAACATTTGTCATATAAAGTTCTTGTTAAAAGTGTAACAAATAAGCATGGTTGAGAATATTCACCTTTGTGTATTTGAAAAGATGACACTTCATCGTACTATGAGTGCATTAAATTAAAAAGCTTCTTACCCGCGAAAGTTTGTCGGAACAATAAGAACTTTGTGTCCCCATTTGGAGATGTCATCATTCCATTTGGGGTTTGCCAACTGAAGGGCAAGGTTAATCTTCTTGCCAATTTCCATATTTTTAAATATGTGTTGACGACCAATTTCGGCTTATAAAGAGATGTCACCAAGATGATCTCAAACAAAAAAATAATGTGAACGAAAGTTGAGCGCCTCGTCGAGACAAGCAACTTTGATTTTTGCATCATTTCAATCCGGGTTAAAGAGCGACCTACGCAGACACGATGAGACCCGGCCGGATGACCTAATACCTGCCAGAATCAGACCCGAAGATGAAGATGGACCCGGGAAGTCATCAAGACGGGCTCAGATGGAAAAATGATAGTCGCAAGAGTTGTCCGCCTCGTCAAGACGCACAAGTTTGGTCTTTGGGCCATATTCATCCGAGGTCGTATGCAACTTGTGCAGAAAAAATACTACGGGTCGCCGTATCTTAGACATTGTCTGTCCTTAGGCGCGAGCAGGTCGCCCGACCCTAGATGCTGTCTGCCCTCAGGCGCGAGCGAGTCGGCTCGGTGACGCAGAAAGGTTCAAAATGCATCAAATTTTCTTCCGACTGAATTTGAAGGGTCCAGTTGGCGTCAAATGGAACAACGCATAAAAGGAAAGTTCTTCGTTTTTTCGAGGCGAACAACTTCTCTCTCTACGAGATTTTGATCCGAGATCGGTAACTGCCTCAAAAACGACCCGCAAGGTGCAGACCGGACAATTTTGGAAGGTTCAGGTCAGACCATCCGAATTGGACCCATATTAGGGTTTTGGACGTGAATCCAAGCTCTTTCTTTGCACGGGAAGTCCAGCCGCCTCTTATATGCACGAGGGGTGACGGCCGATTGATCCAACACCAATCGAACAAACAAATCTACTACTTTTTCGTGTTCATCTACTTTTATCCCTCTCCCCTTGTATCTTCTTATCGTTCTTCGTCGTTCTTCAAGATTGGAGGCTGTGAATCCACGAGGCTCTAGGGGTGGTCAGGCCGACCTAGGGCAGCCCATAGCTGCCGCGAGCCCTGACGGGGTCCCTCCCAGGCGAGCGGGGTTTCGGGTTCTAAATGCGCCCGCCGGATTGTTTTGTGTATCGCGCTTCCGGCGAGCCTCCCGCGGATGAGTTGCGGAGCATGTCCCTCGACGCCGCGGGTACACGTGACGTGTTCGTATGCGAACACACTTTTTGGCGTCTCCGCTAGGGACACGAAGCTTTGAACGGTCTCCAGCCCGTTCTTACTATACAAGGAGCGCATCAAGAGACTGCAATCTACATCGGTAACATGAATTCACAATCTCCTTATGTAGGTGCAAATAACTCTTATGTTGACGTTAGTAAATCTTTTGATATGAGTGTTGTATCGGCAAACCCTAGTTTACACTATGCGCAAAAGCCGATGCAAAATAATCTCTATGCTTCAAATCCTTATAATATTAGCAACGTGCAACATATATATTCGAATTCTCATGCATCGGCTGCCCCATATCTTAGGCCGATGAGTTACGTGGGTTATTCGATAGATCAGTATGAGACACCTCATGGGAAAAAGGATGTCTCACGATTTTATTCATCGGCTGCCGACTCGCAATATGCGGGGTCGTCCCCAGACAGGCCGATGGATGGGAGAATCGGCTATGCCGGTACCAGCAACTTGGCCGGTTACTCCCAACCGACATATATTGCGCCTTATATGATTACTCAATTGGCACCTCATGTTACTAACGTTTCAGCTTCATGTGGACCTAGTGAGACACATAATTCGGCTTCGCACTTTCACGGTGCTCATGGCCGAATAAGTGAAAATTCAACAGGAGCACATGTGCCTTCATCTTCTACCGACGCATATGGATTAGATGGTTGGAAGGAAAAATTTGCAGCAAAACTCAAAAGGGACGGTGATGTTTATCTGGCTTTAAAAGAAAATCCGCATGATCTCGTTGCAATACAAGCTTATGAGGCGTATAAGAAGGAACATGAAGAGGAGCACGAAAAATTCAAGATCAAGTTTTATTCTTCACAGTCACAAAGTTTCGGCAATGCACCGCCGAAAGAAACCAAAAGTATCGGGGGGCAATTCCGTCTTATAGAGGATAGCACCGATGACTTCACTACACCGACTCTTGAGGAATTACCGACCGAGTATCGACAAGCTTATGAAGCACTCAAGAAAAAGCGTGCTGAGGAATTTGAGGCGCTTGAGAAGAAAATCAAGGAGGAACATGAAGCAAACAGGAGAAAGCTTGAAGAGGAAGGTTTGCACATGTTCCATGCAAAGTTCAAGAAGGACCCTCAAGAAAATATTACTCCAATAGGAGAAATTAAATCCTCTCTTATGTGCTGCAATCAAGTCAAGCCCCATGTTAAACCAAGGCAAGAAGAAGCTTTGCAAGTTGATGGAAGTCATGGAGAAAAGATGAATGATTCGGAAAGTATGGTTACTTCGGTTGTTGAAGCCGAATCAAACAGTACTTGTGCCGAATCTACTAACTCAAAAGAAGCAAGCTTCGTTGATCATGAACATGACATGGTTAGCAAAACAGCCGTGGTTGACTTTTCTGGGTGTAAAGGAGTTTATATGCTACCCTATGAATTTCGTGCCAAAGGAATTGATGAACATCAAGTAGAGAATATATCCGAACAAAGTTCGGATGACATTGAACATCAAAGTAGTGGGGTGCGAGGTCCAGAAAAGGAAGAAGACAAGGCATTGGAGAATAATCTAGAGGCCGAACAAGATATTGTTCAGGACATGCAACCATCATGCTCTACCGACGTCTTTAATAAGAAAGTTTGAGTACTACCCGACGAATTCCGTGCCAAAGATGATGAACATCATGAACAAGAAGACACAACCGAACAAAGTTCGGTTAATGGTGAACATCAAGAACTAGAGAAAGAAGTCGAACAATGTTCGGTTGATGAGGAGCATCCGGATGACGCAGCACGGGATCCAGAAGAGGAGGACGAGGTGTTGGAGAGTTATCTAGAGACATAGCATAGCAATATTGCTCCTAATGTGCCAGCATCGCAGTCTCTCAACGTCTTCGAAGAGGTACGCCTAGCCAACAATTTACTTATCTTTCGATCCGGTCAAAATAATAATGTTGATGCATCCAATGATAAAATTCTTGTGGGTTTTAAAAGACCAGTCGAGATGAATAGTTTGTTTGTTAGGAGTAATCTTGTCACTAATCATGTTGGTCAACATATCGTACCATTTGTAGAGGCCGGTAGTGGCAATTTATCGCAATCAAGGTTGTTCTCGTCATGCCGGCTAAACTTTACATTTATGTGGGCAACTTTTCTTGTTTCATGCCTGGCTAATATTTGGTCTCAAGTGAGACATATATTATATAGCTATTTTTGTTGCAGAAACACAAAGCTGGGTTCAAAGTCCTTCAAGATAGCCAATTCATAAAAATCGGAAAAGGAAGGCGAAAGACGATGCATAGCCGAGTTGGATGACGTCAAGCTGGCACCACTCGGTTTCGTAATTCCAAAGCCGGTATCTCAATATCGGCTAAGGAACGAACAGTGTACCATCAGTCCGGGCATGGGTGATCACAGTGTCCGTGCATCGCCGACTAATCCAATTATCATAGAAGATGACCATGTCGAGCTGTCAAGACAAGAGCGAATGCTTAATTTGTTCACGCAGAACATCAAAGACTGCGATGTGTTTCATGATGCACAATCGGCCTTCGAAGGACGATTGGAATTTGTTGAAGGACAAGCTGATAGCCAGCCGGCTAATATTAATCTTGACGTTGATCACGTGTTGACTCGGCTGCCTCAAGCCGGTTCATTCCAAGACGGACGGGTATATGTTGAAGATGATGTGATCGATTCGTCAAGCAAAGAAATTTCCCAAGACGGCAATCCTGAAGATGAACGTTCCATCAAAGCTCCAGCAAGGACGCCTAACACTGGGGGGCAACAAGCATATTCAAAGACCGATGCCTGCAATGGTAGAAAGGACAAAGGCAGCGATATGCATAGAAGGAGGAAATCTAAAGTGACCTTCGCTCAATTATTGGAGAAGTATCAGAAGATGAGCGAAGCAAAAAGTGCTTATCGACCAGCTGAAGCAAAAGCATCGAAGTCACCCCCAGGGCGTAAATCTGAAGACCGGAACTGGCAAAGGGAGAAGCCCAACATGCCGACTCCACGAACTTCTTTTGGGCTGCCAATTCCAAAGTTATCCATGCCTTCCCATGCTGGCTTATATTCATATCAATCACGGGACAGGTATGATTCACGGGCACACCATCAGTCTTATGCTAAATCACCTTGCCAAGTTTATGCAGCTCCGAGAGAATCAACACGACAACCACATGTCAAAGACCGGCTCAATCAGGGGTCGGCCAGGAGTTCATGGAGGAAGAAGGAGGTGGTCAAGCAAATATACGTAGTGAAGAAAGATGGTCGCAAAGATGTTGTTTCAGACTCGACTCCAAGTAACCAAAAGCCAGTTGAGATGTTGGCTACAAAGGGCAAGGAAGTAAAGCGAGTAACCTTCAAGGACCCAATCATCGAGTCTGGACAGGTCAAGCTGGAAGTGTCCAAAGCTAAGAAAGAATTGCCAGTGCATAAAGTAAAATCACAGCCGAGATACCCACTCGGCTTATCACATTGGCAAGAGTGGAAGGTGAAGCGGCTCCGAGCCGAAGAGTTGGAGAAGTTGAACATGGCGTGGGTTGCTAAAAGAAGCCCTCAAATCAAGAACGGTGCACCAGCTTTAGTTGCAAAGCCGGCAGGAGTAAAGGAGGACACGCAAGAAGTCGGCAGGCGAAGCCGGCGATCTTCATCTCACTATAGGAGACCTCAGGCAGCGCGTCGTCAATGTTCTTCAACTATACCATCAAAGCTAGCACCTCACAATTTATCCCCAGCTGAAACTTCTAATTTATTTCGGCTATTCACACTTTGGTGGAAGGGTTCCCCAGGATATCTTCTTAAAATGATTGTGTGTATCTCGTATGTCCTTTATAGACATTGATGATAAGATCATCGACATCACTAAAATGATGTAAATCCAATTCAGGATATCTTCATGAATACACATCAACAATCATCGTTATTAGAGTAATCCTTATCAAGGAGTAACTCACTTAGTCGGTTGTACCACACAACTCTCCGACATCTTCAAGGTCATAGAATGACTTCTGAAGCTTCACACACGCATGTTGCGATTTATCATTGGATTCAGAATATTAAGCCCTTTCAATGACTTCTATATCTGAACTGAGTGATCCATGTGAGTATATAGCCACTACATACATCAACCGCATGGATCTGTACTGCCAATTCAGTATCGAAAATAATTCCACTCATACCGAAAAGGTATGCTACATCGTATTCGATGTTGGGTCTCTGCGGAAACCCTTGTGCTACAAGCCTCACTTTTTCACCACCTCATCTATTTTCGTTTCTGAACGAAAAGTCACTTCTCTTCCCTACCGAAGATACTTATGAGGAGCAGGTTTTACTATTGTAAACACCTCTCTTTTGATGAGTGAGTGCTACTCTTCCTTAATTGCTTCCTTTCATTTGAACCAACATAAGTGCAAAACAACACTCTCCATGGATTTTGGTTCAGGGCCCAAAAGGATCTCAACAATTCTCAAGAAGAAACTTATGTCGACATATGTAGACTTTTCATATACGATTCTCATGAATCAATATCATTTGTGGAATTCTCATTACGCCTCTTAACTCCTTGTTATTTCCCACAACAACAGAGTCAAGGTGTTTCGATGTCCCAACACTTAAATTGTGTGCACATCTGTGATGGGCTCTGGATGACGCACATCCGTCAGGTGTCCTTCAACCCGAGGTTGAACTACATTTACTGATTGAGGAGAACATCTCCTCCTATGAGAACTTAATCTCATGCGTCCAGAATTCTCCCCCTCATGCTCTCATTTGGGGACACAAGTGGTTTATTAGGTACCTCCACTCGTTCTGGTACTTTATTTCAATGACACCTTTGTCATCAGTAAATGTATATGGCAGATTATTTGCAAAACATTGCAAATTTCTCATAACCTGAACCGGTTCAGATTTTTAAGTACGTGGACAAAATGTTTACTACATTTCTTATTAATTTCCTGGCATTCTATGTGGCACATTTCTCCCCTAATGCCAGAAAATGTCCTTATTGCAAAAGCAATCAACGCACAGGCTGCAAATGACTCCCTTGCTAGGGTTAAGGTATTTGACGGATTAACAATCATACCACAGTCATTCCTCACATAGATCCCAAATATATGTGAAGGCCCTTTATGTACGCCGGGGTGGTGATATCGGTATGCAACCGAATTACCGCAGATGGGAAATACTTCACTGATTTCCACGTACAAACTGCAAGGGGCGCAGTATAATGCATTTGATCTCATTTAGACCAAACATGCGGCGTGTGAGACCGCATGTTACCACCAACGAATGTTGGCTAATCACAATTCTGTAACGATGGCCATTCAATTTGACTCTCTTTCATAAGAGATCCAGCCACACATTTTGGGAAGGTACAAACATACTGAATATGACCATTGAATGTCCGTGAATAAAATTCAACAACATTTCCATTCCAATGGAACTATCCCATATTTAGGATAATTTGCTCCAAATTCGTCAATTTGAGCAATTAATTCAGTAAACCATGGTTTTGTGCGGAGGATCCACACCTAAGACCATCTTCTAGATGTGTCTATGAATACCATGAAGTACCAACATAACCCACACAATGGTTGAATATTCTGCATTATTCAATGCGTTCAATAATAATGAGTGGCTTTTCAAATTTTAAGGTGAGAGTGCCTTAAAATTAATTCCCTATGCCACGTGTAGTGTACATAAAATCTAATGATTGTCGGGAATATTCTGGCCAACAGAATCAACAATAATTTTTCGAATCGTCCTATACCCGATTGGTAAAGGAGGAAATATTATTGTGTACGCAACAATATTGAGTATGAATTGATTCATACACTCAATTTTTTTCTCAACTATCATGTCCCATGGACAAGATGTTACAAATTATACTACATTTAGTAGTATAATGATCTTAAATGATCCATTCCCTTTTGAGATGTACACTCCATTTCTGTATGTCATATCGCATCACTTTACGTTCAAATCCTCATGGTTCTTTAACCACTAACTTGCTTATAACTATAAGCACCAGCATGAATTTCAGATAATGGTATAGCACCCGTTGGCTGTACCCGATGATTCTTCATAAGAAGTTCATCATATTTTCATACTGACATAAAGATGATATTTCTTTTACCATCATAGGAGAACATAAAGTGCAGTAAGGTCATACAATCAGATCAAGATCTGAGACTGCCTTATCACACACTATCAACTCATGTTGATTTATGATAACATAATTATAAGCCTCAACTGACTTAAAATTCCGAATATGAATGAATAGCCATTCGTATGATGCTTATGACAACATATCTATCTGAATGGAGTCTCAAAGGAAAACGAATTCATAATCCGTTAAATACTCAGTTTCAGAACTGAGTCATTGCGATGACACATAAATGCAAATCTGCATAAATATCCATGACATTCTCTGCATGTGGAGTTTAAGTGGCGACAAGGCCAGGTCGACAAAATCATTAATGTCCATGATCCCCATGTTCAAAAATTACTCCCACCTTTTGTCATCACATCGCATTTCCTTCGAAAAAGGCCAGCCATATGCTGCATGAAATATTCATGCATTCATTTACCCGAAGTAAATTAAGTCCGATGAAAATGCTATGGCTAAGCATAATCATGATCATGGTGATTCGTAGTGACCCATAGGGCAACCTTCCACTAAAATATAAACACCACAGTGTGGCGTAGATATTCAGATTAAAGGTAGTCACTCCAAAAAGGATAAACCTTTAATCCACTAAAACACCTGGAGGTAGTCAACCAACTAGTGGTGCCTCGTATTTATGGAGGGTTTTCACCGATCATAGTCCCCAAAACCTTATGTTATTTATAACACATGAAGGTAAACACCTCAAAATGTCATTAACCTCTCAGTTGTGCATGAATTTTAATTCACTTCTATGATTACACCTCATAAGTTGTGTACGCATGGAAGGTAATCACCAAATTGTGCAAGTATAATGTGCGATATACTCGCCACCAATGTCTTTGATTCCACTCCCGAGTATGTGACCCAAGAGTCACAACCAATGACAAATGCTATGACATTTCCAAGTACTTGGAAAAGCATCATGAAGGTAGTCACCAATGGTGTAGACATTATAGTTCTGAACGGAAATTATTCCGTTCCTATGACACTATGTCGTAAGTTATGTGCCTTCATTTTTGCTCACATAATATGTCTCATGACATAATAATATTACAACACACAATCTATATTTCTTGGATATGTCACTCATATCATGTATGAAAAATCATGAGCATTAATTTACTTGATAGTAAATTAATTATGTGTGTAATAACATGCTTGATTCAAATTTAAAGGTCTAGGAAAGCCTATACGACCCAAAATATGACTTTCCACAAAAAGATAATGACCATAACATGGCGTATATCTTCGTTTTGTAGAACACCTCACACGTATGGCTATTGTCATGCCATAACCCATGTGCTTTCACTTTTTGCTCTGAACACATGGAGGTAATCACTACTTGGTAGTGTAGACCTTCCCTCGTGTTACTTTGCACAACCTTGTGTTGATTAAAACACATTTTGGGTAATCACCAAATTATGGTGTAGACCTTTAGTTGTGAACAAAGTTATGCAAAAATTAAAATAAGTCATATTATATTCAAGCATCGTCAACATACAACAATTAACATTGCATTCATACAAATGTTGACAATTTTTCAGACATTACGTAGCCACATGTTAGAAACAACTAACATACACATATATGCACAAAAACGGAAAAAGCTGGAAGCTAATCAGCAAAATAACGAAAATTAAATGGCAATCAGGCAGCCCACTAGTCCACTACCGTGGTTCACGCCAGCCTTTTTTTTTTTTTTGCTCGTACAGAGCATTGACTTCCTCAGATCCAGATTGGATAAGGGAAAAGGGACGGTTTCGTTCCATCGCTCAGTTCCCTAATCCCCTTGTGCGGTGGCGAACGTTCCGGCCGAGCTAGTGTGCCACCACCCTCTGCCGCCGCCGCCGTCTGTTCATCCTGGTTCGGCCTGTACGCCTGATGGTCCAGCGCCATGGCGTTGGTGGCGGAAACCACGACGGCGTCCTCCGAAATGGTGGAGACCTTGGCGGCGTCCTTCGTCCGGTCATGGTCATGCCTGAGTCTCTCAATAATCTGTGTCAGGTATAACGCTGCAGATTATGTTAATTGTGGTTAGTGTCCGACCATTAGCGAGAGTTCTAGCTTTTTTTCTCGAGCGGAGGTGAGAGTCCTAGCTCAGCTTCCTACTTTCCCATCGCTCTCTCATCGGTGCGTACGAGCCAAAGGCCCAGGAAGGACAACACAGCCCATTACCATCGCTTTAGGATACCTAACTGCGATACACCATGCGACTGATTGTTCCATTCAGCTCTAAACGCCGCTCCCACAAGGGCAGACCTAGCAGCCGGCGCTCCAATTCTTCGCCCGTCGATCTCCGCTTTAGTATGGTTGTCGTCTGCTAGCGAGAGTGTTGTACATGTGTACACTCGTCCGGTCATGGTCATGCCTGAGTCTCTCTAGGTACGTTTATGGGATATTGCAATTAGATCTGCTCAAAGTATGCATAGGCATAAGTCAATAGAATAATTGAAAGCCAGTCTATTTTTGTCTTTGTTATGCTTTAAGAATAAATAGGAAGGTACCCAAATGATGAAAACTGAATAGAAAGGCATTTGAAATTAGAGATTATTTTCTAAGGGATTATACGATTACATGTATTTGGGAATTCAATGCTGATGATATTTTCTACTTGTTCAATGAATCTGGTGGTCGTAGAACTACATTACAATAGTAAGAACATATTTTTTCATTGGCCAAAGATATTGTGTAGTTCGAGAATTTTTTGTGTGTGCAAACATTCAAAGTCGTGTACTTTTTGTGGGAGAATTTTTTTTCGCCCCCCTCATGTTTAAATCCTGGCTCCGCCCCTGCATCCCTAGTTCTACTCGCTCTCTTCTGTGACCTCGCATCTTACCAGATAGAGCTTCTGGCCGTCATGGACCATGTCGGCGTCGTCCACCCTAGCACCATCCTCGTTGAGCAAGCGCATGCCTGAGGCGAACAAGGTCAACTTCTCCTGCGCTGATCTGATGAGTCCATCGGTCGTATGAGGAATCCACAACACCACCCCCTCTTTGCGCTCGGCGTCAGCGTCCCATGGATGGTTAGGGAACACGGAGCATCGTCGTGGGTGCACTGAATCTGTAAACATAATAATTTGTGTGGGGGTCAGAAACAAGCATCCATGGGACGCCGGCTGCGCCCCGTGTTCGACAGGCGGGTGCACTGAATCTGTAAACACCCAAGTAATTTGAGGGAGGGTTTGAGCGTCCGAACTCTGAACTTGCCTCTCACTTCTTCACCACGGGCGGGGTACTTGGATAGCTCGTCGGCTTTTGCTTGTTCCAGGATCATCATAAGCGGTCTACGACCATACTTGCGCCCTTCGTCTAGCGGAGTAGTGCCCCATCTGCATACATGGCAATGTCAAGCTCAAGCATATTTACAAAGTTACAAACTTGAAGGATGAAACATTTTTCAGTGGTACGTACCTATCAGTTGTGAATACACTTGCACCTGCGTCTACCAACATTTGTGCCATCAGGTACAAGCCTTCCGCGGCGGCTATGTGGAGAGGAGTGCGGTGATCGTAGTCTTTCGAGTCTGGATCGGCGCCGTAAGCTAGAGCCCTCCGAACGAAATCAGAGTCCCCCTTCGATACTGTCGTGCAGAGATGGCTGCCGCCGTTCTTGAGGTTCAGCTTGGCTCCCGCGCTGAAGAGCAATGTGGCCACCCGGTCATGCCCCTCCTTCACTGCCTCCAGCAACGGCGTGTTCCCAAACTTATCTGGTTTTAAAATGAAAGGAAAGTGCATAAAACATCGATATATGCAAGAATCTAGAAATGGCAGCAGAGTTGCATTAAACTGAGTGAGCATACCTATAACATCGATATCGGCGCCTTCATGGATTAGGAACTGCGCAACATCATCATACCCTTTTGAAGCTGCGAGATGCTGTGAAGAAAAAAGATAATGGTTACATTATTTATCTGAAAGGTACAACGTTCTGGATTAGATTTGTTTTCTAAAAGGGGAAGGCCCTGACCACTGCATCGAGTGACTCACACCACCTATGGATTAGATGGGAACTTTAAAACTATTCCTAGAGTTTCATACCAAAGGAGATCGTCCATCATAATCCGTGTTCTTTGGATCAGCTCCTGCTCGGACTAAACTCTTCAGCTGATGAAGGTCCCCGTAAAAGGCGGCGCTAATTACTCTTAATGTCAGTTCTGCCTCTTGTTTCCCTATATGGAATGTGATATCTGATTCTAGTTGTTTGACACGCCCACCGTATTCATTGTTCTGCGGTTAGAGAAAGCACATCAAGAAAATAAGCAATATCCTCCAATTATGCAATTTGGCGAAGTAACAAACTGTCATGAACTCATGATGATTGTATCTGTTGTCTTGTGTACCTCGGTGAGGTTGCTCAAAACTTTTCTTCCGTCAATGAAATAGATCTCCAATATGTTCTTGAAGGACTGCTTATCGAGGCGCAAGAGTCTGCAAAGCTCACAAACACGAACACTATAGGGCTGTGGAATATTGCAAATAATAGCGATTTCTCCAAAAGAACTCTCAGGCTCCAGCATCAAAATAGTCTCTTCTTGACCATCTTCGCCAATGCCTACACCTTCCTGGATAGTATAGAAACATATCATAACTCAGTATCAAATAACTAGATATCATACCACTCATAAGGTACACAATACCAAACGAATACAAGAATCAAGCAATTATCCCTAGGCTTGAACTCACCAGTGCACCATGACAGACAAAGTATATCTGATCAACTGCGCTCCCTTGCTCCAAGATAACCTCTCCTGGTAAAAAGAATTCTTCTTGCAGACGGATCACCTGACAAGGGCAAGAACATGAAGACAAATCTTGAACAATCTGTTGATATGCATAGAACAACATATATAATTTGACATCAGAAAAGAAGAGTATGTACAATCTGTTGAATGAATTCCACTGAACATCCTTTGAGTAGTGGAGTGCTTTCAATGTACTGCTTGTACAGTGTTTGTGAAACCTGAAAATATTGTGTAAGTACAGTTCACGAGGCAAGTACACAATTGATATGCAAATACACGAAAACAATTAGTACTGCAAGCTGAAAGTTATTGAAAAGGAAGTTGTTAAAACAGAATATGACAGAAGGGTAGCAACATAGCCAAAATATAACTCATCACTTTCCCCTCCCCGTTTCCTTCCTGGGTACTGTGCGAGAGAGGCGAAAAGGGAGCTTCACTCTGCTCACCCTTCCGCCGACGGCCGATCTGCCGGTCCCCTCCCTCTCCGGCCGCCGTTGCGGTGGCGGGAGAGTGGGGGGACCCCGGATCCATGCCTGAGGCGTGTACAGAGTAGAGTAGCGGTCTCCGGTGGCGCTGGCGAGGTGGTGGCGGTGGCGTCATCGTGGAATAATGGTTCTGGCGCTCGATCCCCTCCCCGATGAGGCCTCTGGCGGAGTCGGCGGGCTGCTGGAGTTTGGTTCTTGCAGATCTGTCGATCCGGCGAGGTTTGGTGCTCTCTGCGTGCTTGCTGTTGCGGAGACGGCGTTCTGCGCATCGAGCTTTTGTCCTCTGTTCTTCTCTCCGTCTTGGCAGGGTGGGCTCTGGCCCTGCCGTGGAGGAACTGGAGGTGGTGCGGCCTGGTTCCGGCGGTGCTCGTCGGTTGCTGTGGCTGCTTGTACAGGAGCTTCATCGGTCGGAGGTGGATCCAGTGCAGGGGAGATGGCGCGTTGGAGCTGGAGGGCGGAGCGTCTTGGCCGAGGTTCGTTCATCGTTTCAAGTTCCGGCGTCTGACGGCGGGCGGCTCATGCGGATTCTACAAGCGTAGAGGTGCTCCTTCCTTCAGTGTGGTTTGCGGCGTTGCTGCTTTTCCTTCGCCGGTGATGTCGGTGGTGGACAGCAGCGATGGCTGCCGTGGTGGTTCGGCGTTTTGCGCTGTTGTGCTGGATTTTTTCCTCTGGCAGTTCTTGCCTGTGTATCGTATTCTGTACGTTCTCTTCCGATGAATATACGCAGGCTTGACATTCAAAAAAAAAATATAACTCATCACCTTTGCACGAATAGAAATTGGGATGTCCCGAAGTACAGAAGCTTCTGTGTAGCTGCTCTCATACTGCAACCTTAAATGCCCCTTGATCTGCTCTCTTATGTCCTTCCCAAGTTTATTCCTGTTCATATACCTGATAACTTCTTTCATTTCGTCCCTAAATCGCTCAGTTCTCGAGCCTTTGACAATAAGTGCAGTCATGTTACCGATGAGGTAAGCTCCAAGAATCATATCAAGGGAAACATATATCATAACAAATATCATTTCTCTGACATTTACAGCATGAATGTCACCATATCCTGCGGAGGAAAAACGTCTCAGTATTTTAGGATATGGGCACATTTTATGTTTCTAAGAAAAATAGAAAACAGAGACAGAAAGGAAAAAAGTTTGTGTTGAGCATGACAGCACAACTTACCAACAGTTGCCATGGTGACGATAGCAAAGTAGAACGATGTCGTATAAAGCTTGACACGATCAAGTTCCCTGAAATGATCATAGCTGTGATCTCCTAACTTCAAACTCCCTATCCATGTATATCCTTCCATTGATTCAGGTAGCGTTGTGGCCAGATAATAGAAGATACAGGCTGCTACGTGTGTACAGTAGAGCTCCACAACTATAAGCTTCACTATCCTCGTGAACAGATAATTCACACGGATGTCTTTTTCTAAATCCCGAAAGAATTCTACGATCTTCAGAGATCGTGTTAAGCGAATCCACAATAGGTATCTTACCCCCTCTTCACTGCCACATGCCTGTTTTGGAGATCACGATAATATAAAAAAACAAGATGTAATAATCGAAATGTTAACCAGACTAAACTCCACACCATATGTTAACCAGTGAGATTAATATCGTTAGAAAAAGAACCTTGTAGATAACATCCCATGGGAAGCAAGCAAGGAGATCAAAAATGAAACTTGATTTGCAATATCTGGATTCAAGGGGCAAAAGGTCAGTGGTCGAAAATTCGCAGACCATATTTCAGAAAGTACAGTCGCCTAAACATCAGCCCACTTATACGATTTCAAGGATAAAGTTTAAATGTAAAACATGCAAATGCTCTTGTAGAAAAGCATTTTCTTTCATAAATCTGCAACAACATTTTTCAATTTAGCAACATCATAAAGTTTTTTTTTTATAACAGGCATAAAGGCCCTGCTTTAACTTAATAAAGCAATCAAGGTTCCAGCAACATCATAAAGATTGAGAGTTCCAACACATTACTCTTCAGATCCACCCGTTTTGACGACTTTGAGAGTTTATAGAGGATGGCGTGCAAACATAGAGGTACCAAGAAAGATGCAAATGTAGAGAAATGCAGGCCAAGTTCCCATTATTCTAGTTCACCCCTGTTCATCAATCATAAGATGAGAATTCTTTTACCTGAGGGCAATGGAGGTCGGATTGCATACGACACGATACGTGTCGAGGTCGCGGTAGGCCACAAAAAAGTTGAGAACAATATCAACAAGGAAGGCAGTCTGCCCAACTATGTCCAAGACGAACAACCTCGGTGGGAGCCCCCTGAAGAAGCCAAATTCGAAGGGTGTAGCGAAGGAACTATACACTGCCCAAACCAGTATGAACTTGGTCCATAAAAGATAGAATCTGCATGGAAACCATCAGAAAATATTAGTCAAATAAGTATGTTCAGAATACCGCGTATCTTTAGTAAGCAGAAGAGATCGGAAATCCAAACACTCGAATAGAAGTGTAGATTCGATGAAACATACAAATCGAAACTGGTAGAGTAACATCAGGTTGGCTGCTCTGTCGCCGCCGACCATTCAAGGAGGCGTTGCCTGTTGCAGAGAAGGGGGGGCCTCATGGGGAAAATGTTGCGTCGAAGCATGAGATCAAGACCCAGCTCGCCTGGCTCAGGTGCTCGTCACTCGCAAGCACGAGCACGACGGGGACTATGTGTCGGGAAAACAGCGGGGCGAGGCCATGGTCGCGGCCATGGAAGGCCTCGGCCGAGGAGCACCGTGGAGTGCCGGGCCAGGGCTGGGCTGAAGAAGTCGGGATGGTGGCGGCAGGAGCTGCTCCGGCGCGTGGCGGGGCCAGACGTGGAGGAGGGCAGGGGCACGGTGCAGATGAGGGGAGGCGCGGCTGGGATCAGGCGAACCAGGTGGGGAAGAAGAGAGGAAAAAATAGATCTACTACCGGCCGGCCGGCCAAGGAATCGCCAAGCGTGACACACGCCCTTTTTGTTTGGGCTGATCTGTGGCCGGCTGTGCGGCTGTGGTGGAAAGGAGCTGCTGTTCAGGCTATGTCTTTGTCAACCTAGCTGGCTGTCTGCTTGTTAACAGTGGAATTGTCATAAACATACTTATAGTTTGTATTGATTTATGTGTAATTAATAACAAATGCATCACTAAAATTCAGATCAAACTACATTTACATACAATTACGATACCTACGCACACGAGAAAAAACATATGAAATATATCAGGCAATATGAAAGCAACAATTCATGCATAGAAAAAGCTACACAATTCGAGCAGGAAAAACACATTCGTGCACACAGAGCAGGAAAATAAGGTCAGTACAGATTAGTGCAGCGCTCTAACTGAAAGCATCACACGGCCAGCCACAGTTCTGCAGGGAAAGCATCAACCTGAAGTCTTTTCACCTTGCTGAACCGGAGGAGGACGCAGCCGGCCGGGAGGATGCATGGCAGGGGACGGCAGGATCGCCCGGGGAGAGATAGGTCGAGGACGGGAGGCGGCTTCGTTCAGGCGGCAGAGGAGAGGGCTGGGGAGGAGATCCGGCGGCGGCGAGCTGGTTTCGAGGATGGCGGCGCTGGAACCCAAGGCGGGTTTGCGTTTCGCTGGGGACGAGGCACGAGAACTGGGCTCTGTTGCTGGTGTGCGTGCGTACTAGAAGAGAACGAAAAAAAGAAAGGAAAGAGGTAGGGTGGCATTCGCTCTGTAAATACGCGAACGCAAAAGGCCAAAGTTGTATACCTGCTCGACTTGAAGTTGCCAACGCTCGGGAAGCACCTCGCATAGGTGCTTTTTCCGACCCTTTGTTTCTTCTAGACTGCTTTTTTTCATGGACAGTACCTATAAACCCAAATAAAGAGGCCTAATACAGGTGGTTTCTATAATTCTAACCAATTTTTTTCAATCGGTATCCAGAAGTGTTTTTTCAGTATCCAGAATTTTTTTCGGTATCAATTTGACCTACCAAAATGTTTTATATTTACACGAAGGTAGTAGTAATTTTAGTTTCGTACCAATTGCTTTTACATGTGGTGCACTGATAGATGTTACTCAATTTAAACTTTTAGTTTCAGAAAAATCTCGGAGACCGATTAATAGATTGCACGATGCAACCAATTTTTTTAGTCCCGCAAGTAAAGTCCACACGGGATGCTCCTCCTCCGTGCCCGTCTCGCCCGTGCGGCCGCGCCTCATGCTTTGTGCTCGAGCCAAGCTCAAAGCTATATTTCGTCTTCGCTCTCTATTTTGGCCATACACATTATTATCATTTTAACTACTCATGAATTGTCACTTAAAGGAATACGAAAAACAAGTCATAGGTCGTAGACCGATCAAGATGATTTACCTTTTGGTGATGGAGAGATATTTTTCTAGGTCCTCTCTAGTGTCGGGTTTTCAAGAACGCATGACCATGCTTATGATTTATGGTATTAATCATATTTCACATGTACATAGAAAGAGAAAGGGGTGGAGCTCAAACAAGTACCATATCTCATCTTGAGGTCAAAACATAACGTGAGGCAAAACATGAGTTGATATGACTAGTTAGAGTCCTCTATGATTTTCGTCCTCTTTGACCCCATGCGACATGTACAAGCTTCCTTTGATATGATTTTCGTGTATATATGTACGGGAGTCGATATGACTAGTTAGAGTCCTCTATCGACTATTGATCGAGAAGGAATTGTCAGGTATACCGTAAATGTATAAATCTCCAAGATCACACACTTAACAAAACATGAATTATATTCCAAAAGAGAGAAAGGGAGATGTTCTCGAGGAACCCTAGCGTAGACGCATGGGCACATGGTCCATTAACTTTTTTCTGAAGGCAAAAACTTTGCCTATTCTATTGATTAAGAAGAAGATAGTTGTCCGATTAATTAACGGAAAGTTGGCGAAAACCGATACAATTGGGCCAAGCCCACATGAACACACCAGGGCCAAGCCCAAACACAACATCGACAGGACCAATCAACTTCCTACCAAAGCCGAAGCGAAGACGCATGACTAGTATGGGAGTAGCAGGCACGAGACACTCAACAAAGATGAAAGAAGTCGACCCACCGGGAGAGCTGCGTCATCGCGACGCCAACTTCACAATATCGAGGGCAACCCGTCACCCACGTGACACGAGGTCGATGCTCTCAACACTGCCAAACTTTTGGTACCGCCGCTCCAACACACCAACTTCTAGGACCGCCATCCCGACGGTACCACTGCTCGCGCTTAAGCTGCAACGCCGCCCGCCCGCAGTCCAAACTGCATGGGGCAACCCGCACGCAGTTCAAACTGCAATATCACAAGGCCCATTAGTGGGAAAAGGGCTAGCCGCACTATACCCTAGAAGAGGGTTGACCGCATGAAACCTTGGAAGGGGGAGGGCCATGGTTTTGGCTATAGATATCCCCCTTGGGTGTGGTGAGGAGATGGTTGTTTCCCCAAGATTCATTTGTTGACTCCTTGAGACTCTCTTCCACTTAATAGCTTCTAGGACATGAGTTGCTCTCACCTGGTGAGGTGTGAGAGGTCAGAGGAGTTTATGGATTGGTGTCAACTGTTTGATCCCTCCATGTCGATCGTGTTCGAGTGGAGGTCCGGGAGTTAGCTTTCAAAAGACATGACCGGACTGATTCCTAGTCTACGCCTCCATGACAGTGACGCCAACTGCTTCATCCAAGGAATTAATATTAGCCCGGGGAATCTCTGGTTAACCCTTAATTTAGGCTGTCGATCAAAGCTATGAATCTAGCAGTCACTATCAACCTAGCAAAGTCAGCGAAGCAACGAAAGGGAATTTTGGGGAGCATGACTTTATCGAAACCTCACAAGTAGCCGTACGTACGCGCACCTGGTTGGCCTGGAAGAGGAAGGCTGCTTATACAATTACGAGCTACTTATCTATCATATGTTGATAAGCAGAGACATCTGCACACTGTGATAAGACTATTGATTGGAAAGTCGGCAGTAACAGCTACTTGTGCATGTAGCCAGTTCAAAAATCTAAACCCCCATCAAGCATGTTTGACTTAAAATAGTAAAACGTACTTGATTCAGTTTTTTACGCAATGTATTAAACTTATGCATACCACAAGTTGAAGGCATACAATTGTTTTGATGCTGCCTTGGAGAAGATAAGAAAAAAGCAGCAAAATAAAAGGAGTGCTAGAAAGACGAGTCACGATAGAGCGAATTTTCATAACCTGAGTACCATGTATCTGAACGAATAGTGATTTCGGTAAGATTACTAGATAAATTAAAAATATATGAAAATTTCATGCAAAACTTGAAACATAAACATGAAAGTGTGTAATTTGGGGAAAAAATACGTAAGGAGCAGTGCAACTCCTACCCTTGCACTGTGGCATACAAAATCGTATCGTTCTCGAAACTTTGCAGGAATAAGTTTCAACTCAATATATATGTGCATGCTTTATTTCAAAACTTTCGGAAGCTTATCAATATGTTTTTTTTGCATGTTCTGAAGCTTGGGATCAGGAGTACCCATGTCCATTCATGATTCATGTGTTTAGCATAGTCAAGAAACAGTCTATGGATTGTTTTCAGTACTAAATCCACGGGAAAAACAAAGCAGATAGTGATAAGGATCCGATCTACGAAGTATTATCAGAATGCGACTGGTAATAATAATGAGTGGGAGAGAAAAACAATACTGCTACCATCTCTTAGCGATCGACAGTAGTAACTAGTATTTCTTTCTTGTGCTAGCTAGCCAGCTGCATGTTGTTTAGTGACGTGAAGCTTCGATGCATGAGGAAAGGGAGTGTCAGTCAGATCAAATCACGTACCTGTTGTCGGGATGGATGATATGGTTGTGGAAGAAGCCTTCGTCTCCATCGACGGCGGCCCGGCGACGGCGGAAGCGGTCGAGGAGCGCGAGGCGGCTGTTGCGAGACGAGTCGAGCCGGTCGTGCACCACGTCCACCTCGTACTCCTCCACCTCATCCTCCTCCACCCTCCGCTTCGACCCCAGCGTACCCATCGGCAGTGAAGGGCGGAGGATGGTCGTGGTGATGAAGCTTGGGTTTTGAAGCTGTTCTTGAACTGGGTGTGCGACGCGATAGGAGGGAGCAAGGCGATGGGGTTATTTATACATGACAGCGCGCTTACGACAGTCCCGGCGATTCCATTCCTGTATGCCGGGTGAGGGACAAGCAGACCAGCTCCAGGAAATGGAAAAAAGAGCACAAGATTGTCCTTCTGTACGTTCAATTTATTTTTTTTTGTTCTGGATGAGTTCGTCGAGTGTTAAACAGCTCATGGAAACAACGGTCGAGATCGATCGACCCGATCGGAAAGTGATGGCTGGACCTAGAATTATTAATTTTGATGATGTGTTACATCGATCATACGTGACTGTGGCTGTTTCTATATCATATTTTTATTTTGTTTCTAGCAGATATACAAAAACAAGAGGCTGTGACAGATTGACAGGACACCTTCTTTTCTTTTTTCGTTATAAACTACTCCATCCGTTCCAATTTAATTGACTTGCTATCCACTAAATGTGGATGTATCCAGACATGTTACATGTATAGATACATCCACATGTGGTGCATAACAAGTCAATTAAATTGGAACGGATGGAGTACTAGCTAGTTATCCCACTTGCCCCGGAAACACTATTAATTAATCCATGTTTAATTATTTTTGCTTGAGATAGATATTACTTTGTTATTTACTGCTCCATAAATTTCGAATTATAAAATGTTTTGACCAATTCAATGTGGACTAAATACATAGTGAAATGAGTGAATCAATACAGTAAAATAGTCTAGCAAATGGTTTTATAAATGTTTCCATCGTAATAATATCAGCTGTATCCACTCCGAGTAGTTCAAATACCCCTCGCCTTGTCTTTCCAACTGCTCGAATACTATGTGCCTCATCTGAACATGTGTAAGCATGTTAAGATGTTTAAGAACTTCGGCCAATACTAGAACAACATCACAAATAATTTTAATTTTTTCATATAGCTAGTGAACACCGGTACAATGTACACCACATGTAGTATGCTGAGTATGCGAGGAACTATTATGTTTTATTACCATATGATGCACGGTGTTCCTTAAAAAACAGAAGAACTAGTAGTATGTAAAAATGTTATGTGTTTTACAATTCTCAAACATTATATTTATTGCAACAACGATTTTTCCATTACATGACAGAAACATATGGTACGGGCTAAAAACCAACAGCAACTGACTAAAGCAAATTGATTTACTCGATCAGCCCAAACACTTGGACCGGGTCTGATAAACTTTTTTGCCTCCCTTAATATTGTTGCAGTTATTCACCATGTCGCTGAGAAAGTACCAACAAACTGTGTTTTGCCGAGCACCTCCGTCAACAGCAGGAAGGCAAAGCTGTAGACCTCCCGGTTGCCATGTCAAACACCATGCCCTTATACCTATCCTTTCCACCGATCCAGTAGAAACAATTACCTTTGATTTCCGGAACAGCTTCAGCATATATCGACACGGCGTTATTCCTCTCGAGAAACATTGAGTAGCCCCCCAAGTCTGACACAGCAACCCAACGGCGCCGGTAATATCTCAGAACGAATATGTCATCCTCTTCTACACGGCGTTGACCGCCTCCTGGCAGTGAAATGACATATCATTCCCCAAAGTGTTTTGATGTTTGTTGACAACACACTTAGATGTCTAATGTGTGTGCTAAAAGTGTGCAGGATTGTATCAATTAATATTGCACAAGTTTTGTCTCAAGAAAAGGAAGAGAAGCAGTCTTCATTGCGTCAGCCGGTACTACCGGGTTCACCCCGGTACTACCGGGTGTTCTGCCATGCGGAACTACCGGGCCCAGTACCGGGCCCAGTACCGGATCTCCAAATGCTCTCTGGACTCGCTCGTTTTAATCCGGTAGTAGCCCCGGTAGTAGCGCGGTACTACCGGGTGGGGAGCACTACCGGACCAGGCGGTCCGGTACTACCGATGCGCACATGGAGGAGGCGTTGACCAGTCTGTCGCCAGGCCGTCCGTTCCCTATCAGCCGGGACTACCGGACGAGGCCCGGTACTACCGCTGCGGGCTGTTTACAGCTCCAACGGCCAGATTTCTGGGAGGGGTATTTATACCCTCCACCTACCTCCGGCTCACCAAGCTTGATTTCTCACTCTCTCTCCACCATTGTTGCAAGCTTCAATCAACTAGTGCTCCCACTCCAACCACTCAAACACGTTGATACTTTGAGGAGTGAAAGAGGAGCCCTAGATCCGCATCTCCACCGAGCCGATTTGTCTACATCGACCTAGTCGCTTGTAGATCTTGTGTAACTTGATACATTGGATACCTAGAAGATACTTGTGATTCTTGTGGCTTTGGTAGTCACAAGGATTACCCGGGAGTCTCCAATTAAGTTGTGGAGACGCGACCCGGCCTTGTGATTCTTGTGGCTTTGGGAGCCGCGGGAATTTGGTGAGAGCCTCCAATTCGGTTGTGGAGTGTGCCTCATCCTTGTAAAGGTCTGTTGCCGACCTCGAGGGCATCATATAGTGGCTCGTGGATCTCCTCATCGGAGGATAACACGAGGGAGATACGGTGTGCCATATCAAGGCTATTCGGTGTTCACTTTGTGACTCCGCACCGCTCCAACGGAGACGTAGCTTCCATTGGGAAGTGAACTTCGGTAGAACATCTCCGCGTCACCGTGTGGTTATCTCTTAACCTTCCTTTACTTGTATTGCTAGCCTATCTTGAGTAGAATATCTTGCTAGCTTGTTTATTGCTCATCATATAGGATTGTTCATCTAGTTGCATATCTAGAGAACTTATATTTGAGCAATTCCTGAATTTGTATTAAAAGAAAAAGAAAATTTGTAGTTGCCTATTCACCCCCCCCCCCCTCTAGTCAACCTACTCGATCATTTCAATTGGTATCAGAGCAAAGTCTCTTTATTAAGGGCTTAATCGCCTAAAGAGGAGGATGGCTAGTGCGGAGGATGTACAACGTGCTAAAGATGAGGAGTTAAGATTTGCTAAGGAACAAGAAAAATTTGATAGAGAACAACTAGACAAAGAACTAATCGAAGCGGGAATAATCCCTCCCGAGGGTGATGCCCCAATCACCATGAAGTCCATGATTGAACTTTTTGGGTTCATGAAAGGCAAAATGGTGGATGATGTGTATACTCGGGTATCTAATCAAAATGGCTCCTCATCAACCGCTAGCCCTATTAAGGGAGCTAGTGACAAGGATAAAAATGATAAAACTTTTGAGAAGCCTTCTCTTAACTTTGCTCCACCTAGCTCTTATCTCACTCAAGTTGCACTCACTCAACCTCATATAACCAACCTTGGTAGACCCCCTCCTAAGCTTGATAATACTCGTTATTTCACTTGGAAGAAATCTATGGAGTCTTATTTTCGCAGCTCATCGGTGCATCTTTGGAGGGTGGTTCTACATGGTTTCAACCCAGTTGATCCCAACAACTTGACCAAGCAAGAAGAGATTGATGAGCAACTTGATGCAAATGCCAAGTACATTCTTGAGAGTGCTATGACCGCAAATGATGAAGATCATGTGCGGAATCTCAAAACTTGCAATGAGGCTTGGCTCTATCTTGAAACCGTGTATGAAGGAAATGAGGGCATTCAACGCTCCAATGCGGCCGTCCTTCAACATCAAGTTGACAACTTCATCATGCTAGACGAAGAGACTCCGACCGAACTTTACCGAAGACTCTACAAGCTTGTGGTGACATGTAGGGAAAATGGAAAGAAGGATATGGATGATGAATGGGTCAAGGCCAAGTTCCTTCAAGCAATTATGCCATATATTGAAACTATGGTGATGAACCTCCATGCAAGAGCGGATTACACAACAATGACTCCCAATGACATCTTGGCACAATTTGTCACCTATGATACATTGAAGTCCACATCCAAGTCTTTCAACCAAATCCGTGGCCCAAAGACTCTTGCTTTGAAGGCCCGTGTGGTAGACCATCCAAGATATGAAGAAAACCCGGTCTATGAAGGTGAAGAAGACTTGGAGGGTGAGCTCAATGAAGTTCTTGCACTTGCCGCCACCCGGTTTTGGGCCAAGAAGAACAAGAGCGTCAACCCTCCACCAATAAAAAGAATGTGATTCAATTGTGGAAAGGACACTCATCTTGTGAAAGATTGCCCTATGAAAGAAGAGAGGATAATGGTGGTCAACTCATTCTAAAGAAGAACAAGTACCACCCCAAGCCTACCTACATGAAGAGATCACCTCAAAAGGCTCTTGTGGCATCCCATCAAGAGGAATACGAGTCCGGAGGTGAGGAGGATAAAGAACCAAGTGAAGAAGTAGGAATGGCGGCTCTTGCAATGGGCACCCTTCCTCCATCATTGGCCAACCTCTTCTCATCTCCAAATGACGACAAGATCTCCAAGCCTATGTGCCTCATGGCCAAGGAAACAAAGGTGAATTTGAAAGGACTTTGTCCGTTAATCTTGTTTTGGTGTTTGATAACAACACTCGGAAGTTTTTAACATACCGCTATGTGTCTACAGGTTTTTTGAGTGTCTAAACCATATGTATACTAGTGTGTATCTGTGTATGCAAAAGGGAAGAAAAGTGAGTTGTCGCAAAGAAGAGACGAAGGGAAAATTGTGCTGCGCGTCGGCCGGCCCTCCAGCCGGCCTAGGCCAGCCCTCAGGCCGGAGGCGTCAGGTCCCTCGCCAGTCTCTCCGCCGGCCCAGGCCGGCCCCCAGGCCGGCCGTGCTCTGCCTGGTCTGCCGGTTTTCCAGCCGGCCCAGGCCGGCCCCCAGGCCGGCCGTGCTCTGTGGTGTCAGCCGGCCCTCCAGCCGGCCCAGGCCGGCCCCCAGGCCGGCTGGTCGACGACCCCTGCTCGTTTTCCAACGGCCACTTTTTCAGTAGGGGTATATATACTTTGTCTCCTTCCTTTGGACAAAGTGCTTGGACAACATTGAAGACCTCCATTAACACAAGCACAAGCTTTACTAGATCTCCCAATCCCTCCACCCAAACGTGTTGATCTTTGGAGGATTGAAGGAGAAGGCCCCGATCTACATCTTCACCAAGCCGTTTGTCATTTCCCCCTCATTCACTTGAGGGACCATTTGCTAGGGTTTCCACTAGGAAAACCTAGCCCCCTATTGTACTCACTTGATTGTCTTTGTGACAGATTGTAGCTGTTTGGGAGCCCCCAATCCTTTGTGGGTTGTGCCCCAAATCGTTGTTGTAAAGGCTCCGGACTCCGCCTCGAAGGTTTCCGATAGTTGAAGTGAACCAAACCTTTGTGGTGCGGTTCACCGGAGAAGAGGGTGAGGCCTTTGTGGCCGTTGAACCATTGTGTTGGTTCACACCTCTCCAACGAGACGTACTCCCCTAAAAAGGAGGAACTCGGGATTACATCCGTGTCTCCGCGTGCTTTGACTTCGGTTACCTCTATCCTTGTTTACCGCCTTATTATATCGTGCTTAGTTGCTAGCTTGTCATATAGGTAAATTCACCGTAGTTGCATATCTAGAGAATTTACCTTTTGTGTCAAGCCTAAATTGAAAAAGACTAAAATTGGAGTAGCACCTATTCACCCCCCCCTCTAGGTGTCATACCGATCCTTTCAATTGGTATCAGAGCTAGGCTCTCTTGTTTTGGGTTTAACCGCCTAAGAGAAGTATGACACAAAGTGAGGATGAGGCCGATCTTGCCAAGGCCAAGAGACCATGGCATCCATGGCCGATATCAAATCGTTGGAAACAACATTGACATCGTCCATGAATGACATGAATGTCAAATTTGATGAGTTGCGTGACATGCTCATGAAACTCACAAATGCCAAGGTTTCGGAAACCATCCCACTAGAGGGTATCTCTAACTCCGATGAAGGTGATTCCGAGGAGGGTAAAAAGAAAAATGAGAAGGGGTGGAAACCATCTCCGGATCTAAACCATCTCCTCCTCCTACCAAGCATGAAGATGGGAAGGAAGAGTACCATAACGTTCCGGGATGGTACCCTATCGACCCACCTATCACCACCCGCATAAACCCCATTGGTCCTCCACCTAAGCTTAATGCATTAGCCTTTGCTAGTTGGCAACGCTCAATGAAATCTCATATTAACAGTGCCTCTATCGAGCTTTGGAGGATCATTGAAGAGGGTACAAGGTTGCGGATCCAAGCAATGTGACAAGAAGAGAATTTGCCGAAAAGCAACTCAATGCCTCCGCACTCCATATGATTGAACTTTCAGTGGGTGAAAGTGACAAGCATTATGTTCTCAATGCCTCCACCGCCAAAGAAGCTTGGAATTGTCTTGAGGTTGCATTTCTTGGGAATGAAAGCATGAAGAGAAACCGATATGAGTCTTTGAGCAATGATGCCGAAGGATTCTACATGTTTGACAATGAGACTCATGAAGACATGTATGGAAGACTCAAGACTCTTGCAAAGGCCTTCTTTGATGTGGGGGCAACCTATGTGGATGATGCTTATGTCAAGAGGAAGTATGTGAATGCTCTCTTGCCTTCGAGCCCATCGAGGTGAAGGCCATTCAAGGAAGACACAACTACAACGAAATGACATCCAATGAAGTTATGCAAGAAGTGCAAGCCTCCAAGGTTGCCACCAAGAATGCCGAAGATAGCCGTGCTAGGGCCATGGGGATGAAACAAGGCCCCTCACTTGCTTTGAAGGCCAAGGTGGTATGTCTTGATGAGGTTGAAGCGTGCCCAAGCAACATTGCTCCAAATGATCTTGAACCGGCTCTAAATGGTCATATAGCTCTTGCCACAAGAGAGTTTTGGCAAGACCCGGCAAAAGCTAAAGCCAAGGTTGATAAAGAGAACAACTCAAGTGGGAAGAAAGAGCTAGCCTCAAAGTGGAAGACGTGCTACAATTGTCATGACAAGAACCACTACATAAGAGAGTGTCCTTATGAGAACCGAGAGCAAAATGGTGGGAAGCTCATCCCCAAGGACCATTCAAAGTTGATCCAAAAGAAGCCCGCAAGACCAAGGAAGCCTTTCTTCAAGAAGGCACCAAGAATTGTGTTGGTGGCACAAGAAGAATATGCCACAAGTGATTCCGAAGATGAAGATGCACCTACTAAAGAGGTAGCCGCATTGGCTATTGTATCAACTTCATCATCTTCTCTCTTTGAATCCCCCAATGAGAACTTCTCCACCAACAACGCTCGTTGCCTCATGGCTAATGTCACCGAGGTATCATCTCCTTCTCCCAAGACTATGCATGAAATGAGTGATCAATCTAGTCTTGTGATTAAGAAAGAACTTGTTGCTTTCGATACTTTCATGACTAACTTGCAAGGTGAAGCTAAGGAACATGTTGAGTCTCTCATGAGACAACTATGTGCGGCCGAAGAACTTCTTCAAGAAAAGAGTAAGATTGAGAGAGAGGATTCTCTCACCATTGCCTCTTTGAATGCTTCCGTAGCATCCTTGAATGCCTCTCTTGATGAAGAGAGTGAAGAAAGATGTTCTCTTGAGGAAAGACTTGAGTCTCTTGATGCTAAAAATGATGATATCATTAATAAAATCATTAAGGATAGAGATCATGTCGTTGCTAAATATAAAGTGCTTAAAAAGGAGAAAGTTGAACTTGGGGTTGCTAATGCTAGACTTCTTGAGGATATGGAGAAGCTTGACAAGGCTCACAAGGCCTTGGAAACAACTCACTCCCTTTTAGTCAAGTCTCATGAGCAACTTCAAACTCAACTTTCTAAATCTAGCTCAACTAGCATATCTATTCTTCCTCGTGTTCATGAAAATGTTATTGAAGAAAATGTTAGTGCCAAGACCTCTATTCCCAAAGGTAAAGATAAGGGTATTGCTTACTTATTTGAGCAAAAACCACACAAAGGGAAGGAGGGTCTTGGTTATGTAGCCGAGCCCAAGAAGAAAGTGGGCAACAACAAGAAGATCAAGACCAAGCCCGCACAAGCCGAGACTTCCATTGCGGGTGGTAGTGCCACAAGGGGCAAGACCACTCGTAGTGACTTTGCGGGGCATAACAACCCCAACTATATTCTTTATGTTGATTATTATGGGGATGTTTATGCTCAATATGTTGGTCCATATGATGGTTACATTGATTACTCTATTTGGGTTCCTAAGACCCTTGTTGCTAACCAAAGAGGACCCATTGAGAAATGGGTACCTAAATCCAAGCAATGATTTCTTGTAGGACTATGCTTCCGGTGGATCTAAATGGGTGGTTGATAGTGGATGCACTAGTCATATGACCGGAAGCAAGGAGATTATGACGGACTTGAGACCAAATCTAGATTATACAATAACCGTCTCTTATGGTGATAATTCAAAAGCTGAGGTAAAGAGTCTCGGCAAGGTGGTAGTTGCAAGGGATATCACCCTTGTAAATGTCATGCTTGTTGAGTCTCTAGGTTACAATCTTATGTCCGTTCGTGCTCTTAATAAGATGAACTTTGATGTCCATTTTACTATTGATATGGTGGTACTCTTGAGGAGCAAGACTCTAAAGGTCATGTTCGTTGGGTATGTTGAAAATGAGTTGTTTGTGGTAGACTTTTCGGGGTCTACCAACACTCAAGCAATATGCCTATTCGGAAAGGCCGACGTGGGGTGGTTGTGGCATCGCCGCTTGTCCCATGTCAACATGAGAACTTTGCAAAGTCTTCACAAGGGTGGCCACATTCTTGGACTAAAAGAGGATGTTTCTTTTTCTAGAGATCGTCTTTGTAGGGCTTGTGTTGAAGGAAAGATGCATGATTCTCCCCATCCGGGCAAGACCATTATTTCATCAACGAGGATTTTGGAACTTCTTCATGTTGATCTCTTTGGTGCCGTGCCTCAACCTAGTCTTGGTGGGAAGAAATATTGTTTGGTGATTGTTGATGACTATTCAAGATTTACTTGGGTTTATTTCTTCAAGACGAAGGATGAAACCCAACAAACCATCATCGACTTTTCCAATATTGTTCAACGCCAATACAATGTCCCTATTTTGGTCATTAGGAGTGATAATGGCTCCGAGTTCAAGAACTACACCTTAAATGAGTTTCTTAGTGAAGAGGGGATTCGTCATCAATATTCCGCTGCATATACCCCTCAACAAAATGGTGTAGCCGAAAGGAAGAACCGGACTCTCATGGATATGGCAAGGTCTATGTTGGCGGAGTTTAAGTCTCCGCTATTCTTATGGGCCGAGGCTATCTCCACGGCGTGTCACTCATCTAACCGGTTATTCTTTCGTGTTGGCAAGAAGTTTACATCTTATGAGATGCTCACCGGCAACAAGCCCAATGTCTCCTACTACCGAGTTTTTGGTTGTAAGTGTTTCTATAAGAACAAAAGTGTTCGTTTGTCTAAATTTGAATCTAAAGCTTTAGAGGGTGTTTTTGTTGGTTACGGTGCCGAATCTCACACCTATAGAGTCTATGACAAGACCGTTGGGAAAGTCATAGAATCTTGTGATGTGAGGTTCGATGAGAATGACGGCTCCCAAGTGGCGCAATTTCATGTTTGTGATGTAGATAATGAGGAACCTCAAGAAGCAATAAGAAGAATGGGGGTTGGTTTCCATCGCCCCATTGAAATCCATCATGAGCCTCCTCAAGCAAGTCCTAGCTCCACTCATGTGGAGACTCCATCATCACAAGTTGAAGTTGCACCTTCTATGGAAGCAAATGATGCACCTACCCAAGAACAAGTTCAAGGCCCTCCTCAAGTTGACCAAGAGGCTATTCAAGAACCAAGTTCTCCTATTGTCAACACTAGCCAAGGTCAAGACCAAGATCAACCCTCTCCTTCCTTTGTTGAAGATGAGCTTCAAGATGATCAAGGTCAACCTCCGGTCAAGACGGGGACTCAAATGATCAAGATGATCAAGCGAAATTCCTCGCATCAATGAGGATATCGAAACCCGTCGTATAGCAAGAGTCAAAAAGGATTGGAGAAGAAAGAGTCTTCATCTAGAAATATCATTGTTAATGTCAAGAACAAGGTCACCACAAGAAAACAATTGGCAAATTTCAATGAACATCAAGCTCACATCTCTATGGTGGAACCAAAGAAAGTCTTTGAAGCTCTTGAAGATCCGGATTGGTTGGAAGCCATGCATGAAGAACTCAATAACTTCAAGCGCAACAAAGTGTGGAATCTAGTGGAGAAGCCAAAAGATTGCCTCAATGTTATAGGCACCAAGTGGATATTCAAGAATAAGCAAGATGAGCATGGAATGGTTGTGAGGAACAAGGCAAGATTGGTAGCACAAGGGTTCTCTCAAGTTGAAGGCATTGATTTTGGAGAGACCTATGCTCCCGTGGCTCGCCTTGAGTCCATCCGTATCCTTCTTGCATATGCATCACATCATAATTTCAAGTTGCAACAAATGGATGTGAAAAGTGCCTTTCTTAATGGTCCTTTAAAGGAGTTGGTATATGTTAAGCAACCTCCGGGATTTGAGGATCCACACTTCCCTAACCATGTCTACAAACTTGATAAGGCGCTCTATGGTCTCAAACAAGCACCTCGTGCTTGGTATGAGCACCTAAGAGAGCTATTAGTAGACCGTGGCTTTGAAGTGGGGCAAATCGATCCCACTCTTTTTACCAAGAGGGTTAAAGGGGAGCTTTTCATATGCCAACTTTATGTTGATGATATCATATTTGGCTCTTCTAACAAAGCTTTTAATGATGAATTTTCAAAGCTTATGACCGATAGGTTCGAGATGTCCATGATGGGAGAGTTGAAGTACTTCCTTGGTTTTGAGATCAAGCAATTGAGTGGAGGGACCTTCATCTCTCAAGCCAAATATATCCAAGACATGCTCAAGAGGTTCAAGATGCAAAATGCTAAAGAGAAGAAGTTTCCTATGGACACCAAGTGTCATCTTGAACTTAATCCAAAGGGTAAAGATAAGGATGTTGATCAAAAGCTCTATCGTTCTATGATTGGTTCTTTGCTTTATCTTTGTGCATCTAGACCCGATATTGTGTTGAGTGTAGGAGTGTGTGCAAGGTACCAAGCGGCTCCCAAAGAAAGCCACCAAACGGCGGTTCTTCGAATCTTTCGATATTTGGTTCATACCCCAAGGTTTGGTTTGTGGTATCCTAAAGGCTCAATTTCTCTCTTGCCGGTTACACGGATTCGGATTGGGCCGGTTGCAAGGATGATAGGAAATCAACTTCCGGGGCTTGCCAATTCCTTGGTAGGTCCTTGGTGAGTTGGTCTTCTAAGAAGCAAAATTGCATATCTCTCTCCACCACCGAAGCCGAGTATGTGGCGGCCGCTAGTTGTTGCACTCAATTGTTGTGGATGAGGCAAACTTTAAAGGAATACGGTGTCCATTGTGACAAAGTGCCTCTTTTATGTGACAATGAAAGTGCTATCAAGATTGGCCACAACCCGGTGGAGCACTCAAGAACGAAGCATATTGAGATTCGCTATCACTTCATCCGTGATCACATCATCCGGGGTGATATTGAGCTTGGTTATATTCCCACGAAGATCCAACTTGCCGATATGTTCACGAAGCCACTTGATGAAGCAAGGTTCACTTATTTGAGGCATGAGCTAAATATCATCGATTCGGGGAGCGTCGCTTGAATATCTTGCATACACACCTATATCTTAGCTATTGTTTGGTTTAGGTGTAGGCATGGACATAGGGGGAGTGCGGTCCTAATCCATTGGACTATCCCTCCCCCCATTATGCCGATAGTAAGAACTCATTTTGTCTCTATATGTTCATTTTATGAATTGTGAGCTTAAATGACGAGTAGTGGCGGTGAACCCAAGATATATCTTCGCGGTGTCACACCACTTACACTCATACATGGTGGTCTAGGCCACCGCCCTCTTCTTGTTGAAGAGTTGGATCTTATTCGAGCTTTCATTGCATACCTTTCGGTGTTGTGTCCTCTAATCATTTCCAATGTTGTTTCTTGCATGTTTTCTTTTGTTTTGTCCATTGGAAGTGTGTCGATTTCTTTGTTATATTGCATCTCCCCCGGATCACTCTTTTGGTTGCTCAGATGTTCAGAGGTCCTTGTTTGAAGTTTCAAGTTTGGGAAGTCGAAGTCAAAAATTAAAAGAAGGAAAGGTTAAGAAGATGCATTGCCTGGCCGGTTCCCGCCCAGCCCAGGCCGGCTGGAGGGCCGGTGGCCTCGGGTGCCTGGCCGGCCTCCCGCCCAGCCCAGGCCGGCTGGCAGGCCGGGCCTGCTCTTCTTTGTCTGCCCCTACCTGCCCGAGCTTCACATTCTTCTCTCTGTCCCGAGCTCCATCCATGGCCGTCCTCCTCTTCCCTTCAAGCTCCTCCACCTCCCCCCCACCCATGAGCCGCTCCCCACCGCTTTCTCCACAGATCTGAAAGGGCTCCACTCCCTCTTCCTTCCTGTCCACTCAGATTTCACCTTGGTGTTTGAGTGTGAGAGATCACTCCAGTGTTGGTGTGCTTGAAGCTTCTCCAAGGTTGAAGGATGGATAATTGGCCAGATGATATGGAGGTTCCTCCTCAGTCCAGCAGGGCAGGTAACAGCAATGTCTTTGAGGGGTTGGAAGATCTTGTTGATCTCAATGTCGTGTCCTCCTCCGGGCACCATTCCAAGAGGCTCAAGAAGTGCAATGCAAGGAAGCAAGTGACTCCTCCGGGCCAGCAGGGCAAGCCGCCCAAGAAGAAGGTGGGCAAGAAGCCACCTGTCAATCCTCTTGAACCGGTACGTGCATCTTCGGTCAAAGTGAAAGCTAAAGAGTTCAAGAAAGATCGTTTGCTTTTCAATCCATATGCCTTTGGTCAGCCCACATGCCTAGATGATAGCCGATTCTATTGTAAGATGCATCAACAAGTTTTTCATCAACGTATGAGGAAGAATGCTCATGTCCCCACGGATTATTTCAACCTTGACAATGTTAGAGAACATTGGCCTGATGTGATGGCTCTTATGGATTTTCATCAAATCTCGAAGATCATGACTGTTAGTACCCCATATTCGCCTGATTTACTTCAGCAATTCTATGCTACAGTGCATTTCTCCACTGATCCTCAAAGGAGTTTGACTTGGATGAGTGCAAATGTTCAGTGTTCAGCTACTCTTGCGGAGTTTGGGGCACTCTTTAGTCTTTCTGAACTGCAGCCTGCACCGTGCTATGTTCGTCTTCACCTCTCGAAGCCTATTCCGGCTGAGTCTGGGATCCGTCATTGCTATCCTCCGGGATAGGGCTTCGTGGGAAAATTCCCAAGACGGTGTACATGTATCCGTATTGGAAAGTTGTTCACGGCATTTTGAGGAATTGCCTTGCTTGCAAGTTTGGAGAAAAGGGCATGGTTCGTGACAGGATGGTTAATTGCCTTTATCACTTTGTTGATCCGGCAAAGAAGAACAAGCAGATTGATATTCTTGATTATTTTGGCAAGAGATGCAGCAGGTGGTTCTCAGGAACCAAGTTCCCATTTATGGTCCGCTTCTTCAGACTCTCTTCAACAACAAGTAGCGGCGAGTGTGGTCGAACAGTTCAAGTTGCATTTTCCTGATCTTATTTCGATTCCTCCTATGCCAGTAGATGGTCCGGTTTGGCCACCTTCTCATGCTGCCCATGAGGAGGAAGAAGAGGATGTTGTGCCTCCTAAGAAGCAGGGTGGTATTCTTGATGCTCTCAAGATGATGAACTGTTTTGCCAAGGCGGAACGAAAAGAAGCGTATCAGTCTTATCACCGCCAGAAGACCATCATCAAAAATCAACATGCTCTCATGGATCATGCTGGGATTGCTCATTCCGCTTGCTCTTCTGAAGTTTCTGAGAACACATACATGGCTAGGAACAAGTACACTCACTGGTTTGGCGATGACGCCTCCTCTCTTTATCCTTTTTGGCAAGGTGATTCCGGTCAGTCCAGCTCAGCTCCACCCCTCTACTACTGATGTTTCTGCTGATGACAGTGATGGTTCTAATGATGAGGAGGAAGAGGAAGCAACTGAAGATGATGAGTGATCTTGGTCTTCATGTCCCTTTCTTCCCCTTTTTGGTGTCTTGATGCCAAAGGGGGAGAGAGAGTTTCCGGGGATTTGCATTGCATCTATCCGTTTTCATTTTCATGCTTCCGTTCTCATTTGCATCGAACTTGTTTTTTAGAGAACTCTATTTGCTATGTTTCGTGAAACTTATGTCATGGATGTTTGTAAGGTTATGGATCTTTATTATGCTATTGTAAGGACTTCCCCGGTTTATTGTCTATTCTTGGAGTCCTTTGCAATGTGATGTTATTCCAATATTGATTCTACATGAAGCCCATGGTGATATTATTCCGATATTGATTATATATGAAGTCCATGGTAAGACAAGTTGCTCTACTCAAATAAGAACTATGGTGAGAATATATCAAATCTTTTACTCACATAGTGGCTATTTCTAGCTTGACTTTGGTTTTCATATGAGATCTCTTTTACTTGTATACCTTGTTAGTGTATAAGTTTGAGGGGGAGCTTCTCTCAAAATCTTGTCATGCTTAAATGAGATATCTTTTTGCAAATCCTTTTGTTGTCATCAAACATCAAAAAGGGGGAGATTGAAAGGACTTTGTCCGTTAATCTTGTTTTGGTGTTTGATAACAACACTCAGAAGTTTTTAACATACCGCTATGTGTCTACAGGTTTTTTGAGTGTCTAAACCATATGTATACTAGTGTGTATCTGTGTATGCAAAAGGGAAGAAAAGTGAGTTGTCGCAAAGAAGAGACGAAGGGAAAATTGTGCTGCGCGTCGGCCAGCCCTCCAGCCGGCCTAGGCCGGCCCTCAGGCCGGACGCGTCAGGTCCCTCGGGCCGGCCCCCAGGCCGGCCGTGTCTGGTCTATCGCCGGCCTTCCAGCCGGCCCAGGCCGGCCCCCAGGCCGGCCGTGCTATGCCTGGTCTGCCGGCTTTCCAGCCGGCCCAGGCCGGCCCCAGGCCGGCCATGCTCTGTGGTGTCAGCCGGCCCTCCAGCTGGCCCAGGCCGGCCCCAGGCCGGCTGGTCGACGACCCCTGCTCGTTTTCCAACGGCCACTTTTTCAGTAGGGGTATATATACTTCGTCTCCTTCCTTTGGACAAAGTGCTTGGACAACATTGAAGACCTCCATTAACACAAGCACAAGCTTTACTAGATCTCCCAATCCCTCCACCCAAACGTGTTGATCTTTGGAGGATTGAAGGAGAAGGCCCCGATCTACATCGTCACCAAGCCGTTTGTCATTTCCCCCTCATTCACTTGAGGGACCATTTGCTAGGGTTTCCACTAGGAAAACCTAGCCCACCATTGTACTCACTTGATTGTCTTTGTGACAGATTGTAGCTGTTTGGGAGCCCCCAATCCTTTGTGGGTTGTGCCCCAAATCGTTGTTGTAAAGGCTCCGGACTCCGCCTCGAAGGTTTCCGATAGTTGAAGTGAACAAACCTTTGTGGTGCGGTTCACTGGAGAAGAGGGTGAGGCCTTTGTGGCCGTTGAACCATTGTGTTGGTTCACACCTCTCCAACGAGACGTACTCCCCTAAAAAGGAGGAACTCGGAATTACATCCGTGTCTCCGCGTGCTTTGACTTCGGTTACCTCTATCCTTGTTTACCGCCTTATTATATCATACTTAGTTGCTAGCTTGTCATATAGGTAAATTCACCGTAGTTGCATATTGTAACATCCCAAATCTGTAACCCTGTTTTATTAGCCAAAAATGTGGGCCAACAAAAATTTTCTGTTACTTTATGTGTGCTTGCTTGTGTTTGCTTGCTTGAGTGGTGTTTCCTTAAAATAAAAATTTGAAAAAAAAAACAAAGAAAAGAAGCACAACAAATTGTTTCCCACATAAAGTAATGTGACAAAAGTCACACAAACTTTTTCTATCTTCCTAAGAAAATCAAAATTTGATCTTCAAAACAAAACTTCAGTGGGGTGACATGGTGATCACTTCCACTCTACCCTCATATTCTTTTCCTCTCTCTATTTTTAATTCTATTCTAAATCCTATTTTCAAATTTTCCAAATGTTTCTTTAACTTTGGAAAACCATCAAAATCTTCAAACTACACTACCAAATTAAATCATCCAGTGGTGGCACAAACCCTGGAAAAATATTTGGAAACAAATTATGAAAAGAAATTTCAAAATTTCAAATTTGGTTTTGGTTCAGGGATTTGATCGAACACATGTCGAGCACCACTGTGTTCATCTCTGAGCCGAAATTCAACTTCCAAATTCGAGCTCGTTTTTGAGAAATCGAGCTGTCCAGCAGCATCTCCACACTCACCTCACCTCACTCACTCGAGGGAAGGAGAAGAAACGTGCTCGTTGACCCCAGAGGAGGCAAGGCGATGCCGCCACGCCATTGCCGTCCCTGGCAAGCTCCCGCACGGGTCACCTCGCGGGCAGAGCTGAAGCGACGCCGAGACGACGCCGCGCCGTGCCCGCCACACCACCTAAGCCCCTCCGCCTCTGCACGACGAGACCTGAGCGCCGCAGAGCCCTCTGGCGTGTGCGACGTCCGCGCCAGAGCACGCCGTGCGTCGCGTCGACGCCGAGGTCCACGGCACGCCCTGCACGCCTTCGTGCTGCCCTACCTCTCCCCTCTGGTCCAGTCACCTCCGCCGCGTCGCGTCCGAACCCCTCTGCCCCTCTGCTGCCTTGCACGCGCACGAGCCGGCCCCAGCGCACGCACCCGTGCTCGCCGCACGCCATGGCCGGCCGAGCACGGCATCGACGCCCCACGCGTTACCCTGTCCCCCTCGACCACTGACCGTTCCTGCAGCACCCCCTCGCTCCCCGCAACCCCTCTGGCGCCCTCAGCCGGACCCAGCGCCACCACCTTCCTCTCCCCTCCACCGAGCCGTGGAAACTCCGACCGTCTGCGCCGCTATAAAAACCCACCCCCGCACCCTCTCTTCTCCACACACCTCCACCACCTCCCTCTCACACTCCTCACCCCAGAGCATCGCCAGGAAGGCGAGCTTTCCCCTGCAGCCACCGTGCACACGCACGGCAGTGCGCTGCCGCGTCGAGGAAGAGGTCGACCACGGCCAGGTCGCACCCCTCTTCCCCTGCTCTCTCTCTGGCCCCTGCCCGCACCACCATTACTCCCTTGCTCACCCGCCACGATTTGCCGGTGTTTCTTGCACAGCAGCGTCGCGGAGGACTCGCCGGAGTTAGCGCACGGCCGCGGAGGAGGAGCTGAGCACGCCGTCGACGGTTGGAGCCGTCCCTGCACGCGCAACTTGTCCCAGAAGCTCCCCACTCCCTCCGCCGTCGATTCCGATCATCTCCGCCACCTCCCGTGCTCTCAGGTGAGCTATCCGTGCTCGTCACCGTCGCCGGCGCGGCGGCGCCGCCCATTTATGGTTGACGCCGTTCGCGGCCACTGTGCGCCGTTGGATCTATATCCAACGGTAGCATACCGCTTCGTTTGTTTACACGCCGACAAGCGGGACCCACCCGTCAGCGTTTTAAACATTATCCACACGCGGGAATTTTTCCACTGAGTCACTGACCACCCGACCCCACATGTCATAGTTTTAAACATTATCCAGAGGAGATGATTTTCCAAATTCTTTTTCTCTGAATAAGTCAGTACTGGACCTAGTTTAGAAATTCAAAATCTCGAGTTCTAGGAATCCAAATAAATCAAACTCAACTGTTCTGGAAAGCTTATGAAATTCTTAAACTCACCAAAGTGGTCTCACCCCATTTAATTAAATAATAAAAATGTATTAGTAAAAATGCTCCAGAAGGTTTAAAACACTAAACCATTTGTTTCTGGAGTTATATAAATCCAAATAACTTGAAACCAATTTTGGTAGCTTTGTATTAGGATCCTTTAGCTCCCCAAATTTTGGTAGAATTAATTGAATAGTATAAAATCCTTAGCCTTTGGTTGAACTTCAGTGCACCCTTCTGCACTAAAACAATTAGTGTGAACTATTGGTAGATCCAATTGATCTAAAACCAATTTTGTTAGGTCACACTCAACCAAGGTTAGATACCCCTAAAAGGATTTAATTTTTGGAGCAACCAAATTTGTTTGGTAGCTAAAACTTGTTTAAAACCCTTCTGAAGTAAAACAGATGTGTAGGGAGTTTTGTAACTCCAAATGATCCCAAACCAATTGGGTGATCTTCTACACACCAGTAGCTATCCATAGAATTTTAGTTTGAATTTTTGTGACAAACATAGATTAAATGGTGAATTAATTAGTGTACAACTAGTTTCTGCCTTAGTTTGAAATTAATTAAATAAAATTTAATTCAATCAATTTGAAACCACCTTGTGTTGCTTGATGTATACAGTAGCTATTTGCAGCATTGTGATTGTTATGATGTGTTGATGCTTGAGCTAGTATAGTGATTGTTTGTTTTGATTGTTTAACGTTTAGACGATACCGTTGACGGATTTATCGAGGAAGGAGGTTTTATTGAACCAGAAGACCAGGATCAGTACCACTTTGTGGATCAAGGCAAGCTACTTCACTGAGCTTGCACTTCTATACCTCTATTTTAATCACATGAGTCTTCACTAGTATCAAAGATTTTTAAAACCTTTTACAAAGATATGAAAAACTATTTTGCCACCCTTGTAGATATATAAGGTAATTATCTTCAACTAGAGGATGGAAAAAAAAATGTTTATTCAAAACTCTTTTAAAAGTACTCGAATGAAGTTGAAGTACCGAACGGTCGGTATGAAGATGGTAAAGCAGAGTTTGGTGTTGTTTTTGGAAGGAAAAATGCACATTGTGTCCTGGTACTTACATCCCCAGCCAAAAATCTGTGCGACCACATTTACCCACATATGGGCAAGGGCGTAGTCATACAATTTGCCTGTGCTAGTACTGGAGGCCTCGACAACGAGGATAACCTCGTTCCATGAGGGGATGGTCTGAGGACCTACCCCCTGACCTGGGTCCTCTTCATTGTTGTCTACCGGAAGCCGGTATGGATGTGTCGGAGGAAGAGGATTGAAGGGCTCCCTTGGGTCCGCCGGGCAGAACTACGAGTCCTCACACTTAGTTCCTGAGGGTTTGAGTGTCGATGGAATGTGTCGTAGCGGCAGGGTCCTATACTAGCATGAGCAAAGGACAGGCTATGGCCGGGAACTCAACTTCGCATACCTCCGGTATGGCGGGACGTGGCTGACACGATGAGTGACCGGATGGGTGTGGGAAAAGCGTACTACCTCTGCAGAGGGTAAAACTATTCGAATAGCCGAGTCCTCGGATACGGACAGTTGGGAAGAACTACTAAGGCCATGTGCAAAGTTTTGCAAACTCTGGAGTTGTGTTGAGGAAATTGACTTGGAAAGGGTTATTTCCCACCTGTGCCAATGAGTTGGTACGAGGTGGTGAGGGGTTTGGAACCATAACCAGGTTATGGTTGGATACCGGAAGAGTTCCGGAAAAACAGTTAAAATGGCGTTTTCTTAAAGGATAAACTTCTTCTCTCTCCCCTTTTCGAAAAAGGTTTTTGAGAGTTTTTCAAATAAAAGTTTTTAAAATAATAAAAGCTAGTGCTTCCTCAAGTTGGGGTAGTTTGCGAGTACAATCAAATGTACTCACATTGGTTTCGTCCCTGGCTATTGTCTTAGCCAGATTTCGAGGAACCCTGCGTTGAAGAGGAGTTTGGCGACGTCTATGCGAACTAAGAACTTCATAAGTCAGCTGCCTGTCGGGTGTTGTCGAGTTGGTTTAGCCCTACTACCGTAGCTTCCGCTGAATAAAGATGGTTTGGCCCTTGAAGGCACCTATGTATAATTAGGCCTGTATGGCCAGGTTTGTAAGACTTTAAACTCGGTGTTGTATGGATGTAAACTTTGATATTCAGTTCGGATTATGTGCAACGACAGACTGATCACGGGATCGTTGTGTTAAGCATAATCGGGTATTTCGGACGGCTAGTCCGGGGTCCCCACAGAGCTGGTATCAGAGCCATCCTGACTTTAGGAGACTTTAGTTAGCATGGGCGTTAGTCAAGGGTTACAAAAGTTAATTTCTAAAAAAAGGAAGTGAAGTATTTTCGAAAATTTCTTATCTCCCCAACCCCCCCCCTATTTATTTAAAACCCTACACTCATTAAGAGTAATCTTTTCTTCGAACCCTTAAAATTTTGCACACTTGCTACTCCATTAAAGTTTACATTTGTACTCATGTCACCTAACTAACTTAAAATTTTGCTTAAAATTTGTAGATGGCACCCAACGTCACCGAGTTCGTCCAAGTTAGGAAGGACGGCCTGCTGATGTTCGAGCAGGACCTGTACGAGTTGAGCCAGATTTTGGGACGCCCTGTTCCAGAATTTGAGGGAACTCAGGTCGATTCCCTCGGTAATGGGAACCTGTCCTGGCTCATCAAGTCGTCCGTCCGAGGCAGGATTCAGCCACCCCGTTCCAAGGACTTGGTCTACTCCACGATGGACACTACTTGGGTTGACGGTCTGACCCGAGTTATGCAGAGGCTACTAGCCCGCCTTTGTGAGGAGCACAAGGACGAGCTGGTTGGCACACGTTTCCAGTACTTCGGGAGGCGTGACGACGATGGAAACCCCACCTACCCCGCGCAGCACACTCTCTTCGGCGAGTACATCACCGACATGGAGGTGCTACTTCACGACACCCAGGAGAACCTGCGCGATGCTAGACTCAAGGTTCACTTCCAGCGTAGCTCCCTCGACGATGCCCGAGACCGTGAGACCCAGCTAAAGTGGGAGAATGATAATCTCCGCCTGAAGCTGGCCCGTCAGAGGAGGTCTATCGTCAGGCTCCGCAAGACGGTAGCAGAGCAGAACGAGATGATAGACGAGATGGAGCAGCAGGCGAACGAGATGGAGGAGGAGGGCGAGGATCTCCGCAAGGAGAACAGTGCCTTCATCAGTGATGATGAGGACTACCTTGAGGAGATGGATTACGAGGAGGAGGACGACGAGGAGGAGTTAGTTGACGAGGAGGAGGAGCCGTCTGAGCCAGTTCTCGAGGAGGAGGATCCCGAGGAGCCACCCTACGACTCAGACGTTGAGGTCGTCGAGCCTGGGGTTCCACCTCAGTAGTTGAGCGACGAGAGCACTACCTTAGGACTGTGTCGACCCCCCCTATGCGAGTAGAGTGTGTGTGATGGTTCCTAGTGAAATCATGTAGTATGTACATTAGGGTAGTAGGATGTTGTAAGCTTGATGTGTGAACTCCTTGATGTGATGATTGTGTTGAATAAATGTGATGGTCTTGTTTGACTAGTGTTTCATCAACCACCCCCTTTGTGACTTCATCGTTAGCCAAAGCCTCTTTGCCTTGCCTCTTATATCGTATCTATTCCAGGATGACGAACACTCGCCACAACCAGCACGCGGCACCACCACCACCGCCAGAACCCACCGCTGCTCAACTGCTTGCGATCATCATGGAGGATCGCCAAGCTGCCCGGGAAGAGCGTCAAGCTCATCTCGCCGCCCTGCAGCAACTTGCTGCTGCCCACGCCAACCAGAACCACAATGGTGGCAATGGAAATGGCGACGAGGGTGGAAATCAACGCTCTACCCTGAGTGACTTCCAGAAGACCACACCGCCCACCTATTCCAAGGGACTTCACCCCCTGGAAGCAGATGACTGGATCCGCACTATTGAGAACGACCTGGAAGTTGCCTCGGTGGGAGAGAATGAGAAGGTCCTGTATGCTACCCACTACCTTGCTGGACCCGCAAGAGCTTGGTGGGAGACTACCAAGACCCTCCAGCACGCAGGTCATGTCATTAACTGGGAGGAGTTCAAGGACAAATTCCGCAAGAAGTTCATCTCTAGCGGTCTTATCGAGAGGAAGAAGGATGAGTTCCGTAAGCTAAGGCAGGCAGGCAGAGATGTGGTTGGTTACCTGGATGAGTTTACCGATCTTGCTCGGTATGCTCCTGAAGATACCGACACGGAGAAGAAGAAGATGGAGCGTTTTCTGAATGGACTCCATGATGAGATGCAATGTGCCTTAGTTGTCCAGGACTTCCGTGATCTGGAGTCACTTGTGGACAAGGCCATTCAGCTGGAGACCAAGCGCAAGTCCATGTTTGAAGGCCGCAAGAGAAGGATGAATATTCAGGAAGGTTCCAGCAGTCAGAAACCCCGCACCTTCCAGCCAGCACCCAAGCCAGTTTATCGACCACCCCAGCTCCACGTCCCAACTATCCCAACCGTCCCAACAGCAACAACAATGTCCCCCGCCCAAACATCAACAACAACTACCGCCCCAATGGCAACAATCGTCCCGGAGGAAACACCAACACTTTTACCCCTACTGCCAGCGTTGTCTGCTTTGAATGCGGCAACAAGGGTCATTACTCCCGAGACTGCCCCAATCCCAAGAGGAATGCTCCACGCCCCAATGCCCCTGCACCTAATCCTGGACAAGGCCGAAATGGGAATGGAAATGGCAAGAATGCTGCACCCCGTGGCAATGCTGCTGTTGCAAGAGGCCGTCTGAACCACATCAACACTGAAGAAGCCCAGGAAGCGCCAGATGTTGTGCTGGGTACGTTCCTTGTCAACTCAGTACCTGCAACTGTCTGTTTGATTCTGGTGCTACCCATTCCTTTGTTACCAAGGAGTTTGTTGTTAAGGGAGGTCTAGTCGGGAACCTCTTGTCCAAACCCCTGCTTATACAAACCCCAGAGTTCCTAGTAGAGACCAAGCTGTTTTGTCCCGACGTCTCTCTTGAGATCAAAGGAGAAAACTTTCCAGCCGATCTAATCATTCTAGGAACCCAGGCATAGATGTCATTCTGGGTATGAATTGGTTAGCAAAATATCATGGTCATATCGACTGTGCCAGAAGAGCAGTATCTTTCACCACAGACCAAGGAATTGAGTGGAGTATGCGTCACAAGCCAATCAATCCCAACCCTGTTGCCATGAAGGCATAGCCCGACCAACTCTAGATGAGATCCGTGTGGTCCATCTGTTTAAGGATGTTTTTCCGGAGGAATTGCCTGGTATGCCGCCAGACCGGGATATTGAGTTCGTGATTGAACTTATTCCTGGAACATCCCCTATATCTCAGAGACCCTACCGGATGAATCCAGAAGAACTGGTGGAATTGAAGAAGCAGTTAGCTGATCAGCTCAGTAAAGGTCTGATTCGCCCAAGCGCATCACCTTGGGGATCACCTATCATCTTCGTGGACAAAAGAGACGGTACCACACGCCTGTGTGTGGATTATCGCAAGCTCAATGATGTAACCATCAAGAACAAGTATCCCCTGCCCAAGATCGAGGATCTGTTCGATCAGATGAACGGAGCCCGAGTCTTTTCTAAGATCGATCTTCGGACAGGTTATCACCAGTTGAAGATTCGAGAGTCTGACATTCCCAAAACCGCCTTACCACCCGGTACGGATTGTTTGAATACACCGTTATGTCCTTTGGCTTGACCAATGCCCCAGCTTATTTCATGAATCTCATGAATAAGATCTTCATGGAGTACCTCGACAAATTCGTGGTTGTCTTCATTGATGATATCCTTATCTACTCCAAGACTGAAGAAGAGCATGCTGAACATCTGCGTTTGGTTTTGGAGACCCTCAGAGAACACAAACTATATGCCAAATTTAGTAAGTGTGAATTTTGGCTAAGTGAAGTGGCATTCCTCGGACATGTTGTGTCTGCAGGAGGAATCTCTGTTGACCCCGAGAAAATCAAAGCCATTCTAGACTGGAAATCACCTACCAGTGTAACGGAAATCCGAAGTTTTCTCGGACTAGCCGGTTACTACCGCAAGTTCGTTGAAGGATTCTCCAGTATAGCCAAACCCATGACCCAGCTGTTGAAGAAGGATAAGAAGTTTGAATGGACCCAGAAGTGTGAAGATAGTTTCCGAGAACTGAAGAAGAGATTGACTTCAGCCCCAATCCTAATCATGCCAGACGTCACCAAGAGTTTCGACGTGTATTGTGATGCTTCACGTCTCGGACTTGGTTGCGTTCTGATGCAAGAAGGAAAAGTTGTGTCGTACCTGTCTCGACAGTTGCGACCGCATGAAGGGAATTACCCAACCCATGACCTGGAGTTAGCAGCTGTGGTTTTTGCTTTAAAAAAATGGCGACCCTATCTTGTGGGTCATCGCTGCGAGGTCTATACAGATCACAAAAGCTTGAAGTACATTTTCACTCAGAAGGAGTTGAATCTGAGGCAGAGAAGGTGGATGGAATTGATTAAGGACTATGATGTCGGAATTCATTACCATCCCGGAAAAGCCAACGTAGTTGCCGATGCCTTGAGCCGGAAGCCATGCACCCTGAATACCCTAATCCAAGCAGAGCAGCCAACCTTATTTAAGGAGTTCGAAGATTTCGGACTTGAATTGGTTAGCTATGGATATCTTGCCAACCTGGAGTTAGCCCCAACCCTGTTGGACCAAATCAAAGAAGCCCAGAAGGGTCATGAGAGTATTGAAGGTATTAAGAAAAAGGTACCCCTTGATAAAGCACCTGGTTTTGCCATAGATGCTGAAGGAGTTCTGAGATTCAAAGGACGCCTATGTGTGCCCGATGATAAGGAACTTAAAGGTCTAATCCTGAAAGAAGCCCACAATACCCCATACTCGATCCACCCCGGAGGAACCAAGATGTACCAAGATCTTCGTGAGAAGTTTTGGTGGCATGGAATGAAGCGGGAAATTGGATCTTCGTGGCCAAGTGTGATAATTGTCAGCGAGTCAAAGCAGAGCATCAGCGCCCTGCCGGATTGCTCCAACCCCTTAAGACCCCCGAGTGGAAATGGGATGAAATTGGAATGGATTTCATTACCGGACTTCCTAGGTCAAACCGAGGCCATGATTCAATCTGGGTCATAGTCGACCGATTGACCAAGGTTGCCCATTTCATTCCGGTCAACACCACTTATAGAGGGAACCAGTTAGCAGACTTGTATATCTCCAGAATAGTAAGCCTGCACGGAGTGCCTAAGAGGATTGTATCTGACAGAGGCACGCAGTTCACCTCACGATTCTGGAAAGCTCTTCATGAAGCCCTCGGAACCCATTTATCATTCAGCACAGCCTATCACCCTCAGACCGGAGGACAGACTGAGCGAGTAAACCAGATTCTGGAAGATATGCTTCGTGCATGTGTCCTAGCCTATGGCTCTAAATGGGAAGATTGCCTTCCATTTGCAGAATTTTCCTATAACAATAGTTATCAGTCTAGCCTGCAAATGGCCCCATTTGAAGCACTTTACGGAAAGAAGTGTCGTACACCCTTGAACTGGTCCGAGACCGGAGAAGGAAAAGTGTTTGGACCAGATACCCTCCGTGAAGCCGAGGAGCAAGTCCAACTTATCCGTGAGCGTCTCAAAACAGCCCAATCCCGTCAGAAAAGTTATGCTGATCCCAAGCGGCGTGACGTCACTTTTCAACCTGGAGATTTTGTCTATCTTCGGGTGACACCACTCAAAGGGATGCAACGTTTCCATGTCAAAGGAAAGTTGGCACCCAGATATATTGGACCTTTCAAGACTCTTGCCCGTCGCGGAGAAGTAGCCTATCAGCTAGAGTTACCCCCAGAGTTATCGGAATTTCATGACGTCTTCCACATTTCGCTGCTCCGGAAGTGTCTTGAAGTTCCTGACCAGCCCGACGTTTTCAAGAACATTGACCACCAATCCATCGACCTGAACCATGATCTGACCTACCGCGAGAGACCATTCAAAATTCTCGACGAAGATATTCGTCTCACCCGGAGGAACAAGATCAAGTTTTACAAAGTCCAGTGGACTAATCATTCCGAAGAGGAAGCAACTTGGGAACGTGAGGACTATCTTGGAAGCGAGTTTCCCAACCTCTTTAGCACCTAAGCCTAGAAAATCTCGGGACGAGATTTATTCTAAGGGGGGAAGGATCTGTAACATCCCAAATCTGTAACCCTGTTTTATTAGCCAAAAATGTGGGCCAACAAAAATTTTCTGTTACTTTATGTGTGCTTGCTTGTGTTTGCTTGCTTGAGTGGTGTTTCCTTAAAATAAAAATTTGAAAAAAAACAAAGAAAAGAAGCACAACAAATTGTTTCCCACATAAAGTAATGTGACAAAAGTCACACAAACTTTTTCTATCTTCCTAAGAAAATCAAAATTTGATCTTCAAAACAAAACTTCAGTGGGGTGACATGGTGATCACTTCCACTCTACCCTCATATTCTTTTCCTCTCTCTATTTTTAATTCTATTCTAAATCCTATTTTCAAATTTTCCAAATGTTTCTTTAACTTTGGAAAACCATCAAAATCTTCAAACTACACTACCAAATTAAATCATCCAGTGGTGGCACAAACCCTGGAAAAATATTTGGAAACAAATTATGAAAAGAAATTTCAAAATTTCAAATTTGGTTTTGGTTCAGGGATTTGATCGAACACATGTCGAGCACCACTGTGTTCATCTCTGAGCCGAAATTCAACTTCCAAATTCGAGCTCGTTTTTGAGAAATCGAGCTGTCCAGCAGCATCTCCACACTCACCTCACCTCACTCACTCGAGGGAAGGAGAAGAAACGTGCTCGTTGACCCCAGAGGAGGCAAGGCGATGCCGCCACGCCATTGCCGTCCCTGGCAAGCTCCCGCACGGGTCACCTCGCGGGCAGAGCTGAAGCGACGCCGAGACGACGCCGCGCCGTGCCCGCCACACCACCTAAGCCCCTCCGCCTCTGCACGACGAGACCTGAGCGCCGCAGAGCCCTCTGGCGTGTGCGACGTCCGCGCCAGAGCACGCCGTGCGTCGCGTCGACGCCGAGGTCCACGGCACGCCCTGCACGCCTTCGTGCTGCCCTACCTCTCCCCTCTGGTCCAGTCACCTCCGCCGCGTCGCGTCCGAACCCCTCTGCCCCTCTGCTGCCTTGCACGCGCACGAGCCGGCCCCAGCGCACGCACCCGTGCTCGCCGCACGCCATGGCCGGCCGAGCACGGCATCGACGCCCCACGCGTTACCCTGTCCCCCTCGACCACTGACCGTTCCTGCAGCACCCCCTCGCTCCCCGCAACCCCTCTGGCGCCCTCAGCCGGACCCAGCGCCACCACCTTCCTCTCCCCTCCACCGAGCCGTGGAAACTCCGACCGTCTGCGCCGCTATAAAAACCCACCCCCGCACCCTCTCTTCTCCACACACCTCCACCACCTCCCTCTCACACTCCTCACCCAGAGCATCGCCAGGAAGGCGAGCTTTCCCCTGCAGCCACCGTGCACACGCACGGCAGTGCGCTGCCGCGTCGAGGAAGAGGTCGACCACGGCCAGGTCGCACCCCTCTTCCCCTGCTCTCTCTCTGGCCCCTGCCCGCACCACCATTACTCCCTTGCTCACCCGCCACGATTTGCCGGTGTTTCTTGCACAGCAGCGTCGCGGAGGACTCGCCGGAGTTAGCGCACGGCCGCGGAGGAGGAGCTGAGCACGCCGTCGACGGTTGGAGCCGTCCCTGCACGCGCAACTTGTCCCAGAAGCTCCCCACTCCCTCCGCCGTCGATTCCGATCATCTCCGCCACCTCCCGTGCTCTCAGGTGAGCTATCCGTGCTCGTCACCGTCGCCGGCGCGGCGGCGCCGCCCATTTATGGTTGACGCCGTTCGCGGCCACTGTGCGCCGTTGGATCTATATCCAACGGTAGCATACCGCTTCGTTTGTTTACACGCCGACAAGCGGGACCCACCCGTCAGCGTTTTAAACATTATCCACACGCGGGAATTTTTCCACTGAGTCACTGACCACCCGACCCCACATGTCATAGTTTTAAACATTATCCAGAGGAGATGATTTTCCAAATTCTTTTTCTCTGAATAAGTCAGTACTGGACCTAGTTTAGAAATTCAAAATCTCGAGTTCTAGGAATCCAAATAAATCAAACTCAACTGTTCTGGAAAGCTTATGAAATTCTTAAACTCACCAAAGTGGTCTCACCCCATTTAATTAAATAATAAAAATGTATTAGTAAAAATGCTCCAGAAGGTTTAAAACACTAAACCATTTGTTTCTGGAGTTATATAAATCCAAATAACTTGAAACCAATTTTGGTAGCTTTGTATTAGGATCCTTTAGCTCCCCAAATTTTGGTAGAATTAATTGAATAGTATAAAATCCTTAGCCTTTGGTTGAACTTCAGTGCACCCTTCTGCACTAAAACAATTAGTGTGAACTATTGGTAGATCCAATTGATCTAAAACCAATTTTGTTAGGTCACACTCAACCAAGGTTAGATACCCCTAAAAGGATTTAATTTTTGGAGCAACCAAATTTGTTTGGTAGCTAAAACTTGTTTAAAACCCTTCTGAAGTAAAACAGATGTGTAGGGAGTTTTGTAACTCCAAATGATCCCAAACCAATTGGGTGATCTTCTACACACCAGTAGCTATCCATAGAATTTTAGTTTGAATTTTTGTGACAAACATAGATTAAATGGTGAATTAATTAGTGTACAACTAGTTTCTGCCTTAGTTTGAAATTAATTAAATAAAATTTAATTCAATCAATTTGAAACCACCTTGTGTTGCTTGATGTATACAGTAGCTATTTGCAGCATTGTGATTGTTATGATGTGTTGATGCTTGAGCTAGTATAGTGATTGTTTGTTTTGATTGTTTAACGTTTAGACGATACCGTTGACGGATTTATCGAGGAAGGAGGTTTTATTGAACCAGAAGACCAGGATCAGTACCACTTTGTGGATCAAGGCAAGCTACTTCACTGAGCTTGCACTTCTATACCTCTATTTTAATCACATGAGTCTTCACTAGTATCAAAGATTTTTAAAACCTTTTACAAAGATATGAAAAACTATTTTGCCACCCTTGTAGATATATAAGGTAATTATCTTCAACTAGAGGATGGAAAAAAAAATGTTTATTCAAAACTCTTTTAAAAGTACTCGAATGAAGTTGAAGTACCGAACGGTCGGTATGAAGATGGTAAAGCAGAGTTTGGTGTTGTTTTTGGAAGGAAAAATGCACATTGTGTCCTGGTACTTACATCCCCAGCCAAAAATCTGTGCGACCACATTTACCCACATATGGGCAAGGGCGTAGTCATACAATTTGCCTGTGCTAGTACTGGAGGCCTCGACAACGAGGATAACCTCGTTCCATGAGGGGATGGTCTGAGGACCTACCCCCTGACCTGGGTCCTCTTCATTGTTGTCTACCGGAAGCCGGTATGGATGTGTCGGAGGAAGAGGATTGAAGGGCTCCCTTGGGTCCGCCGGGCAGAACTACGAGTCCTCACACTTAGTTCCTGAGGGTTTGAGTGTCGATGGAATGTGTCGTAGCGGCAGGGTCCTATACTAGCATGAGCAAAGGACAGGCTATGGCCGGGAACTCAACTTCGCATACCTCCGGTATGGCGGGACGTGGCTGACACGATGAGTGACCGGATGGGTGTGGGAAAAGCGTACTACCTCTGCAGAGGGTAAAACTATTCGAATAGCCGAGTCCTCGGATACGGACAGTTGGGAAGAACTACTAAGGCCATGTGCAAAGTTTTGCAAACTCTGGAGTTGTGTTGAGGAAATTGACTTGGAAAGGGTTATTTCCCACCTGTGCCAATGAGTTGGTACGAGGTGGTGAGGGGTTTGGAACCATAACCAGGTTATGGTTGGATACCGGAAGAGTTCCGGAAAAACAGTTAAAATGGCGTTTTCTTAAAGGATAAACTTCTTCTCTCTCCCCTTTTCGAAAAAGGTTTTTGAGAGTTTTTCAAATAAAAGTTTTTAAAATAATAAAAGCTAGTGCTTCCTCAAGTTGGGGTAGTTTGCGAGTACAATCAAATGTACTCACATTGGTTTCGTCCCTGGCTATTGTCTTAGCCAGATTTCGAGGAACCCTGCGTTGAAGAGGAGTTTGGCGACGTCTATGCGAACTAAGAACTTCATAAGTCAGCTGCCTGTCGGGTGTTGTCGAGTTGGTTTAGCCCTACTACCGTAGCTTCCGCTGAATAAAGATGGTTTGGCCCTTGAAGGCACCTATGTATAATTAGGCCTGTATGGCCAGGTTTGTAAGACTTTAAACTCGGTGTTGTATGGATGTAAACTTTGATATTCAGTTCGGATTATGTGCAACGACAGACTGATCACGGGATCGTTGTGTTAAGCATAATCGGGTATTTCGGACGGCTAGTCCGGGGTCCCCACACATATCTAGAGAATTTACCTTTTGTGTCAAGCCTAAATTGAAAAAGACTAAAATTGGAGTAGCACCTATTCACCCCCCCCTCTAGGTGTCATACCGATCCTTTCAGAATTCCCCACCAAAAATTGCTATCTCCTCTAACCCATCACTATTGGATTGTGTTGAGGATGTAGGGAAAATTGAAGAAGAGGATAAAATTTCTATCTTCATTAGCAAGCTCCAAGGTCCAACCAAGAAAATGGTTGAGGCCCTCATGTATCAATATGGAGAAGCCAAGCATCTTCTTAATGAGAAGGATGTTAGGATTTGTGAGCTCGAAGGGCATGCATGTGATCATGCCGACAAAATTGGTGAGCTAGAAGATCAACTTGTTGAGGAACAATTGCTCCGTGAGCAACTTGAGGAGACACATGCCATGGATCTTTCCAAGGCAAAAGAAACTCGTGAAACCTCTATTCAAATTGCTATTGATCTAAAAAGTAAAAATGAGGAACTTGTAGAGAGTCATAACAAACTCTTTGAGGGTTTTGAGCAACTTAGGGAAACCCACAAGGTGACCTCAAGTGAGCTCACTACACTCAAGGAGTCATATGCCAAACTACAAGCTCAATTTATCTATGCTAGCTTCACCACTTCTCATAATGATAAAGATGCAAATTCTTGTACCACTAACCCTTTATGTGTCAAGGCATCTCTTATTGAGGAAAACACTAGGTTGAAGGCCCAACTTGAGAAGGGCCTAGCCACTTGTATCCAAGGGGAAAAGAACCTCAATGATCTTTTGAGCAATCAAAAGGGAGTGGTTGGCAAAGAAGGAATTGGGTTCACACCCAACTCTAAGAAGGTCAACAACAAGAAGAAGAAGGCGACTCCCCCTTCCAAAGATATTGTTTTTGTGAAGGAGGGGAGTTAGCCAAAGCAAATGACAACTCTATTGGGAGTGGTAATGTCACTAGGGGCAATGCCACTCACAATAACTTTGCGGGAAAATACAACCCCTCATATGTTCTTTTGAAATCTACAAATGGTTGTGTTTTTGCTAAATATGTTGGCTCTTCATATGGAGATGATTATCACTATGCTATTTGGGTTCCAAAGACCCTTGTGACTAACAAAAGAGGACCCATTCCAAAATGGGTACCTAAATCAAAGACTTGATTATTGTAGGGTTTCTCTTCCGGTGGATCTTCATGGCTCATTGATAGTGGATGCTCATCCCATATGACCGGAAGCAAAGAACTAGTAAAGGACTTATTGAAACAACTACTCTCATTCTCTCATGTCACCGTTGGCAACAATGCAAGACTCAAGGTAGTGGGAGTTGGTAAAGTGGTGATCACTCCGGAGTTATCCATTGAGAAGGTCCTCCTTGTTGAATCTCTTTCATACAATTTACTTTCCGTTGGTCAATTATGCAATGCCGGTTACACCGTTATTTTTAATAAATACCACGTGACCATCCTTTTCACTCAAACACTCAATGTCGCCTTTGTTGGATTTCGTGAAAACGGTTTGTATGTGGTTGATTTCTCAAAAGAGACCACTCAAATCGCTACATGTTTAATGGCTAAAGGCGACAAGGGGTGGCTTTGGCATCGCCGACTTGGCCATGTCGGTATGAGAAATTTACAAACTCTTGTAAAGGGTGGACACGTGGTAGGACTAACCGATGTTAATTTTTCCAAAGATCGTCCTTGTAGTGCTTGCATAGCCGGAAAGATGCATGAAAAGAATCACCCCAAGAAGACCATTATCTCCACTAAGAGGCCTTTGGAGCTCCTTCATATGGATCTTTTTGGGCCTCCCACATATGATAGTCTTGGTGGCAAGAAATATTGTTTGGTGATTGTGGATGATTACTCAAGATATTGTTGGACTTTCTACATCAAGAAGAAGAGTGAAACTCAAAAGATATTCATTGACTTTGCAACCCTAGTTCAACGCCAATATGACTCCAAGATTTTGGCAATTAGAAGTGACAATGGTACGGAGTTCAAGAATTACACTATGGATGATTTCCTAAGTGGGGAGGGCATTCAACACCAATATTCCGCTGCATATACTCCCCAACAAAATGGTGTTGCCGAAAGGAAGAACCGCACTCTTATTGATATGGCAAGAACTATGATGGCCGAATTTAATTCCCCATACAACTTTTGGGCCGAAGCCATCAACACCGCTTGTCATTACTCAAACCGGCTCTTCTTCCGTCCTCTCAAGGACATGACACCATATGAACTCCTCACCGGTAAAAAGCCAAATGTATCTTACTTTCGAGTCTTTGGATGCAAATGCCATGTTTACATTAAAGGTTGCAAAATTGCTAAATTTGAATCTAGATCTTTTGATGGTATATTTGTTGGATATGCCGCAAAGTCTCATGCTTATAGGGTCTACAACATATCCACCGGGTGTGTTGAAGAATCTATGAACGTGGAGTTTGTCGAGGATAATGGCTCCCAAGCGGAGCATATTGATCATGATGATGTAGGTGATGATGCTCCATCTCAAGCCATAAGAACTATGGGGATTGGAGAACTAATTCCTATTGAAGGACCCATTGATGATACTCAAGAAGAAGGAACAAGTTCTACTCAAGTTGAGCCATCCACCTCAAATATTGATCAAGAAGATGGTCAAGACCCACCCAACTCTAGTGGTGAACAAGAACATAATGAACCCACAACTCCAAGAACTCCACTTCGGGTTGACCATGAGCAAGATAAAGGCAATGATGAAGATATTTGTGTTGGTGAAACAATTGGTCAAGCCTCGGAACGCCGGGTCATCCGGCGTGCATCAAAATTGGATTACCAACAACACTTCAAAGAAAATATCCTTGGGAGTATCCGTAGAGGTGTGTCCACACGCAATCAATTATCTAACTTTTGTGGTCATGTCTCTTGTTTGTCTAGCTTAGAACCTCTCAAGGTATATGATGCTCTTGAAGACATGGATTGGGTTGCGGCTATGCATGAAGAGTTGAACAACTTCGAGCGCAACAAAGTATGGTCATTAGTGGAAAGACCCAATGACTCCTCCCATAATGTCATTGGAACCAAGTGGATATTTAAGAACAAGCAAGACTCACATGGTCAAGTCATTCGCAACAAAGCAAGATTGGTTGCACAAGGCTACACCCAAATCGAAGGAGTCGACTACGGTGAAACCTATGCCCCCGTTGCTAGACTTGAATCCATTCGCTTACTAATTGCTTATGCATCTACTCATAATATTGTCTTATATCAAATGGATGTTAAAAGTGCTTTCTTAAATGGTCCACTAAATGAATTGGTGTATGTTAAACAACCACCGGGTTTCGAAGACCCTAAATTTCCTAACCACGTCTACTTACTACATAAGGCTCTTTATGGGCTCAAGCAAGCTCCACGTGCTTGGTATGATCATCTCAAGGAGTTCTTAGTAGACCGTGGCTTTGAAATTGGGGTAATAGATCCCACTCTTTTTACAAAAAGGGTAAATGGAGATTTTTTCGTATGCCAAATATATGTTGATGATATTATCTTTGGTTCCACTAACCGTGAATTTAGTGATCAATTTGGCAAGCTAATGACCAAGGAATTTGAGATGTCCATGATGGGAAAATTGAATTATTTTCTTGGCTTTGAAATCCACCAATTTCGAGAAGGAACATTCTTATGTCAAGCCAAGTATATTAAGGACATGCTCAAGAAATTTGATATGAACAATGCCAAGCCATATAAGTTTCCCATGGACTCCAAGGCGGATCTTCACTTAGATCCGGATGGTAAGGAAGTTGATCAAAAGCTTTATCGTTCTATGATTGGATCTTTGCTTTACCTTTGTGCATCTAGACCGGATATTATGTTTAGTGTGGGTATGTGTGCAAGATTCCAATCAAGTCCTAGGGAAAGTCATGAAACCGCGGTCAAAAGGATTCTAAGATATTTGTTGGATACTCCCAACTATGGTCTTTGGTATCCCCATGGTACAAGCTTTGATCTTGTTGGTTATTCGGATGCGGATTGGGCGGGTTGCAAAATGGATAGAAAATCAACTTCGGGTACATGCCAATTCCTTGGTAGGTCCCTTGTGAGTTGGTCTTCCAAGAAGCAAAATTGTGTGGCCTCGTCATCCACCGAAGCCGAATACATCGCCGCCGGTAGTTGTTGTGCACAATTATTATGGATGAGGCAAACTTTAAAGGATTATGGTGTCATTTGTGACAAAGTGCCTCTTTTATGTGACAATGAAAGTGCTATTAAAATTGCACACAACCCGGTTCTTCATGGCAAGACCAAGCACATTGAGATTCGGTATCATTTTATTCGAGACCATGTTGAGAAGGGTGATATTGCAATCAAGTATGTCAACACCAAGCATCAACTCGCCGATATGTTCACGAAGCCTCTTGGTGAAGCAAGATTCAAGGAGTTGAGAGGAGAACTAAATGTGGTGGACATATCCAATTGGATTTAGTGGATTTCTTGCATACCTACCCATATTAGACGATACTTATTTGGTTTAGATGTAGGCATGGACATAGGGGGAGTGCGGTCCTAATCCATTGGACCATCCCTCCCCCCATTATGCCGATAGTAAGAATTCATTTGCATCTCTATATTCGTTCTATGAATTGTGAGCTTAAATGACGAGTAGTGGCCGTGGACCAAGATATATCTTCGCGGTATCACACCACATACTCATACATGGTGGCCTCGGCCACCGCCCTCTTCCTTGTGAAGAGTTGGTTTCATTTGGATTTTATTGGTTTTCTAGTGCTCCTATGGAAAACATGCTCAATTTGGTTTTTTGTGTGTTTGATTCTTGCAAATTGAGTATGAAGTACCATCTCCAGTGTGTTGATCTAATCCTATGCCTTTCATCTATCTCAAAACAACTTCCATCTTGCACAAGTTCAAATTCCTTACACAAAAAGAGAAAACTGGGGTTTCTTAGGAGGCCCCGGTAGTACCGCCTGGTGGGATCCGGTAGTACCGGGCTCTGAATCTAAGCAGTTCTGCTGCTCGCAAAGATTCAGGCCCCGGTAGTACCGGATGTCCGCCCCGGTACTACCGGGAATCACGGGTATCTAATATTTACCGTGCGGGCAGGGTGGGGGTTATTCCCCATTTTCCCCACCCGCACGAACCACCCCGTCGCCTCCTCTGTCCCTGCTCCGGCCGCCGCCCTTGGCCGCCGGTCTCCGCCATCTCCGGCCAGATCTGCTCCGTGGGAGCGATCCCCTCGTCGATCTCCTCCATGGCCTCCGGTATTTCCCCGTTCTTTGCATTCTTTGTTTCTAGATCTTGAAACCTAGATGTATGGAGAGGAAATGTGGTAGCTCCGTTGGCAACGGTTAAAGTTGGATGGATGATCACCTAGGCCTTGTTAGCTAGCATCTATGTGTAATGTATGGTTGAATCTCTCGATTTTGTGCCATTTCAGTCTTGAATCGGCTCAGCCGGTACTACCGGGTTTTCCAAATTTGCTCGATTCAACCATTCTTTACATCTATTGGCTAGTTTTTGATTCCTTATCCGTGAACTTGTGCACTCATCTATTCCCTGCCCTACCTATATGCTGTTTCACAGGTAGCCGCCGTGGTACCAAGAAGCCACGTCTGTGGAGGATGAGATTAAGAAGAAGAAGAAGAAGAAGAAGAAGAAGAAGAAGAAGAAGAAGAAAGAAGAAGAAGAGGAAGTTTGCCTGCTCGCACCACAGCCAGAACTCAAGCAAGAGGAAGAACTTCAGCTGTTGCTCGTACCACCACTGCTCCCCTTCGAGAGCCCGCAAAGCACTTCACTTATGGAAGAATGAGACTATCAGAAGCTCAGAGAAGAGAATCCCTATGCTGAGGAGAGGTCACCACTTGTGCGGAATCCGCACTTTTACACAAATGATCAAGAAGCCATCTACAAGGAAATCTATCTCCACAAGGATTACTCCGTGGTTGTCCAACACACTCTTGATATTCCTTACATGAAAACTCGAAGCACAAGGGCTATTTTGATGAGACACTTGCTATGTGTGAAGAGTTTGGGCTGATTGACATCATGAAGGAGAACCATCCCTACATTGAGTACTACATCATTCAGTTCTTTGCCACCGTCTACCTTGACCATGATGAAGCCCGGACCTATGTGGATGACTAAGGACACCTTGCTTTCTGCCACCTTGGCGGAGTTTGGAGAGCTTCTAGGCTATGAAGACAAGGGTGAGAGTGTTGCTAGTGGATGGAGATGCCATGACAATGATCGATCCAGCTCCAAGGATATTCTTGGACCAATCACTATGGAAAGAGGCACCACCGGTAAAACTGCTCATCTTGTGCGTCCTTTTGAGATTCTCCACCGTGTCTATAGAAAACTATTGCTCCCATGTGGGAAACTGGGATGAGGTTCATGGCTTCATGTTTGACCTTCTCAAGCTCTCATATGAAAATCAAGGCAAAGGCAAGAAGCTTGATGTGATGGATTGGATGTGGAATGACTTGTGGTCCACAATCATTGATAGAAGGGCCCCCATCTATGGCCCATATATTATGAAGCTCATTCGCCGCAAGTGGGCTCTCAAGAAGAATGGAGAAGATATCATGAAGGATGGCAGCCCGTTGTGGCTCATCTGTGAAGGAACTGCGTATCAAGTCCTCATGCTCCTCCCAAAACCCAGCCCTTTGATCCGTGGCTGCTGCTGAAGCTGAGAGAGCTAGTGGGAGTGCACCTCCTCTTGAGGAACCTTCATGGTTCAAGAAGCTGCAGATTAAGGCCAAGAGGGCCTTTTGCCTCAAACTGGATTTGGAAGACCGTCTGTATGAAGCTCATGTGTATCACAAGAAGGCAGCTCAGCGACACAAAGCAATGATGAGGCATATGCAGATTCGTCTCCGATGGTTCTGAAGAAGTAATCACTCCAAAGGAGGAATGGGTGTCCAAGCATGGTTACTGAGTGATGAAGATGCTCCTCCACATGGTGATCGCTTCCAGGCCTCCTCTTCGACCCACCACGGCGCGGGTGGAGCTTGATGCTCCTAGGGACGTGTTAGCATCGCGCTTCTCCCTTTTTGGCATTTCGATGACAAAGGGGGAGAATGTGTTCTATTTAGGATGAGCCGTGGGATTTGCATGGGTGGAAACACAAGCTTGCACTTCGTTTGATCTTTATGCTTGTGTTTCATCTTTATTTGGATATTTGCTTTGAACTTCTCTATGCATGATGTAAGACATGCCTTGAACTTGTGTATTGTAATAAGACCTATCTAGTATGTTACTTGCTTATTGTTGCTTATATTGTGCAAGTTGTTTTAATTGTTATCCATATGAACTTGCTTGGTTTGTAAAATATAGGGGGAGCTCCGCCCATTTTATATGGAGTGTTTTTGCATTCAAAAGCAAATTCCTAATAAACACACAATTTGGAGAGCCCCGTCTATCTTTTGCAAATCATTTGTTTCTCCTAAGTGTGTTGTCATCAAACACCAAAAAGGGGGAGATTGAAAGGACATATCCTTCCCCAAAGTGTTTTGATGTTTGTTGATAACACACTTAGATGTCTAATGTGTGTGCTAAAAGTGTGCAGGATTGTATCAATTAATATTGCACAGGTTTTGTCTCAAGAAAAGGAAGAAAGCAGTCTTCATTGCGTCAGCCGGTACTACCGGGTTCACCCCGGTACTACCGGGTGTTCTGCCATGCGGAACTACCGGGCCCAGTACCGGGCCCAGTACCGGATCTCCAAATGCTCTCTGGACTCGCTCGTTTTAATCCGGTAGTAGCCCCGGTAGTAGCGCGGTACTACCGGGTGGGGAGCACTATCGGACCAGGTGGTCCGGTACTACCGATGCGCGCATGGAGGAGGCGTTGACCAGTCTGTCGCCAGGCCGTCGTTCCCTGTCAGCCGGTACTACCGGGCGAGGCCCGGTACTACCGCTGCGGGCTGTTTACAGCTCCAACGGCCAGATTTCTGGGAGGGGTATTTATACCCCTCCACCTACCTCCGGTCACCAAGCTTGATTTCTCACTCTCTCTCCACCATTGTTGCAAGCTTCAATCACTAGTGCTCCCACTCCAACCACTCAAACACGTTGATACTTTGAGGAGTGAAAGAGGAGCCCTAGATCCGCATCTCCACCGAGCCGATTTGTCTACATCGACCTAGTCACTTGTAGATCTTGTGTAACTTGATACATTGGATACCTAGAAGATACTTGTGATTCTTGTGGCTTTGGTAGTCACAAGGATTAGCCGGGAGCCTCCAATTAAGTTGTGGAGACGCGACCCGGCCTTGTGATTCTTGTGGCTTGGGAGCCGCGGGAATTTGGTGAGAGACTCCAATTCGGTTGTGGAGTGTGCCTCATCCTTGTAAAGGTTTGTTGCCGACCTCGAGGGCATCATATAGTGGCTCGTGGATCTCCTCATCGGAGGATAACACGAGGGAGATACAGTGTGCCATATCAAGGCTATTCGGTGTTCACTTTGTGACTCCGCACCGCTCCAACGGAGACGTAGCTTCCATTGGGAATTGAACTTCGGTAGAACATCTCCGGGTCACCGTGTGGTTATCTCTTAACCTTCCTTTACTTGTATTGCTAGCCTATCTTGAGTAGAATATCTTGCTAGCTTGTTTATTGCTCATCATATAGGATTGTTCATCTAGTTGCATATATAGAGAACTTATATTTGAGCAATTCCCGAATTTGTATTAAAAGAAAAAGAAAATTTGTAGTTGCCTATTCACCCCCCCCCCCTCTAGTCAACCTACTTGATCCTTTCAGGCAGCTTCAAGGTACGGGTGCAGGTTATGTTCCTCCATATCTGGTACTACATATTACCGTGACAGAACACGAGGTTCTTGGCATTGGTAAAACCCGAGATTCTACTGTATGGCCAGGCAAAACTGGTAGGAAGGGATAGCAAGGGCTCGAGTGAGGCCCGAGCATTCAGGTCTGACCCTTCAGATAACCGACGATTGACCTTAACAGGTTTCTGACGACGGCGCTGCGGTAGGCGGAGCACGTGGATGTCTCCGTGGGGAGTGAGGCAGTAGACTACCCTACCTTCTTTCTCATGGTAAACTAGGTCGGCGAGACGATCGCCGGCGGCGAGGAGGATGGGGCCAAGGATGGCCCACCTCCTGGCCCCGGCGGTGACGTAGGCGAGCCTGTCGAAGTGGCATATGGCGGCGACGGCGAAGTCATCCCGTGCAGGGCTTCGCACGAAGACGATCTTAGAGAGCTGGCCGTCGATCCCGTAGATGAGCGGCGGCAGAGCGACCTGTGTGGCGGTGACGGGGTTGAAGAGGCTGAAGATGCCCCGGCCGTCGTAGTTGTTGTTGCGGAAGGAGAGAGCGAGCCATCCGTTGGTGGAGCCGACGCACCGTGCCCCCGCGGGGAAGGTCTTGAGCTCGAAGGATCGGCGCGTGAGGAGCGAGGCGGCGGACGGGTAGCAGTAGCACGTGGCGAAGGAGCGGGACGTGGGGAGCGAGGTGGCGGACAGGGGGCACGCGTCGTCGCTGTGGAGGACGATGAGCAGCGACGGGGAGGGCGGCGCGAGCGCGGATCGCCACGCCGTGCAGGCCCCCCGCGCGCTGGAGTAGAACTTGATGTCGAGGCTGTCGCCGACGTGGCAGAGGAGCTCCGGCGGCAGGTCCTCCCAGGGCGGGAACGGCGGCATGGTTGGTTGGAAATGGTGGCGGCGTCGAGTGAAATGCGATGGACACTGGAGGCGCGATTAAAAAGGAGACGACTTAGGTTAGGCCGTGCGGAATATTTGTTGGGCTGGGCCATCCCAAGTTGGCCCACCATGCACCATGTTTCGAATTAAGTAAGTTGTGCAGTGGTACTCCGAGGTGCGTGCGTTCCCCTGCCTCTCTGCCTCCTCCCTCCCTGTCTAGGCGAGTCTCGCAGTGAGATGATTTAATTACTCCGAGGTGTTTCTGATAGTGTTGCAGCCGGAAGATACCTCTGCACCGGCGGAGCTACGTTGTCCCAGCCGGGTGCACAGGACACCGGGTCCATTTATTTTTTTACATACAAGCAATTTTCCACCCTATGTGCACCCCTGAGCCAATGATCTGTGCACCCGTGTAGCCAAGGAGGGATTTGTAGAGGTGTGCACCCTGGAGTCGTTTACTCTAGCTCCGCCGCTGTACCTCTGTATATACAGCCAGTGTTAAGGAGCCTTGTTGTAGTAACTATTTTCATCTGATTTCCACTTTTACATGGAGACGGTCTGATATGAATTATTAAGATTTATCATGTCTTTCTTCTGTCTCAAAGTTTTCATCACTTGTATCATTCTTTTAGCGTGACGGACGAGCACGGCAACCACTGGCGGAGCTACATGTAGCCAGCCGGGTGCACAGGACACCTGATGATAGAAAATAATTTCTTTGTAATATTGCATTTTTTCACCATGTATGCACCCCTAAGAAAATGATTTTATCCTCTTGGTGCACCGGTAGGCACCCTGGTGATATATCTTCTAGCTCCGCCACTGACGGCAACACACTTTCATGTTCTAGTTTTCTCTTATAAAACAGCGAGTTCTTGAGATATAATATTGCACACGCAGAAATTGTGGAAATGCCAAGTTTCTGTTACCGGTAACTGTTTAACAGTATTCTACAGACTTGGAAATCGTTTAGAGACCCAAAAACGGTGTGCTATTATTACGCATGAAAACAACAACAAAAAACAAAAACGAGCGTAACCATTCATCAGGATCACCTCTGGACCCGAGACTCAAAACAGTGGTATTGCCCGAAAATGCCACACGAGGTAAAAATAAGAAGTTTTTGTAGCATACCAATTTTTTTTTAGATAAGGGGGTGCGGATCCCCGGCCTCTGCATCCAAGAGATGCACACAGCCTTCCACAATTATTTAGAAGTTATCACATCTAAAAGTCGTCCTGGTCCTTGAAATGTCCCAGGTATTTGAAACGTTGTGTTAGAAAAACACTTGAAATGAAACGTGATTAGAAGACACGACACAAACACTAAACAAAAACTAAACAAAACAAAAACACTAAACAAAAACTAGATATAGTTAAATGTTCTAGGCAGCGAAAATCTAAACATGTGACGGTCTACTTGGCAAGGGGATTTCAAATCAGAGGATCGAGCACGGGTCAAAAGGCACGCCCCAGGCGTGCTTCACGCCTCCACACCGTAGCCCTCTCCCCCAATGATCTCAGATCGTCCAAGCAAATTTGAAGAGTTCCTGCAGTGAACGAGGAACTAGCTGCTATTGAATTTGTCTTCTTACCTATCTAACAGAGTGGGACCTTAATCAATTCGAAGTCTTCGAAGAGTCCTGCTATTCTTCTCATCTATCTATTTCAGAATTGTTAAAGCAAAATCGCTTTAACAATATTGCATACCATATATGCAAGATAATCAAACACATCAAAAATTCTGTGGAGAGACAATTACAGGAAGATCCTTGCCTCGCAGACAAATTGAAACATTACCAACAAGTCCCAGTTTCACCTTGAAGCAAAATCCAGCAAAACTGTGCTGTCACGCTTCTAGTTGCTCCTCGCCAGCAGCGGTACACATGACTAGACTGTGCAAAACTGAAACCTCGCCTTCTACAGCTTACGGCGGTATGGCAATTGTAGAAAATCCCCCGGCAAAAAACAAACAACGGTGACCGGCTCATAGAGCAAACTCCGTCTCGGCTCGTTTCAACACACGTGAAACCATGGCGTAGAACTCAGGTTCTTCCTCTTTTACTCGATCGAGCGTGGTGGATTCGTGTGCATCCGCCTGTAGGGAAAACAAAAGGTGAAACAAAAGAACAAGGTACTCCTTCGTTTTTACTATATTTGCTTGCACATAAACATCTGAATTCAACGTCACATGATTTATTACCTCACTGAACTTGAGAAGTATTAAGTTTGACACACCAGCAGGCTTTGATTTGTCCCACCTAACAAAATAAAGCACCACAGTATATAGCAAGTCATGTTTTTCATTACTAATGGAAAACCATGTACTCCCTCCGTTCCTTAATATAAGGTTTTGGCACGGATATTAAGACGCCAGTATTTTACATGCGGTGGACTAATTTTCTACTGAAAAAATTGAGAGAAAGGACTCCCTATTAGCCACAAACTGAAAACAATCTGTCAAATTCCTCCGCTCCAGATTGTGACTCGTTTTTTGATGAGTAAAATTGTCCATAAATCGCAATACACCTTATATTTAGAAATTTTTCTCAAAAACTTAAGACACCTTATATCAAGGAACCGAGGGAGTATATAGCAAGTCATGTTTCTCATTCAGTAAGTTTGCTGTTAGAACTCTATCTGTCCGAGGCATGGGATGCCCACTAATTTATTTATTTTGCATGTGTTGTACCAGGCCTCTCCAGGCTTGTAAATACTCTCTCCCACTTTTCAATGAAAAGTAGAGCAATCCTTTTGCATTTTCTCGAAAAAAAGATTGCTATTGGAACTTGATACCAAAATGATGTTGAAGACTTAAGATGGAAGCTCCGATGGTATGTTGATGAATGAATAACACAGAACTGAAGCTGGCATAACACTTAAGTTGTCTTCATAAGTTAGCAACTGCATGGTCAATGAGCTCAACCTGCCTAACAGTTAGCCAGCTTACAGTTCATCTCATTATTCCACAAAACTGTGTTATGCCATAGTCCACTTCGGTTATTCGCAAGTGAAATCTATGTCACACCATACCAAATTATATTTTTACTCAACCATGTCAGACATGTATAGAACATATACATAAGAACATAGCTACCACGAAAACAGAGAAGCGTACCGAACAAGCATTAGTTCATTGACAGATCTCCACATTTTCCGGCCAGTGTCCTTCATGTTTTGATCCCTAGCACTTCGGCCACGCCACAATTCTTTCACAATGTACATCACCTCTTGAGCATCAACCTTTTAAAACAAAAAAAATTAGATTTTTCACCATGAGATCTCCCAATGTGGGGAGATCAAGAAATTACGTTTTCATAAGTATTGTCAACTATCAACACAATATAAAGAGTCCCATAACACCATAATGTGCCTACTAAGGACCTTCCGATTCAGAACATCAATTGCAGACATGTGGACAGTAAAATGTACGGAGATATCACAAACAAAAATACAGTACATCAGACCACAATAGCACAGGTAATCAAATCTGTTGCGTGAAAAATGGAGCATGCATTTAGGAAAGAAAATCAACCAGAAATATTTTTTACTTTGCTTGCCACAATGTAGAATGCCTGAATGTCGGAACACAAATAACCTTGATTTGATTGATTGGCCATTCCATAAATGGCACAGATTCAATCTTTTAATTTTGTGCATAGCCGTAATTTGCTAGAATCAAGTGGTAATGATTATATTGGAGATTACATCAGAGATGTCTCAGTGGAACGAATGGACCAACCGAAGCTGCATATTTAAACAAATACATCAGCTGGCAAAGTAGCAACAAACTGTTTCGGCGAATGAACCAAGACAGGGAGATTTAAACCACCTAAGTCCAACTGAGATATGGAACAATGAAACGAAATTTCATAGTGTCAATAATCTAACAGGCCAACGCACACGCATCAAAGAAGGAACCGGAAAGCATGAAGAGTCGCTTGGCATCTGGAGGTCTGGAGGATGGATAGTGAGAACCTGCAGATGTGCAACCCAACACCACCCGCAACCTAAGCTCAGGTTCTCCTGGTGGATCGCTGCTGCTGGTGCCGATTTGGCAAAGGAAGTCGTTGGCGATGTAATTAACGGCGACGCGCGTGAAGACGTAGTATGCAAAGTGCAGTGGGGATAGTAGAGGGAAGGGCACAGGACAGGAGTGCGAGGAGGCAAAAGGTCTTGCGGCCTAGAGTACAGCCTGTGGTGGCATCGTGCACCAAGGTCTTAAGGCAGAACTTATAGTCGATGACAGAATCCTCGTTCGTGCTATGGAGGCGTTTCTCTTCCACGAGATTAATTAGCGGACAGGTTAGTGGAGGAGAGAAGGTTAGCAGACCTACGAAACAGGGTCACCAAGGTGTAACACAAATCATGTGCCTTTCAGTTACAGACCGATCGCTCCAATTGATTGGATAAGGAAACGTCGCTTATTCTACATGATGTTCGCCGTGGCGTGACTGAATGAGGAAAATCAGTAGTGGTTTGCATGATTCAAGTTTGTGGGCTGGCGTGAGCTTGTGACGATGAAACACGAACGGACCTAAGAAAAGCATAGACGGGACGGAGGGATATGAACCGATGGATATGAGGATCGGAGGGCTGTAGTTTGTTGGTGACGTGGTTACCTTGCATGTGAAGATAGACAAATTAAATGACTCTCTAGTGGGGTTTTGTTTTATAAGAGATATAGATACTAATTGGTGAGGGTGCTACTTATATGCAGGAGAAGAAAATGTTGTAAATATGGGCAAACAAGAAAAAGATCCATGCACAGCTCATAACATGAAACAAGATGACAGAATGTTAAGCCTCATTAACTGAAAAGGGGGGAGTAATACCAAAACTTGTTCTGCTGACCCATATATCAGCTCCTCATGCTCAAGAAGACGGTGATGAAGAACACGGTAATGATCCAAATCCAGGTTAACAATTGGTTCAGTCTGAAAATCTAATTTGGCAAGCTGAGTAACCACATAGGAGGCCATAACTTGACCAAATATTGCAGGGATTGTTCCTAGTACTGGGATAATGCGAACCCTGAATCCTGGCACAATCTGCATGATGATGCATACCATCTTGTCAGTATTATCTGCAGTGCTAATATATAAATCAAGTAGATGATTTAGAGGAATTTAATTAAATCATCGTCATGCATTCAAAGAAGAGAAGAAACACTACTATTCAGCCAGGTAGCAGAAAAGGTAGCTGGTGTACAGATAAAATGAGCTGACCTGGTAATCTGATGGAGTTTCCTCTTCTTTCGAACTTTGAAAAGGAAGTAACTTTGCCTTGGGCTTCTCTAACGAAAAAACTACTGGTATCCCACCTTCAATGCCATGATCCTTCTTCAGACGATACCGTACCTACAGAATAGAGAGCTGGGGCACCTTAATAATAGCACATCCGATATTGATCATATAGCATCTTCAAAAGGGGCCGGAGTGTGAATTTTATCTTTGAACCGAGTTGTCAATGTTTACCATCCGAGAAAGGGGATCATTGCTTGATTCTCTCAAATCTGCAACACGGATTCGGGTTGGGTCAGCTCGAGCACCAGCCCCCATTGCAGAAAGTACCCTTAACCCTCTGCGTACGCAAGCGGCGAGGAGAGACGCCTATTAAAGGATAAAGAAATATCCAAACGTCTCATGACGATGTACAAAACATATTGAATTAGTTAACTAGGATGGATAAAAATGATCCAAGTAATAATTTGATAAAGACACTACTTTTAAACTACTGTATAGAGTAGCTTTTTAACTCCGCCTATGTCTTCTAGGCATAGCCGGTCCCAAGCCCGGGTAAAGGAGGAGGGTTGTGATAGGCTTGGCGAGCCAACGTAAAAACTAGCCAGTCCCATGGATATGAAACCCACGAGAGTAGTATTAGGGTGGGTGACCTCCTGGGAAGTCCTCGTGAAAAGTTTCATATCTAAGGGTTGTGATAGGCTTGGCGAGCCAACGTAAAAACTAGCCAGTCCCATGGATATGAAGCCCATTTGGGCGAGAGTAGTACCAGGATGGGTGACCTCCTGAGAAGTCCTCGTGAAAGGGTTTCATATCTAGCCTACCCCAACTTGTTTGGGACAAAAGGCTTTGTTAAGATAGAGTAGCTTTTTGCTGATTAATCATCAGGATGCTCCGAGATTAGGAGCATGCACCATTGTGGCTAAACTGTGATTATGCATCTAAATCATTCCTTCATGAAACTGAAGGCATATGATGTTGCATGGGATACTCGCACCTATTCTTTCATGAAAATAAATACAGGAAAGCTAACAGTAGCATTTATAGCATAATAACATGAAAAATAAAAGGTACACCTGAATACTGAAGAAAAACGCAAACTGCGTAAAAGGCTGAAAGTCGCTATCGAATAAGAGATCAATATCAGGTTTGGTATGAGAATTACTTCAGTGAAATTTGTTACCTTAGTATCAATGTTATCTATGCAATCAAGAACAAAATCTGGCTGTCCAGAAAGAATTTCGTCCTCGGCTGATGGATCATACAACTGCACTCTTGCTTCTATTTGGCACTCTGGATATATCAGTGAGAAATGCTTCTTGAGGCATGACGCTTTTGGGGTCCCAACATCTTCTCTGGTGGCCACAGCATGCCGATTTAATGATGAGAGTGAGACCTTTCAACATATCATGAGTTCCATGTTAATGTCCACCTATGTTGGATGCAGTATGTCATTACAGAAACATAATGTAAGCATGCACATTTCGTACTGTCACAAAAGCCTACCCGGGTATGCATGAATACATAGAAAATAAGTTATGATGCATATGTCCTATTTTTATAATATTGTGTGGCGTAATGATTCTGCACTTCAAATGAAAATCTTGGAAGCTCTACATCATATATTTATTAACGTAAAAATTATACCTGATCAAAATCTACTAGGAGCAACCTGCCAACCCCAGATCTGAGGAGCATGGAAGCAGCATGACTCCCAACTCCTCCAAGACCAATGACGACAACAAAAGATTCAGTAACTTTCTTCTGAGATTCGACGCCAAAGAATTGTATATTCCTAGGATATCAGAAGTAAACAGGTGTTGGTAAGCACAATAAAAAACATGATTACGTTGAGAGTTTAAGAAAAATCCCAGTACTCTAAGGTAGTTCGGACCTACGAAGCACCGATACGGCCAACTCCGCCGTGTGTCCCCGTATAATACGTGGCCGATACGCCGATACGCACGATACGGCTCCGATACGCCTATCGCTGCCGTGTCCCGTTTTCCCGATTTAAAAGAAAAGAAAAAATGGCGATATGGCTCGAGGACGGCGGCGATACGGCCGGGACATGGGAAGATCCCAGACCGACGCGATACTAACCCTAACCCCCCAGCGCGCTCTCTCTCTCTCTCTATTCGTTCTATTGGCAGGGAATCGAGCACACGCGCGCCGCCAGGAGCTGCACTTGCAGCCCCCGCCCGGAATCTCGCTGGCGCCGCCCGGAATCTCACTGGCCCCGCCCAGATTCTCCTCTCCGCCGCCTGGATTTGCCCCTCTCCAGCCCCCGTCGCCCTCCAGCAGCAAGGTAACTTCCGTCCTGCATCCGGCATCCCTGCTTGCTACCAATCTTGCTTGCTGCCTTGCTCCATCTTGCGGTTCTTGCCTTCTTGCTTGCTTTCTCTGCTGCTACTACGTGCTGAATTGCTGATGTTTTGAACTTTTGATTGCTGGGGCTGCCCAGGGAGTGAGATTCGGGCATGGCATCAGCTGGCAGCCAATCATCGGTTGGTGGTAGTGCTAGTGCTTGTGCAAGTGCAACAAATGGGCAGAGCAAGCAAGCAAATGGGCAGGAATCAGGAATGACTGAATGAGGACTTGAAAAAGAAACAAATGGGCAGTATTTTGATCTCATCTCACGCATTCAATTATTCTGGTCTTTATTACATGACATTTTATTATTTTTATATATATACTCGCCGTATCACCGTATTGCTGTTTTCTGAAATTGCCGTATCCCGTATCGCCGTATCCGTCTAGCCGTATCGGTGCTACGTAGGTTCGTACATTAGAAAATCGAAAGAATATCTATAATGTACAGAGAATGGTAATATAATAATTGTGTACTGTACATATCAATTTCTGCTCACAATAATACCAAGAAGGTACAAGGTAGAATAGATTCATAGCGGGTGGAATAACTTGTTGTCACTTCACCACACATGGATACAAACATAACAACATCTTACTTTTAGCATTGGGTTATACATTGTTAGCTATAGCTCTAAGCATCTAGCAACAATTATGAAGAATTCATCGGCTGTAAACTATCAAATAAACCTTCTCCTTGTATATGACAGCACAAAAGCGACTCAAGGAGTAGCACCCACACCCTCCATAGTTGGACAGCAGGAATCAAACCTTGTGAGCTGTTCGGCGACGACTTCATCGGAGAGAAGATCCAACCTATCAGCCACGTGCGCTCCCGATCCAGCGGTGCCTACTCCCAACAAACACTCTTCTTAAGACAAAAAAGTACTTGAGGGACATGAGTTCAATACCAGCAAACAAGTAGACAATTAAGCACCCAGTCACGCGCACAGCACAAGTAGACAATTACTGGACCTACATGGACGCCTTAAAATTCCCAATAGTCTCTACAATCACTACTACACGTCATCCAACAGGAAAACCATTCACTAGCGTAAAACGTACCAGCGGTACCGCCATTGGACTCCAGCAGGTTGCGCACGTAGCCCTCTCTCCGCTTCGACCTGCCACAGGGAAACAGGATCAAAGATTACGCGAATGCTCCCCGCAACAAACTGGTGGCCCGAGCTTGGGGGTGAGGTGGGGGTCGCGAGGGGGAGGGGAGGCTCCGGTGAGTTACCTAGCGAGGAAGTTGAAGACGGCCGCGGTGGAGAGCGCGCCGAACGCGGCGCCGGCCCCGGCGACGGCGGCGAGGAGGAGCAGCTGCCTCGCCCTCTCCTCCATTGTTGCCCGGCTGCCTAGAACCCTAACCCCCGGACGACCTCGCTCGCCGCCGCTGGAAGAGGAAAGGCGGAGAGGAATGAACGATCTGCTTCGGAAGCAAGCTTTGTGCTTCGGGCCTTCTATCGAGCCTACTAGCTGGTTGATTGCTCCCGGCATGTTAAGCTTGGTGACTTGGTCCATGGGCTTATTTGCCTCGGCGCCGCTGAGGTTAGCACAGTTCATGCTCAAAATTTCCCTAAAAAAACAAATCGATTCTCAGAACCTACTAAAAAAATGTCTCTGCTAAAAAATATTTCTATATAAAAATTGTTTATTCCCTAAAAAAAATCTTATCAAAACTATTGCTCAACAAAAAAAGTTTCTGCTAATTTTTTTTTAAAGGATACCACGGTTCTACTATAAGTTTTTCATGAAAAAGAAGTTCAATTATGATTTATTGTAGTCTTGACAAAGTGAAAAAACACAATATCCCTTTTATTTCTCATCAAATGAATGGCATCTTCTTCTGGAAATGTTAGCTATTCTTAGCATGATTTTGGGAAGTTAACGCCGAGCCTAACCTCACACACTTGGATGCATTTGGTAGCACGCGGTTTCCAGACCAACCCCACTAGCGGTAAAAGCCCGGTGCTTCCGAGACAGTTCAGGTCAGCCTCACTGGAAACGTCATCGGTAGTTTTTTTTATGCCAGTCCAGCACACTTGTCAAAGCACTCACTAACCATTCAACCTGGTAGGTGAGCTTGCCTCCGCTCATTCTTCTTAATCTTAGTTCATCTCGTCACTTGTAATAAATGCAATAGTGTTACATTCAAAATAAGCTCTACATGAAAAGGATGCGCGCGCACTGGTGATGTGGTCCCATTCCGTCAATCGGCTTCATCGCCGCCGCCAATTTCGCCGGCGACATCCACCGTTGCCGCCATCCGCGTCATCCTCCTGCTCGTCGCTTGTAATGGGTCTTGTCACAAACAAAGATGTGTGGTGGTGGGGTGTAACTTCAACTATGTAAAGAGCTCGTCATGGGTCGATCACATAGAAAGGCCGGGGTGGCTCTCTTCGATCTGGCCTTGATAAAGAGCGGCACACATGATGGATAGTTTATGCATGCATGCCGGCCTTCCCGTGACGATCGCAAAGCTGCGGGCGTAGGCAGAATGTAGTCACGTCAATCACTCACTCGATCCAACCCCATGCATCAAGCTATCACTCCATGCAATCATGCATGCATGGGTCGTGTTGCTCACGAGCTAAACCCTCCCTCTGCTACCTTTGCCCAATCGTACCCACTTGTCATCCGCATTCATGCATATATGTATATATCCATGGGAAATTCTAATGTGCTTGGGAAGTTTGTCAAAAAAAAAAAAGTAGATCCAACGGCTCAGAACGGAAAGGTACCTCCTGCTTGAAGCTTTGCCGAATGACAAGCGGCCAAGTTTCTGAACCTTTGCACAAGGCAAACTGGTATATCATGATAAACTACTGATGGCAATGTTATTTTGTGATGATCCAAATTCGTATATACTGATGAAAGACCAGTTTGTGACGAAGGAGAGCGGAGCGCCCCGGAGTCAGAAGTTGGCTTATGACCGTGGTCCAATCCGTGGCGGCCGCGGAGATCACGTTACCGACCTAGGTTAGGTCAGGGCTCCTATAAATACATCATGTAAGCCGCCGGTTTGGGATAAGCCACATATTGTAAATCCCCGGCGTTGTAACCTCACCCGAAATAGTGAAATATTGCTGGCTGGCGCCCGTGGTTTTTTCCTCTCCATTGTCGGAGGGGTTTTTCCACGTTAAAATCTCGTGTCCCCGTTGGTTTGATCTTGCTTAACTTCATCGTTGATTTCCTATTGCGTGTAACAAGTGGTATCAGAGCCCAGGTTTTGCAGCTTAGGGTTTTGCGATGGGATCGATGAAGTTTGATCTGCCGTTGCTGGACTACAAAACGAGATTTTCGTTGTGGCAAGTGAAGATGCGAGCGATCCTCTCACAAGCATCGGATCTTGATGAGGCGCTAGATGCGTTCGGAGAGAAGGCCGAAAGAGACTGGACTCCGGATGAGAAACGCAAGGATCGTAAGGCTTGGTCATTAATTCAGCTTCATCTATCTAATGATATCTTGCAAGAGGTGCTGCAGGAGAAATCCGCCGCAGCTTTGTGGCTCAAGCTGGAATCGATCTGCATGTCAAAGGATCTAACCAGCAAGATGCACGTGAAGATGAAGTTGTTTACGCACAAGATGCAAGAAGGTGGTTCGGTGATGAATCACTTGTCGATCTTCAAGGAGATCGTGGCCGACCTAGCGTCGATGGAGGTAAAATATGAAGATGAAGATTTAGCTCTTCTATTGCTATGTTCGCTGCCTAGTTCCTTTACAAATCTGCGAGATACTATACTCTTAAGCCGTGATACACTAACCCTGGCGGAAGTTTATGAGGCCCTGCAAACAAGGGAAAAGATGAAGAGTATGGTGCAGTCTGACACGTCGTCCTCCAAAGGCGGCGATGCGTTGCAGGTTCGAGGCAGGACTGAACAGCGAGACAACAACTACAACAGAGACAAGAGCAAGGACAACAGAGGCCGTTCAAAGTCCAAGGGACGAGATAAGTTCTGCAGGTACTGTAAGAAAACTAATCATACTATTGAGGATTGTTGGAAAGTGCAGAACAAGGAGAGGAGGAACGGTACCTACCAACCGAAGAAAACTGACGGTAATGGTAAGGCTGATGTTGTTGCTGCTGAGGCTGATGTGGTTGCTGGTGAAAGTTCTGATGGTGATTGTCTAGCTGTGTTTTCTGCGTGTGTTACTCGTGCTGATGAATGGATCCTAGATACTGCATGTTCCTTTCATATTTGCTGTAACAAAGACTGGTTCAGTTCTTATGAGTCTGTGCAGGCAGGAGATTTCGTGCGTGTGGGCAACGATAACAAATGTTACATTGCTGGCGTCGGTTCTGTACAGATCAAGACGCATGATGGCATGACACGCACGTTGGATGGAGTAAAACACATACCAACCATGGCGAGAAACTTGGTTTCTCTCAGTACCCTTGACTGTGACGGGTACAAGTATACCGGAGGGGATAAACGCCTAAAGGTATCTAAAGGTTCACTTATTGTCATGATAGGTGATATGAATTCTGCCAAGTTATATGTTCTTAGAGGTAGCACTCTGCCTAGTACTTTTGCTGCTGCTGTTACTAAAGATGATCCAAGTAAAACTAACCTTTGGCACATGAGACTTGGACATATGAGTGAACTGGGGATGGCAGAATTGGTCAAGAGAGAACTTCTGAAGGACTGCAATATGAGTAAGTTGCCGTTCTGTGAGCACTGCGTTTTTGGTAAGCACAAACGAGTTAAATTCAATGCTTCCGTTCATACCACGAAAGGTACACTTGATTATGTACATGCTGATTTATGGGGGCCGTCACGTAAGCCCTCTTATGGTGGTGCTCGGTATATGCTTACTATCATTGATGATTACTCTAGAAAGGTTTGGCCTTATTTCCTGAAAACTAAAGATGCTACTTTTGCTGCTTTTAAAGAGTGGAAAGTTATGATTGAAAGGCAAACTGAGAGGAAGGTGAAATTGCTTCGTACTGACAATGGTGGCGAATTTTGTTCGCATGACTTTGATGATTATTGTGCGCAGGAAGGCATTGTCAGGCATCACACCATCCCGTACACGCCTCAGCAAAATGGTGTAGCTGAGCGGATGAACAGGACGATCATCTCCAAGGCTCGCTGCATGTTGTCCAACGCTCGCATGAACAAGCGTTTTTGGGCTGAGGCTGCCAACACCGCCTGCTACTTGATAAACAGGTCACCATCCATCCCTCTTGACAAGAAGACTCCTATTGAGGTATGGTCTGGTGAGACAGCTGATTATTCACAACTGAAAGTTTTCGGTTGCACTGCCTATGCTCATGTTGATAATGGAAAGTTAGAGCCTAGAGCTATTAAGTGTTTATTTCTTGGTTATGGTTCTGGAGTAAAAGGATATAAGTTGTGGAACCCTGAAACTAAGAAGGCTTTCATGAGCAGGAGTGTTTTTTAATGAATCTGTCATGTATTGGGATAGCTTGTCTACTGATATTGTGCCAGATTTTGCTGTTGAGGAAGAACCACAGGTTCGTGTGCAGGTGGAGCACCTGAATAAGGAGCAAACTGAAATTAATGAGGAGGAACCTGAAATTGATGAGGAGGAAATTGTGCCACCCTCACCTCCTGTTATACAGCAACCATCCATTGCTTTTGATCGGCCAAGGAGAAATATTGTTCGACCTACCCGTTTAATTGAAGAGTGTAACATTGTTAATTATGCTCTGAGTTGTGCAGAACAGGTGGAGAACGAACATGAGCCTTCCACTTATACGGAGGCAATTGGCTCCAGTGACCGCGTAAAGTGGATATCCGCAATGCAAGAAGAGATGCAGTCACTTGAGAAAAATGGCACATGGGAAGTTGTGCGTCTGCCCAAGCAGAAAAAGGCCGTGCGTTGCAAGTGGATCTTCAAGAAAAAGGAAGGTCTCACGCCTACTGAACCCGCAAGATTCAAGGCAAGGTTAGTTGCGAAAGGATTTAGTCAGATACCTGGAATTGACTATAATGATGTGTTCTCCCTAGTTGTTAAGCATAGTTCCATTCGCACATTCTTTAGTATTGTTGCTATGCGTAATCTTGAGCTTGAGCAGTTAGATGTAAAGACTGCGTTTTTGCATGGAGAACTTGAGGAGGAGATATACATGGACCAGCCAGAAGGGTTCATAGTGCCTAGTAAGGAGGATTTCGTGTGCAAGCTAAAGAAGTCCCTTTACGGTTTGAAACAGTCCCCTCGACAATGGTATAAAAGGTTTGATTCTTTTATGATGTCACGTGGTTTTAAGAGGTCTGAATATGACAGCTGCGTGTACATTAAGTTTGTTGATGAATCGCCTATATACTTGTTATTATATGTTGATGATATGTTGATTGCTGCCAAGAGCATGAAAGAAATCACTACCTTGAAGAAACAATTGAGTAGTGAATTTGAGATGAAGGATCTTGGAGCTGCTAAGAAGATTCTCGGTATGGAAATTACTAGAGACAGAAAATCTGGTGTGTTATTTCTTAGTCAGCAAAATTACATTAAGAAGGTTCTTCATCGTTTCAACATGCATGACTCTAAATCTGTTAGTACTCCAATTGCTCCGCATTTTAAGTTGTCATCTTCGCAATGTCCTAGTTCAGATGAAGATGTTGAGTACATGTCCAAAGTTCCATACTCTAGTGCTGTTGGTTCTTTAATGTATGCCATGGTTTGTTCTCGTCCAGATTTATCATATGCTATGAGTCTGGTTAGTAGATATATGGCTAATCCTGGTAAGGAGCATTGGAAAGCTGTTCAGTGGGTTTTCAGGTACCTACGTGGAAGTAGTGATGCATGTTTGAAGTTTGGCAAGACTGAGAAGGGACTTGTTGGCTATGTGGATTCAGATTTTGCTGCCGATTTGGATAAGAGACGGTCCCTTACAGGTTATGTTTTTACAGTTGGTAGCTGTGCCGTGAGCTGGAAGGCAACATTGCAGGCTGTTGTTGCTCAATCAACCACTGAAGCAGAATACATGGCTATTGCAGAAGCTTGCAAAGAATCTGTTTGGTTGAAAGGTTTGTACGCTGAGCTTTGTGGAGATAATTCTTGCATTGATCTTTTCAGTGACAGTCAAAGTGCCATATACCTTACTAAGGATCAGATGTTCCATGAGAGAACAAAACACATTGACATCAAATACCATTACATCCGAGAGGTTGTTGCTCAAGGTAAATTAAAGGTATGCAAGATTAGTACTCATGATAATCCTGCTGATATGATGACAAATCCGTTTCCTGTTGCTAAGTTTGAGCTTTGCTCGAACTTAGTTGGTATAACTGTTTAGCCTAAGAGGCTAGTTGGCGCCGAAAGTATGTTTCTTTGTTGTTACAGGGTAAAGGTCCGTGTCATGCTACAAGATGGAATTTGTCTCAAGGTGGAGTGTTTATTTTGTGATGATCCAAATTCGTATATACTGATAAAGGCCAGTTTGTGACGAAGGAGAGCGGAGCGCCCCGGAGTCAGAAGTACTCGACTTGGAGATCACGTTACCGACCTAGGTTAGGTCAGGGCTCCTATAAATATATCATGTAAGCCGCCGGTTTGGGATAAGCCACATATTGTAAATCCCCGACGTTGTAACCTCACCCGAAATAGTGAAATATTGCTGGCTGGCGCCCGTGGTTTTTTCCTCTCCATTGTCGAAGGGGTTTTTCCACGTTAAAATCTCGTGTCCCCGTTGGTTTGATCTTTCTTAACTTCATCGTTGATTTTCTATTGCGTGTAACAGGCAACGCTTGCAAAGCAATGTCATTTTTGCCTGATTAATAGATCTCCTCTAGTTACTATTGCCTGATACAGACGCAAAGCAGAGAGAACTCCCCGGGGCAAAAAAGCCATGACCACAAAAATGAGGCAGTACAGCAGCGATAGCACGGCATATACATACCAAAATCGCTTGCTCTGGAATTAATCTTGACGCAAAACAAAAAGCAGAAGCAATTTTCCAGCCTTTTAGCTTTGTTTTAGGCAGATCGATGTAGCTAGTGCCATGAATGGATACCACGATGATTAAAACCCTGCTTAAGCAATCCTCTAGCGGACACCTGACGCCTAGATTAAAGGAGACCTGAATTTGCACATGATCCATCCATTTTTATTGAGGTTCAAAAGCGAGGAAGAAAAATACAGCACACATGCGGCAGAGAGTCCAAAACGGCATTCCGGTCAGCACTAACCCAGCACTCGCCGGCGCGCCGCGGGCGTAATGGCCATCGAGAAACAAGTTTGTTATCTCCACCGAGAAACATGTGGTTGACGGTCGGCCGGCCGGCCGGGATGACGTGACTGACGCACGCTGCCCCGGCCGGCAGCTGGTCAGGATGGATGGATGTCGCCGTCAACCGCAACGACGACGACGCACCGACTCCGGCCTTCAAGCCCATTTCTGGATACCGCTTTATCTCCTCTCCGCAACGGCGCACTGACGGCGACACCTCCAGCATCTCGTCGTCGGTGAAGGCACACAACAAGAATCGATATTAATTCCAGCGTGTGATCAGTTCAAGCTAGCTGATAGAACAGCACCTTTTCCCCACATTTTTTTCTTCCTCTGATTTTGTGTGGCAGATAAGTGAACATGCACGAAAGGTCGATCCGGTTACTTACGTCAGAAGGAATAAAAGAGAAGGAGAAAATTCCATTTGGCTGCTCTGTCACTGGCGATCGCCAATCGGCCTGGTCCATCATCGGAGGAGTAAAATATCTGTAACATCCACTGTAATTTCAGAGATAAGCACAAAACGAGTCAGTCACATCCTGAGAACTGAAGTTCAGTGTTCAGGCCTCTTATGCATAAGCAACTTAATTAATTATATATGGTTACTAGCAAAATGCCCGTGCGTTGCAACGGGCTTATAATTTTTTATTTGAGATATGAACTGAATTTTATTAAATATTTTAATTGCAATTTCTGATAAGTTTATTGTTGACTCACTTGGTCCTGCTGGAATTTTGGCCTTAATTGGCCCAGCTCAATTAACTCATTTTCATAATTCCTGAAAATCCTAGAGGCCCATGTGTCCCATTCATACATGGCAAGAGGTGGAACAAATGTTTAGTCCCACATTGCTAGTTTAGAGAGAGTTGCACCACTTTATAAGGTGAGCTCTTCTAGCACTTGTACGAGCATGAGAGTAGGAGAGAATAGGAGAGAGCCCCACGCGCGCTCCTCCTCCTCCGCCGCCCACCTCGCCACGCCTCGTCACGACGCGACGCGCGCGTGCCATGCTGGGACAAGGTCTCCGAGGGAGGGACATTGGCCTGCGGAAACCCAAGTATTTCATCAACTTGTTCTATCCAACTTGGCTCTATTCAAACCAAGCAAGGTCTCCGAGGGAGGCGCACCTTTGACTTTGTGCTAGCGCATTTTACTCGGACATATATACTCCTTTAGTTAATCACAAGTAGACAGTCAACTTGTACAGCATAGACGTCCGTTCATCCCAAAACTATGTCATGTTTTGGGTCTGACATGTTCAGCTTGATTTAGTGTCGCCCACAAGTAAGGATTTTTTCGTACATGTCTTCAAATATTTGCAAACACGTATTCCAAACTATATCTTGATTTACATGCCATTTTCAGATATGATTTTAATCATATGGTTTTGATCGTATATGTAAAGCATGGTATAGGCGAGAATATATATTATAATGGAAAAAGTCCATACTGGTTGTGTTTTATTTTTTATCTCTTCTGTTATTTCTTATAAAAGAATGTGCTCTCTACTTTATTGTTTTCTTCTAAATTTAAAATAAATATTATGTTTATTTTGCATCAAGTTGTTTTCCATAATTTGTCTTCAAATTCAAAATAAATATGATTTATGAATAAAGCTTCCACTTAACCTTTTATTTTCATATGTTGTAAAAAACTTAAAATGTATTACACATTTATCTTAAATTTTCTGATCTTTTGGTTTTCCTGTCAGACTATCTTAAAATGGTTTTAATTATGCTGACCAGTTCAGAGTAGTTTATAATTAAAAACTACCATGTCATCCTAAAGACCTTTCCAACTTGAGTGAGGGACAATATGTCTGATTTCAAGTGGAGAAAGTACATTGTGTGGTGCTGTGCTGGAGTTGGGGGACCAAATTTTTTGAATCAACATCTGTTATAGAATAAGACTTAGTATGTTAAAGGAACTAAGATACTGACTATTTTACATTCCAGGGAGATGACACAACAATGATTACCGATATCAGTAAGCAGCCAACGAAACACATAAACCAGCTACCCGGAAGAAGAGCTCCTACTCTCCGGACCAATCCGTTGTTATGCCGATCCGTGAATTTCCTTTGCTGCCAGTTGGAAGATTTATTCTTCGTGTGGATCGGCTTATTCTCACAAGTTTCAACCGATGTCGATCCATCACTTTGTGATTGTGATTCATCTAGTGCCAAGTCTGCCCCTGGGGTAATGTCGATGTACTTGGGGAAGATGCATGCATGGGCGGTACATTGTATGGAGAGAAGCATGCTTCATGTCAATAGCGACGACCCAGGCATCGTGGTCTTTATCGTTCACCTTGGCCATCATGTAAAGGAAATCGTCGTCGTGCAGGCTCAGGATCGGGGCATAGAAAATCAGTTTCTTCAGCTGCAGTTGCTGGGCCTCGTCATCCCGCAGCACGGGCAACAGATCGAATAGCTTTGGTCGACCGAGATGTCCTCGACATGAAGCGTGGAGCGCTCGGCCCACTCGTCGTTCCAAGAGACGTTCCTAACCCACACGGTGGCTCTCCAAGCTTTACCGCCGGTCAGGAAATCATCGTCGTCGTGTTTGATCTCGACGAATTTGATGAGATCGTCGTCGCAGCAGCACGCGACGTCGCAGAAATACTCCGAGGCGCCGTAATGGCCGTCCCGGTCCGCGAAGCAGACGTGTTTGGCACTGGGAACGTTATGAACTCGATGACAGGGTGCTTATCGTCGAACAGGTTGCGAAGAAGGAGCGTGCCGCTCGGGGGATTGGCCCAACCCAGCGCGCTCGCTCCGACCGCGATCAGCCTGGCGAAGACGTGCCCAGCGCACGTTAGCTTGTCGGAGTCCGATACAGACGCCTCGGTGCACCTCCATGTTTGCGTTTCGGAGGAGAAGACGTGGGTGTCGAACCGCCAGACCTCGTCTTCAAGGTCCAGGTGCGGTCGACGAAGGCCACGGCGCGTAGTGCTCGCCGTCTTCGTCGCCGCGGGGCAGGAGGCCGAACTGGCGTCCCCGGCAGACGGCGGCGTCGGGGCGCGGGAGCGGCCGCAGCGGCTGCTTCTTCCCCGTGGTGTAGACGAGGTGGTGGGTGGTGCCCCGGAAGGTGACGCCGACGAGGACGAAGTTGGTCTCGGCGCAGAGGAGCGAGGCTTTGTGTGGCTTGTCCAGGCCTGGGCAGTGGACGGAAAAGTAGGAGACGCCCGGCGGGTCGGCGAGCCAGAATGACACCTCGACGCGTTTGTCGCCCGTGTCGAACGTGACGTCGCAGCCGGCGGTGGTCGCGTTCCGGAGGTCCGAGACGCGTGCCGCCGCATGGCCCAGTCGGGAGCCGGCAGTGGGTCCGGCGGGGGTTGGGCCCGTCGTGGCGGATGGGTGGATGGAGAAGGTGGAGAGCGCCATGGATGGACCGATCCGGAGGTATCGATCGAGCTCAACGCAGCAGGCTAGGGCAGAGTTTGGTGTCGATCGAGTTCGGCCGGGAAACGTGCTTCTGTCCACCGATTGCGCAAGCTGTGATCTTTTTGTTGTTGTTGAGAAATTACCGCAGTGTGGTCGTCGAATCAAAACCGCCGATTCCCAGACTGGTCCGGGAATCTCTCATCGCATGTCTGCTTCAGATATCCCGTACTTGAATCGGCAGCAACATGAGTAGATAGATCGACGCTGCGTCAGCCGTGGGAGGACACGAACGGATTGGATTGCAATTTGCACGGAAGCACCTCACCGCCGAGCGACTCTCCGACGTGGATCCCCGACACATCGTGCAGTAGCAGGAGCACCTGAACGTGCATGCTGACCCACCGGCAAGATTGGTCGTCGATCCGTCCTCTGAGAGATCGCGATCGATCCATCGCATGAATCCTGTGAATGATAGAGATACGCAGACAAAACTTGTGACGGGCCGGAATGCTGCTAATCGGCAAGGCCGGAGGAGGAACCGCACACATGTCTCTGTGTCATCGTTTGTTAGGTTTAAGCACATCACGTGGAGTCGCCGGGCCTGCGTAGCGGCGTAGCCTATTTCTCAGCGATCGGCCGGCGAGGAAGTGGTAATGCCGTGTGCAATATCCTATCATTTGGGCTCGACTTCATCTACTCCTAAACAGAGTCGAATTTGGTCTGCAATCGCAAGTTGTCGGTGGTGACTGCGCCAATTTTAAGATCTGATCCATCGGCTTGGTGATTATGTTTTACATTTTCTAGTTGCAAATCAGTCTCCAAGAAAAGATTGTTACCCTTTGGGACTTTTCTTTTGCATTTGTGTACCATCTTCTGAAAAAATGTTGCCAAGATTTGTTGAAAAAATGGGTGAGAAATTTGTTGCTATACACGGATCTTGGCGCCACATGTCCAATTGGGCGATGTGGGGGGGGGGGGGGGGGGGGGGGGGGGAGATTTTTTCCAAAATGTTTAGCTAAAACAATTAATTATGTCCTCAAAATGGAGTGGTCGATCTCGTTCAGTTTAGGTGTGTTTCATGTTTGGCGTAAGGAAATTCAGATCAATTCAAGAGTTTAATGGCAACGGCGTCAGCTCTAGGGTACTAGTCCTTAGGGGTCAACCCTAACTGTTGCCGTCTGATCCTTCTCCATCGTCTTCGGTCGTGAATTGTGGGGTCCCCGTCTCCTCTCTTTGTTGCTCTAGCAGCGGGAGGGGAGGGGACCTCAAACATGCTCTCGGCGTTGTTACAAGATTTATAGAGTTAGGGTTTGTTTTGGTCTTCCCAGCGGCATCGATGAGGTGGTGGCGACGGTGGTACATTTTAGTAAGGCCTCTCCGACCTCTCACTGCCTCGTCAACATTTTTAGCGTTGGCGATGGGCCGGGGAGAGTAGGCGCTGCCAGATCTGTTAGATTCCTTTGCATCTTACATGTTGGTGTATTATGCAAGAGGAGCTACTCGCTGGTCTGTGGTGGGACTTATTCGATCTCTTCATTTGATTGGGTACGTCGTAAGGTTCAGTTTCTTCAACCCTGAATTGGTGGTAAAGGATTGCAAGCTGATGCTGCTTGGGGCGTGTCCACAGGCAACATCCGATGTTCCTTCATTGTTATACGGTCTCGTTGTTCGTGATTAGTGGCTACTGCGGCACAAGAAGCCTTGGTTGGTGAGTATGTTTGCAAGTGTCCTAGTCTTTTGCTGTTTGTTCAGTGCTTGATTTAAGCGCCGGCAGCAGTCGAACAATCGAACAAAGAGAACGGCTAGTATGTTTTTCAATGTATTTTACTTTGTACTGCGCCGTGTTGTACCAAGTTATATCTCCCTCCGTTCTAAATTAGATGATTTGCATTTGTCTAAATACAGATGTATATGTACTTGTTTAGTGTATAGATATATTCGTTTCTAGACAAATGCAATTCATCTAATTTGGAAGAGAGGGAGTATCAGTTATTGTTTTTCTTGACAAATATCATGTATAAATAGCTCCGGGTGTCTTCTCTTAAAAAAAGTTAGTTCATTCGCAAAAAAAAGTGAATTTGGTCATGGGGAGATTTATTCCCCGGCGGTCCTCCCCCACCCAGCATCCAGGAACGGAATCGCCGCCCGTGGTAACCGGCGCGGTGACCCAGCGCCACCTTCCGCTGCCACTATTCAGCACTCCGTCAATCTATAAATAACCCGGCCCGTCCCCTTCCTCCCTACCATCGCTCAAAACCCACGCTCCACCACCACCTTTTGCTGCCACTGGTCGTGCCGATGGTGACGCGGCTGGGGTCGAAGAGGATGGTGGCGAAGGAGGAGGATGAGGAGGAGGAGTACGAGGTGGAGGTGCTGCCGGAACGGCTGGAGTCGTCCCAGAACAGCCGCCTCGCCCTCTTCGGCTCCGAGCTCCGCCTCGACCGCTTCCGCCCGCGCCGCCGCCGCCGCCCCGCCGTCGACGGCGAGGACGGCTTCTTCCACCGCCTCATCATCCTCCCCGACAACAGGTACGCACCTCCCCGTCCATTTTCTCTCCGCCGGTCGACGCTCGGCTGGCTCGCGCCCGCGCATGCACCTGGCCTCTCCCTGATAAATTTCCTGGCTCCGCCACGCTCGCTCGCTCGCTCGCGTGCACGCCGGGCGCCGCCGCGTGTCCCGGAAGCTTTGCTCCATCAGATATCTCTTTGCGATGTTTAAACGAGCGTCCAGTCATAAAAAAATCGAACAAACCGGCACCACAAATATTCCGGCCAGGAAATTGCTGCTATTTTACTCTGTCAGTTGCTCCGCCGGTAGATAATTGAATGTTCGCCCGAATTTCCCGGCCTCGGTTTTCTCTCGTCCCAATCGCTTCCGTTCCATGGTCGTCCCAATCAGCTCCTCGCCAGTTGCTTCGACAGGCACATGATGCTGCAGGTTGTAGCTAGCTAGCGTTCACGGGGTCGTATCTTTTATGGAGTACTTTACTTTATCAAGTCCTGTCGCACGAGCGAGCTTCTCTTTCCAAGCAAAACGATTTCATAGCCGGCCAGCCGGGTTAATCATCAGTTTGCAAGCCAGTAGCATCAGGGAAATAATCCAGTTGAATGCTTGGACAAAAAATCTCTGAAATGTGTGACTGTTGATTGGGCTTCCTTTTCAGACAACTGATGAATCGACAAACTGGCTGGAGTATTATTTATTTACGCATACGCATCAGTAACAGATTGATACGGCTCGAACTGCCCACAGTCTGCATGCGTAGCCGATATTAAAAATCAGCAACCACGCAATTGAAGTTTCTTTTTTTGCGAATAACCACGCAACTAAAACTGACTAGATACATAATTCAGAGCTCTATCTCTGCTTATCAAACCAGGACAAGTAAGCTGCATATCGCTTGTACGGGCAACCTTCCTCCTCAACGTGCGCCAACCAGGTGTACGGCCGCCTGCGGAGAGGTTTATCGTTGACATCGTGCTCTCCAATTTTGGTTTCTGCACTTCACGACTGGGATCAGTGGTTTGAACGGCCTAAAGAATTAGTCAGGATGGCCGCCGCTAATCCTGGGGTGATCGATGCAGGTGGAGTCACTATCCTGAAGAATATTGTAGTGGATGCGTAGGCTGCAATCTGTTGACGTCGGCAGTGTTAGCTTAATTTGATTGGCGGATGATCGCGGTAATCAGAAAGAGTTGGTGACAGTACGAATATGCTCTGCAAACTTAGATCCAGGTTGCAGGAGGAATAAGAAGCCAATGGTTTTGGGGCAACAGTGTGCCTGACAAGTATAAATAGTTATATAGGTGTCTACTTTGTAAGTATTCTTTGCAATTTAATTCAGATCCATTTTGTAGGAATAAAAAGCCCATGGGTTTGTGGTACTGACAATTTTCAACCTTTTAATTCAGGCTACAAATTGTTTTATATGAATATCTACTTTCCCGAACTGCAAATATGTATTAATCAACGGGACATTACATATAAATGGATTCATATAAATAAAATAATGCCAAGACGTTAAACCCGTAAATTAGATGAAAAAAGAAGACCTTCTGATTATTGACTTTAGTTCTTTGTTTCGCCCTGTCTCGGTGGTTCTGACAGATCTCGTTGGAGATGGCGTGGCCTCACGACATTCATATTGGCTTGTTGATTTTATTTATTTCCTTCCATGTGGTTGCATCGCCATTAGTTTATTACCAATACCACTGGATCGGTGCACACTAGGAACCCACCATTAGTGGCCACATCACCCCTGACATGTTCATGTGCATTATGGGGCATGCGTGTGATCTCACCTGGGATAACTGATTAACTCTTCTGTGAGTGGCCCATTAGGCCTAACTACTACTCCCTCCGTTCGGAAAAAGGATGTCTCAAAAATGAACTAGCTCTAGTTCATTTTTGAGACATCCTTTTTCCGAACGGAGGGAGTACTTTTGACATAACTACCAAATTTTCTGTGGGTGAGGCTCTAGCTATACTTTCTCAATCAGTTTGAAACCTTCCTATGCAACAAAAATGCGTAACTCAGTTAACGAAAGTCATAAACTTTAAAGCAGACTATTATGAAACCTTGGATCACTGAAGAATGTTGTTGGCTTGTTGGTCCTCCGTGCAAGAAATAGAAAGAACGGACATTTTACAATGGTACTATGATGGTGTAAATTTACTGATTTCTGATTTTTTTGAATGGCAGGCTTTATGTGTTATGGACCAAGTTCATACTGGTTTGGGCGGTCTACAGTTCCTTCTTTACGCCCTTCGAATTTGCGTTCTTCAGGGGGCTCCCGAGAGACTGTTCATCTTGGACATAGTTGGGCAGATTGCTTTCCTTATTGATATTATTGTGAAGTTCTTTGTGGCCTACCGTGACCCGGACACGTATCGCATCGTATGCAATCCGACATCTATTGCCCTCCGGTAATATTATTTGGTCTCTTATGCTTTGATTGTGCAACTAGAATAACGGGAACTTGCCCTGCTTTACTGTATATTTGCATCTTTTTTGATGAACCATCAGAATCATTAAAATGGGTGGATCTCAAGAAAAATGTGCTGGAACTCAATCAATTTACATGTTTTACATTAAACATTATCCTTGCAATTGTATAAGAGGGCTCCTCTTTAGGCATTTTTTTTTGGAAATATTTTTGGCGATAAATTAAACATAACTTTTCCAAAAACTGATTTATTTAACCTTTGAATCCAGATATTGCAAATCAAGTTTCATTTTTGATCTCCTTGGTTGCTTCCCATGGGACATCATCTACAAGGTTACTATTTTTCTAACGATTTCAATTTCACTTGTTAACATACCGTCTGAAGTTTACTCCATGGCTCACATTCCGATTGTACGCTCCTGTTTTTATTTATGATCTCCAAAACAGGCTTCTGGCAGAAAAGAGGAAGTAAGATACCTATTATGGATTCGCTTAACACGATCTCTGAAGGTTGTGGAATTCTTTCGGGATTTGGAAAGGGACATCCGTGTGAATTACCTGTTCACGAGGATAGTGAAACTCATAGTTGTGGAGCTCTACTGTACACACACAGCAGCCTGTATCTTCTACTACCTAGCCACAACGCTACCTGAATCAATGGAGGGATATACATGGATAGGGAGTTTGAAGTTAGGAGATCACAGCTATGATCATTTTAGGGAGCTTGATCTTGTCAAGCTTTATATGACATCACTGTACTTCGCTATCGTCACCATGGCAACTGTTGGTAAGTTGTGGATCTCATACTCAACACAAATTTTTTTCCTTTCCGTCTCTGTTTTTTAGATACATAAAATGTGCTCATATCCTGAAATACTTGGACATTTTCTCTCCGCAGGATATGGTGACATTCATGCTGTAAATGTCAGGGAAATGATATTTGTCATGATCTATGTTTCCTTTGATATGATTCTCGGAGCTTACCTCATCGGTAACATGACTGCACTTATTGTAAAAGGCTCGAGAACCGAGCGATTTAGGGACAAAATGAAAGAAGTTATCAGGTATATGAACAGAAATAAACTCAGGAAGGACATACGGGAACAAATCAAGGGGCATTTAAGGTTGCAGTATGAGAGCAGCTACACTGAAGCTTCTGTACTTCAGGACATCCCCATTTCTATTCGTGCAAAGGTGACGTGTTATATTTTGGATATTCTGCCATCCTTCTGTCATACTAGTCTGAGAACTTCTGTCTCTACAATTTTCAGCTTGCAGTACTAATGCTTCTTTTCGCATCTTTGCCTATCAACTGTGTTCCTGGCTTGTGAATTGTAACTGATATGCTGTACTATTATATATGCAGATTTCTCAGACATTGTACAAGCCCTACATTGATAACACTCCACTCTTCAAAGGATGTTCAGCAGAATTCATTCAACAAATTGTAAGTAATCTTTTCTTCTGTTAAATTATATATGTTGATCTATTTGTAAATTTACTACTATATAATTCCTCATCATGTTCTTGCGGTTGGCAGGTGATCAGGCTGCAAGAAGAGTTCTTCTTACCAGGAGAGGTTATTTTGGAGCAAGGAAGTGCAGTTGATCAAATATACTTTGTCTGTCATGGTTCTCTGGTGAGTTCAAGCGTAGCGATAATTACATAATTATTTTAATCGTGTATGTTCACAAGAGTTAGGTATTCGGTACAGATCGAAGTATTAAATACTATAAATCCCTTTGTGGTAGTTATGATATGCTTCTGCTGTTCAGGAAGGTGTTGGCATCGGCGAAGATGGTCAAGAAGAGACTATTATGATGCTGGAGCCTGAGAGTTCATTTGGAGAAATTGCTATTCTTTGCAATATTCCACAACCCTATAGTGTTCGCGTTTGTGAACTTTGCAGGCTTTTACGTCTTGATAAACAGTCATTCACAAACATTTTGGAGATCTATTTCGTTGATGGAAGAAAAATTTTGAGCAACCTTACCGAGGTACACAATATATACAATGATCATGACAGTTGTGACTTTGCTAAATTGCAGAACTGAAGGATACTGTTTTCTCTCTTTCTTGATGTTATTTCTCTAAATGCAGAACAATGAATACGGTGGGCGAGTCAAACAACTAGAATCGGATATCACATTCCATATAGGAAAGCAGGAGGCCGAGCTGACATTACGAGTAAATAGCGCCGCCTTTTATGGGGACCTTCAGCAGCTGAAGGGTTTAATCCGTGCAGGAGCAGATCCAAAGAACACCGATTACGATGGGCGATCTCCTTTGGTACGTACCTCTGTGAATAGTTTTGAAGTTCTCAACTAATCCAGAATTCTGTACCTTTCATGATAAGTAATGTATGTCTGATGTAACCATCATCTTCTTCACAGCATCTTGCAGCTTCTAAAGGGTATGAAGATGTTGCGCAGTTCCTAATCCACGAAGGCGCTGATATTGATCTTATCGGTATGCTCACTCGGTCAATGCTTCCATTTCCAGATTCTTGCGTATATACTTGTAGTGTTACCAATTCTATGGTCGATCAAACATCTTACACACTTGCATTTTGCTCCAAAATCAGATAAATTTGGGAACACGCCTTTGCTGGAGGCAGTGAAGCAGGGGCATGACCGGGTGGCCACATTGCTCTTCAGCAAAGGAGCCAAGCTGAACCTCGTGAATGCCGGCAGCCATCTCTGCATGGCAGTATCAAAGGGGGACTCTGATTTCGTTTGGCGGGCTCTAGCTTACGGCGCTGATCCAGACTCGAAAGACTACGACCACCGCACTCCTCTCCACATAGCCGCCGCAGAGGGCTTGTACATGATGGCGAAGATGCTGGTAGATGCAGGCGCAAGCGTGTTCACAACTGATAGGTACAACCAAGTTTGTAGACCTTCCTTTCTTTGAAGGACTAAGTTTGTAACTTTGTAGGCATGATTGAGCTTGACATTGCCATGTATATGCAGATGGGGCACGACTCCGCTAGACGAAGGGCGCAAGTCATGTAGTAAACCGCTTATGAAGTTGCTAGGACAAGCAAAAGCCGACGAGCTATCCAAGTTCCCCGACCGTGGTGACGAAGTGAGAGGCAAGTTCAAATGCTCATAACCTCAAATCTTGTGGACATTGCTCATTTCTGACAAAAAAAAAATACTTTTGTCGGCAGATAAAATGCACCCCCGACGATGCTCTGTATTCCCCAACCATCCATGGGACGACGGTGCCAAGCGCAAAGAGGGGGTGGCGCTTTGGATTCCTCACACGATCGATGGACTCATCAGGTCAGCACAGGAGAAGCTGAGCTTGTCCGGCCCATCCCTGCGCTTGCTTGGCGAGGATGGCGCGAGGGTCCAGGACGTCGACATGGTCCATGATGGCCAGAAGCTTTATCTGGTCGGAGGCGATGGCGAGGCACAGAGCGAGTAGAGCAGGGTGCGCCGTGGAGCGGAATAAGAAGAATGACCATGGTCTTCCAGGAAAATTTTGCTGTTATATTTTCCTGTGAAGTATTTATGTAGGATTAGCCTCCCCATATTTGCATGCAAATTTTCGCATGCCGGTTGTTGTACACATGTAGATATAAGAAAGAAAACAAACCATTTCTTGAATATGTACATATTATAAGTGATGGAGATGGATGCAAATGGAAATGCAACGTGAATGGAGATCTGCACAAACCGATCGACTCTCCTAGAAATTGAGCTAGTGGGAACTCTTCGCTCTATTGGAGACAGAGCATCGCTGGGTACTCAATTTGTAGAGTTGATCCAAGTGTGCGGGGAACTATAAACTATTTTATAATCAACAACTATGATCTCGAAGGGAGTAAATTTCTCCTTCGATGAGTCTATAATCACAATGCAAAATTATTTTATATTTACCACTGGGGCTATGCCTCATTCTTCAGATTAATAATGCAAACAAATCGCTTTGACTCCCGAACTCCAATTATCACTTTATTTTAAAAATTCAAAAACTATATTTATAAGTTTCAAAAATAATCGGGAAAAAAGCTGGACATTGTTAAATGATGCATCCTACAAGCAAGCAAAATCACAATGTGAAGTTCTTTAGGGTACACAAAAATGATAAAATCTTATATACTTTAGAGATTTGGAAGTATGTATACCCATATCTACACAATTTTCATAGCTTGAATATAAAATATTTTAAATTCAAATTGTGAATGTTTGTGGGATAAATCATTGACAACATGCATATTTTAATTTCAAAAAATTTAAAACTTGTAAATATGATTTTTGAAATTTTTAAATGATCAATGGAGCCCTGGAAATCTCTACTCAACCGAGGTGTTTTGGCTCATGACTTCCAGTGATCTCGGTATTTAAAAAAAAAATAAAGTTTCAAAAAATTCTGAAGTTTCAAAAAATTCCAAAACAAAATTATGTGGATACATACACATGTTATGTACAAATCTGTAAAGTTCTGGTAGATACAACTTTGTATTTTAGGCTGCACAAAAAATCACAAAATTGTAGCTATGAAAAGGCAAACATAAAACCTCATTTAGTTTTCAGCATTCGTCTTTTCTATGCAGATCACGTATGAAAAGATATTTTGATACAAATTTGTTTTTACATACTAGACATGTATATGTGCACTCGCATGCTTTTCCAGAATTTTTAGAGGCCTTGGTTTTTTTTTTTAAAACAAGATCACTGGAGCTCAAGAGAGCTACAACAAATGATTTTCGGGATAACTACCGAAAGTAAGGGAATCGGTGATAGCATGAACAACCGCACGGGCGGATCTATGTGTATGTCAGGGGGGGGGGGGGGCCGCCGCCCCCCTAAACTTTGAAAATCAACAAAGATTTTTTTTTTGGAGAGGGACTTGGATGTAAGAAAATGCATGCTTTTGCCCCCCCCCCCCCCCCCCCAAGCTTCCATTATTTCTGTTTTGCCCCCCAGCCATACTTGGCAAGCTCCGCCATTTACAACCGAGACTCGTTTTACGTGACATAACAAAACCAGCCGGTGCTGATCGAGCTCACTAGTCACTACTCGCAGACGTGTTTTCAACCAATCCTTTAGACCGAACAGCTAGAGGCCGTTTCTATCTAGTCCAGTCTGTACTCTCTAGTCGCGTTCCGTCTTACTTAGCGACTGGTCGACTGACGTCGAGGTCCTCACGCGTGGCGGCGCCGTGTCGAGCAGCTCGTGCCACGCTCCGCCCCTAGTAAACAGCCGCGTGGCCTCTCCTCCCTCCCCTGCTCCTATGATCTCGCCTCGGTAGCACGCTTGGCCACAGCTCAGAGTTCAAACCTCAGAAGCCAGAGCTCCATCCCCACCGCCTTCTGCTGCCACCGCCACTACGCGTGCGGATGGCGAGGGGGCTCGGGTCGAGGAGGGCGGCGGCGGAGAAGGAGGAGGACGAGAAGGAGTACGAGGTGGACGACGTGGCGCCGGACCGGCTCAGGTCGTCGCGGAACAGCCGGCTCGAGCTCGTCGGCCGCCTGCCCCCGGTCCGTCGCCGCAGCCGTCTCGCTGGTGGCGCCGACGAGGACGGGTCCCTCCACGGCCGCATCATCCACCCCGACAACAAGTACGTGCAGTCACTGCCATACGCCCACCTCCCCACCCTGCCTTCTGCTTGTTCTAGAGCTAGAAGCTTGATCGGCTCATCTGCTCGCCAGTTGTTGCTTGGGCTTAGCCATCCCGTGTAGCTTTGCTCTGTTCACCGGGTTGTCTTTGGCTAATTTTTTTAATAATACATTTTTTTAATTAAATTCAAAAAATATTACGCAAAATAACGAAATGACAAAAATAATACGGCCTCGGCCCAGCTTGGGCCGATAAGGGCCCGTCGGCCAGGCTTTGGCCGATTGGGCCTGTCGGCCGCCCTGCTCGTGTCAGCGAAACTTGTCGGCCAGAGCTGGGCCGACTAGGCCCTATCGGTCTGTACTGGGCCGACAGGAAGCTGTTGGCTCAAACTGGGCCGACTGGCTCTTTTTTTTTTTTCACCTCTCCCTCCTCTTTTTTAGCCACAAATGCAGACAAATTACGGATGAAATCAAACTCCAAATTTAAATCACTGATGCACACATATAAAACATAGTCTACAAACACTGATCCACACATATTACAGATAAAAACATAGTCCAATTTTAAAACATTGATCCACATTATTACAAATAAAAGTACAGTCCAAATTTAAAACATACCTGGCTCCATAAGTGTCGTGCAGCAAAGACCACCTCTCAAGAGGCTCGTGCTCTATCCACTGCTGAAAGTTTTTGATCAACCTCTCAGTCTTTCTCCTAACACCAGGCGGATCAAATCCTAGCAAGTCACAAAGCCCAACAGGTACATCCTTAGCTGGTGGAGGTCCGGTTGCTAGCTGTTGCGCCACAAGTTGCACATGTGCTGCTACTGCAACATTTCGTGCAGCTCTCCTCTGCCTAACATGCTGGTTAGTGAAGTCATCAAGCTTACCACGTACGAATGTGTATTTCCAGAATTGGTTCTGTTTGCACAGTTTTTTGAATAGATTCATCAAAGTCTTATCTCGGAACTGTGAGAAAAAATTGGCCCCCAAATGGCGCATGCACCAACGACTCTGCAGGTCTAGCCATGGCGTTTGTTCCGCGACCACAGGGTTTGTGAGTGCCTTGACGGCGTTCAGTATACCAGCATGGCGGTCATGAAGGATGCACACGTTCGGCTTATCTTTTACTACTGCTATTTTAAGCTGCCTGAAGAACCAAGTCCAACTTTCAGTGTTCTCGCTCTCCACAAAAGCAAATGCAAGTGGCACGATCTGATTGTTGCCATCCTGACCAATGGCAGTCAAGATTTGTCCCCTATACTTGCCAGTAAGAAATGTACCATCAACACAGATAACTGGTCGACAGTGAGTGAAAGATTCTATGCATACACCGAAAGAGAAGAACACACGATGCAGCACCTTTACGTTTGGAAACTCTGCCATCCAAAAGTGTTTGACGTCAACATATGTGCCTGGATTACGGGCCTGCAATGTGTAGAGGAGCCGAACAACTGAGTCATATGAGTCTAGGAACGATCCGAATCTTTTCTTCAGTGCCATCTGCTTAGCCCTCCAAGCTTTGCCATAAGATATTTTGTACTTGAACCTGGTGAACACCTTATGTATAATAGCCTTCGCTTCCATAGCTTTGCCCTGTACTATTTCTGAGTACAGCAACCGAGCTATAAGCGTCGACGAAATGTTACGATGATCTTGAGGAATACTCTCAATTCTACATGTGTGATGTACTACGTCGCTCACTTTCCAGTTTATGCCGAAGTGAGGACGATAACCGTGCACCCTTCCAGGACACCCTGCTACCTCACATTCCATTGTCAGATATTTTTTACTCGACACCTTGGTTTTGAATGTCTTGCAAGTCGACATTGCCCACTTAATGATTGCATCTTGCAAATGTTGCTTGTCGGTATATAGAGCACCCGCAGAAACCTGGTTCTGATGGTATTCCCAGGCAGAATCATGACCATCGTTCACTGTCATTGACGACGAGAAATCATGACTCCATGATGCAGGATTTGGCACCACATACCCATAAGCACTACCACCATCTTCGTCTTCCTCTTCCATCATTTCTTGGAATACATCGTCTGCTGCTGCCTCAGCAGCATCTTCATCTCCCTCTTCCATATGCTCTGTCTGACTATTTTGGCCAGATTCATAACTACCACCTCCAACATCTTCCTTTTCCATCTGTTCTGTCTGACTATTTTGGCCATAGTCATAACCACCACCTCCAACATCTCCCTGATTATAATCATGTCCAGAAAATTGCATCTCCTGACTACTCTGGCCAGGATCGTGCCCTCCCTCGCCTTCAGGCGCAATCACCTCCTTCGCGACAGGTATCAGTAAGGCATGAGGGGTACATCCCCTGCTTGCGCAGCCTTGCAACCATCGCACCATCTGAGAGGTCCGTTCTATCGGCCTCAAATAAAAAAACACCGGGGACCTTGTCTTCGTCCACAGTGCATGCACACGACGGTGTCTGTTTCAGGAAGCCCTAAACACGCTGCCAACCAATCTTTCAGCTGACTTATAGACCATGTTTGTGGGTCACTCAGTTCCAACTCTGACCATCGAAACTCACCCAAATCAGCTCCATGCTCATTTACTACAACTTCGCCAGGACCGTAGAAAAACAAACATTTCACTAAATTACTCATCTCAACAACCTAAAAATGTGACACCAATTTACTGTTACAACCGGGAACAACTATATACTTAATATTACTAGCAAAATAAACGCATACCCTTGAAGCGTGCCGATTCAATGGACCAGCAACGTCACGACCACCGCCAATGCAACACCGCTGCACCACCACCACGCTGCACCATCCACCACCCTACAGCAACCTCCACCTAAACTCCACCATTGCTCCAACCAAACAACACGAAATCACACAATAATCCAACACATCTGTAGATCTGAGCTGCCTTAACTCTCTAACACTTCTAGGAGGAAGATTTGGTGGCTGGATGGACAGATCGCCGCTGAAACGCAGTAAGGAGCTGCTGGTTTCGAGAGGAAGAAGAAAAGGAGAGAGAGGACGCGAGGAGGAAGATGTGGGCAGGGCTGGTCTTATCCAGCGTCCTGTCGGCCCAGCCCTGGCCGACAGGTCGGTCGGCTGAGTTCTGGCCGATTAGTGCCGCGTCACGGCCTGTCGGGCGCAGGCCTGGCCCACCATACGATCTGGTCGTCTTGAACAAAGCCGATATGGCCAAATCGGCCCAAGCCTGGCCGACGGGCCCTTATCGGCCCAAGCTGGGCCGAGGCCATATTATTTTTGCCATTTCGTTATTTTGCGTAATATTTTTGAATTTAATTAAAAAAAATGTATTATTAAAAAAAATTAGCGTTGTCTTTGTTGGCCGTATGAACTGAATATATACAACCGTACTTAACACTTTACTGCTCACGAGTGTCGAATGAGATTAACTTTTTCTGTAAACCAATCGGAGTTCAGTTTAGTTGAAGTTCAGTTAGAGCCGGAATCTTTTGTAAGGCTGCTGGGGACGTACGCCCGATCGTTATACCGTTGGGTTAACTGCAGAATGGCAGACAGAACGATTATTTCCTGATGAAGAGAATGGAAAGAGGCCAATGGTGCCTCCCTTACTGAGACACGACGTTTCTTAGGCGAGATTCATATGTGCTCAACGTTCGATAGATGAAGGCCAGACCTATGGTTGTCTCTCAACCATTTCGTCGTATGCATCTTTTATGTTCTATACACAAATACTCAAAATAATCCAGAATTTGCCATGCCTTTCCATTATCATCAACATATTGTATTATAAGTACCTTTCAACCCGAGATATTTTTAATATGTTGCATGAAGAACAAACAACACCATGGTATTTTGACAACCTACATGCTTTGGAAGTTGTTACCAAGCAATACAATATACGCGATTTTTTTCTTTGAGGAAAGAAGGTAGAGTATATCTCTTGGGAAATCATCTTTGAAAATATTTCAAAATAATTTGTCTTAATGGGTTCATCTACACCCACGAGCCAAAACATCATGCCCATATCTCTTACCTTATACTTTGATTAAGTCCGATGGCAGTCTTACAATTTAATAACAATAGTTAAAACAAAAAAAGAGAAGAAGCCTAGGATATGAATCTGGATGCCCACATGGAGATGTTTCTTGTTCGTGTGCGTGTCACCCATTGGCGTGATAGCCTTGGCATAGCAACACAATATATAGTAGTCAAAGGCCTATGTTTACCACAACATGGCAACTAAGCTAATAAGCTAGCACGAGTAACCTGCCGCCACACGCCAACCAGGTGTACGGCCACTGCAGTTCAGAGGTTTTCTATATTGCCCAACACTCCAAATTTGAACCAGGCTGGCAGGAGCGGATTAATCTGGACTATTTCGAGAGAGACACTAATCCCAGATGCAGCTATAATAGTTTTCTTGAGGGAATATTTAAGTTGATCCGCAGGCCAACAAGAAGGTGTAGCTGTAAGGTGGACCAAAATGTAAAACATTCAGTATGACTTTGGTTCTTAGTTTTGAACCCTTGGGGATTGGGACAGATCTCACTGGAGATTAGGTGTCCCAATGATCGTTTTAAATTTATTCATTCGATGTGATTCCATCCCAGATTAATTTATTATTGGTAACAGTTCGATCTGTGCACAAGAGGAACCCACTCTGGCACTCGTGACAACATCACCCCAGCCATGTTCATGTGCATGATGAGGTATGTGTATGATATTACCTGGGACAGTTGATTAATTCAGCTTTAATTTGCTGTAAATTAGCAAATTAAAGCTGAATGTTGTTTGCTTTCTAGTTAAGAAAGGCTTGGACCTCGGAGAATGTTGTCGGCTTGTTGCTCTAAGAAAATGGCTAGAATAACACTCTTTTGATCCAAACCATGTTAACAGAATTACGGGTATGCTAATCTATTGATTTTTCACTTGTTTTTTTGGATGGTTTAGCTGCAGGATGTATCGGTCATGGACCAGGTTCATAGTGGTTTGGGCGGTGTACAGTTCCTTCCTTACGCCCTTCGAATTTGGATTCTTCAGGGGGCTCTCCAGGAAGTTGTTCTTCTTGGACATAGTTGGTCAGATTGCCTTCCTTATTGATATTGTCCTCAAGTTTGTTGTTGCCTACCGTGACCCCGATACATACCGCATCGTATACAACCCAACTTCTATCGCCCTCCGGTAATTATTCACTTTCCCGTACATTAACGATACAGCTAGAATAATTGGAAATCATGCTGGATTCTTTATTCTTGGGATATTCAAATTGGCACACAAGAACATATGATCCCTGGTGAAACAAATGACGTTCTTAATGTCAAAAAATACCTACATTATATTTGCATGTTATCCTTAGATCAGTTCCATCAGTTTGTACTCTATGGAATATGTTAGAATAATGTGAGCGTAACCATGATTTATGTGCTCTATACCTCCAGATATTGCAAGTCAAGCTTCATTTTCGATCTCCTTGCTTGCTTCCCGTGGGATGCTATCTATAAGGTCATCACTTTGCTTTATTTGATTTTTACTGAGTAGCATACATTGTTGAGTTTACGATGTGGTTATGTTTAGGTTATCTTTTCTTGCTTTCATCCGATGAACTCTAAAACAGGCTTCTGGACGTAAAGAAGAACTAAGATACCTATTGTGGATTCGCTTAATACGAGCTCTGAAGGTCACCAAATTCTTTACGGATTTGGAAAAGGACATTCGTGTGAATTACCTATTCACAAGGATAGTGAAACTCATAGTTGTGGAGCTCTATTGTACACACACGGCAGCTTGTATCTTCTATTACCTAGCAACAACACTTCCCGAATCAATGGAGGGACATACATGGATAGGGAGTTTGCGGTTAGGAGACTATAGCTATTCTAATTTCAGGGAGATTGATATTATCAAGCGTTATGTTACATCATTATACTTTGCCATCATCACCATGGCAACTGTTGGTAGGTTTTCCTCTCATGTTTCAACAAATAGTTTTGGCTCTCCATAACAATTTTTCTAGAAGCTTGACCTGGTATTTGAAAATGATAAGATATTCTAATTCCTCTGCAGGTTACGGTGACATTCATGCTGTAAATGTTAGGGAAATGATATTTATCATGATTTATGTTTCCTTTGACATGGTTCTTGGAGCTTACCTGATTGGTAACATGACTGCAATGATTGTGAAAGGCTCGGCAACAGAGCGATTCAGGGACAGAATGAAAGAAGTTATCAGGTATATGAACAGAAATAAACTTGGAAAGGACATCAGAGAACAGATCAAGGGACATTTGAGATTGCAGTACGAAAGCAGCTGCACTGAAGCCTCTGTACTTCAGGATATCCCAGTTTCTATTCGCGCAAAGGTATATTTTTTGGTATCTTGCCGTTCTTCTGAAATATGTCTTCTCTACAATTATCAGCTCGTGATTCAAAAGTCTGGTCTCTTTTACAAGGCATATCAACCATGTTTTTGTCTGTTGTGAGTCTCTGACTGATGAGATGTATCATATTTGCAGATTTCTCAAACACTGTACATGCCCTATATTGAAAAGATTCCATTGTTCAAAGGATGTTCAGCAGAATTCATCCAGCAGATTGTGTGTATTTTTCCCTTTGGTGTTGATCTTTGTATAAATTTATAAGTTTTCGTAAGAATTACCTAATGTGTGTTTGCTCTTTGTAGGTGATCAGGCTGCAAGAAGAGTTCTACTTACCAGACGAAGTTATACTGGAGCAAGGAAGTGCAGTTGATCAGTTATACTTCGTCTGTCACGGTGCACTGGTGAGGTTAATCCTAGAGATAAATGCTTAATTCTATTAAAAAAAGTATTCAGATGGAGTTTATTATTGAGTGGTTTTCACTTACTGTTAAATTTCTTGCGGTGGTTCCACATTTATAACTAAGAGCATGACCTTTCTAAGCATGGCTATACCTACGCTCAAGAACCTTTTGGCCATAATTCACACACACCACAACTGATTTTCTGTTGGGAGTTTTTTCGGTTGATTTCCAATGCTACAAAATCGTATAAAAAGTTAGTGGGTGCACGTACACCCCATGCTTAGCTGAAACTTGACCTCTATAACTAGTTATGTATGCACCTTAGTAGGTATGTTATTGTTCTGTCCAGGAAGGTGTTGGCATCGGCCAAGATGGTCAAGAAGAGAATATTCTAATGTTGGAGCAAGGGAATTCATTTGGAGAAATTGCTATACTTTGCAGCATTCCACAGCCCTACACTGTTCGTGTTTGTGAACTTTGCAGGCTCTTAAGGCTGGATAAAGAGTCGTTCATGCACATATTGGAGATTTACTTCGTTGATGGAAGAAAACTTTTGAGCAATCTTACTGAGGTAAACAGTCAACGTGACAATAATTATTTTATCTAATTCCAGTATTCATGGATAGTGCATTTTTTCTTGTTCTGGAATCTCTGACTGCAGAGCAATGAATATGGCCAGCGGGTCAAACAAATGGAATCAGATATCACATTCCATATAGGGAAGCAAGAGGCAGAACTGACCTTAAGAGTAAATACCGCCGCTTTTTATGGTGACCTTCATCAGCTGACAGGCTTAATACGAGCTGGAGCCGATCCAAAGAACACTGACTATGATGGGCGATCTCCTTTGGTACGATTTACTAAAAACATGGTGTTCTGATTACTATGTAATTCAAAATGCTGCATTCTTCATGAAAAATATTGCATGCCTGATGAAGATATCGAATCATCGTCACAGCATCTTGCAGCTTCCAAAGGGTATGAAGATATTGTGCAGTTTCTTATCCACGAAGGGGCTGATATCAATCTTACTGGTACTCACTCAGTGAAATGCCATCATTGTGGCAAACTCTAGCTTTCAGAATATATACTTGTGCAATTTTGCGATGACAAGTTCTATGCACTTGCTTTTTGTTCAACATCAGATAAATTTGGGAACACACCCTTGCTGGAGGCAGTGAAGCAGGGGCACGATAGAGTGGCCACTTTGCTGTTTACCAACGGAGCCAAGCTGAACCTTGAGAACGCCGGCTGCCGTCTCTGCATGGCAGTATCAAAGGGAGACTCTGAATTCATTCAGGGTGCTCTGGCATATGGTGCCGATCCAAACTCGAAAGACTATGACCACCGCAATCCTCTCCATGTAGCAGCTGCAGAGGGATTGTATATGATGGCGAAGTTGCTAGTACACGCAGGTGCCAGTGTGTTTGCGACAGACAGGTGCCACCAATCAATATTCCAACCTACATCTACGCCATATAGCTTTAAAACCATTTCAGAGCGTAATTCTTTTGCTGAAGGAGTAAGTAAATAACTTTGAAGGCATGTTTGTGCTTGACAATTGCATATGTGCAGACGGGGTACTACTCCGCTGGACGAGGCACGTGAGTCTGGGAGCAAACCGCTGATGAGGTTGCTGGAAGCCTGGAACAAGCAAAAGCCGCCGAGCTCTCCAAGTTCCCTACACGCAGCGTAGAAGTGAGAGGCAAGTTCAGAAGCTCGAACCTCCACAGAACCACTTCCACATTGTTGATTTCTGACAAAAAGAACTTGTGTTGTCAGATAAAATGCATCCGCGGCGTTGCGCCGTGTTCCCCAACCATCCTTGGGGTGTCGATGCCAAGCGAAAAGAGGGGGTGATGTTGTGGACTCCTCACACGATCGACGGCCTCATCATGTCAGCCCAGGAGAAGCTGGGTTTATCCGGCACATGCCTGCGCTTGCTCTCCGAGGATGGCGCGGCGGTCCAGGATGTGGACATGGTCAGTGACGGGCAGAAGCTCTATCTGGTCGGAGGCGACGAGACACCCCATCTGGTCGGAGGTGACGACACAGGTGATGGCGAGTAGAAGGTGTGCTGGACGGGGAAACACGGAGAAGAATCATGATGTTACAGTAATTTTTTTTGGTCTTTCGTCTGTCATGTTTATATATGTATGTAAAGATTAGTAGCTTCCTCAGAATTGCATGCTTTTCTACCAACCATTTTCCTGCAATTCAGGTGCTTGCACCAATGTAGATACCACAATCGAACCGACCGATTCGATGCTGTACAAATTGTAGTTACAAGATGTAAAATTAAAATGGAATATGAATGAAGATATCCATAAAAAGGAGAGAGAGTGTTTTCTTGTACCTAAAGAGGCCATGGAGCCCTAGGAGAGCCGCAATGGAGCCGAGGATCAGATGCAGCTACCAGTTCCGGGCTGTGTGCCGGGTCGCATGGCTCTGCGCCATCCATCGCCCAAGCCTTTGGAGGAAAACTCCAACGCATGAACGAGCTTGTGGCTGTAAAGAGAAGCCTTTTCTTCCCGGGCGAGCTCGGGGAGGAGGGCGGCGGGAGGGATTTCGAGTAGCGGCGGCGCATCGAGGAAGAAGAAGGCCACTTGGATCGATCTGGTTGCCGTCGCTGCACAAATGGGCCAGGTCCATATCGGATAGGCTTTGCCTTGTCAAGACAAGCCCAATGGTCCAGACCATTATTTATTCGCCATCGCCACTCTCCCTTCTCCACGTCCGGCCGAGCTCGCCGGCAGTCCACCGCTGTGTCGATCCTCCTCCCGTACGGCTCCGGCGCTGCCGCCTCCAACAATGTCAGCATCACGGCGTCTCTTCGTGGCGCTCCGCACTCTGCAAGCGCGCCGCCTCGTCTCCTCGGCCGCCGCCTCCCCGACTCTCCCTCCTCCGCGACACGCCCGCCCTCGCCGCGGAGGTCTACTCGCTCCTCGCCGCGCCCTCCCACGCCCTCACCCCCGCCCCGCGCGCTCCTCCTCTCCCTCCCTCACGCCATCTCATCCCACCCACCTCCGCGCCCATCCTCTCCGCGCTCCTATCCAAGCTCAATGCGCGGAGCCCTCCCTCCTCCCCCGCCGACGCCGCCAGCTTCCTCCGCGACTCCCTCGCCGCTGGCGCCCTGCCACCGGAGACCTCCGCGTTCAACACCCTCCTCGCCGCGCTCGCCCGCGCCGGAGACCTGCCGGGAATCACCAAGCTCTTCGCCTCCATGCGGGACGCCGCCGTCCGGCCCGACGTCGTCACCTACGGCATCCTCGTCAACGGCCTCTGCAAAGCCGGCCGCGTGATAGAAAAACGCGACCTGGACGCGTCCCTCTCCCCGTCTACAGTGCAGAGAGGCGAAAGTTTGGAACTCCAGCTCGCGTCGACACATCGCCGTCGATCCGTTCGATTCCCCGCCCTCCGGCGGCCGCTCCGGCGGCGGGACGGGGAATCGACGGATCTGTGCTTATGTAAGTTAGGTGTGAGTTGGGTAGGAGCCGGCGGCGCCATGGCGGAGGAGGCACGCTCGGTGGTTGTTTTGCAGGTGACGGTCCTCTTCCTCGACGGTGGCGTTCCGCGGAGCTCCGGCGTCGACCCGTTGCCTACAGCGAGTCCGCGGCTCTGCGCAGCCGTTCGGCTCGTTTTCCCCTTCGCCGGAGGCCGTGGGACGGCGGATCTGGCGCAAGAACACTCGGCGGATGCAGAGGCGCAGCGGCGCGACGACGACGGCGTCTTCAGGTGTAGATCTTTCGAGATTGGTGCTCGGCGACTTCCCGTCTGCTTTGGGGGGCTCCGGATCCAAGGCTTCAAGCGGAGCTTGAGCAGCGGCGCGTCACCGACAGCGCTCGTCGTCTCCGACGTCGTCGAGTTGCAGAAGGACGGGTTTGTAATTTCCTTTCTTTCGAGGACCTTCTGGTAACTTGTCGCTGTAATCCTGTGTTTGTCATCGCAAAAAAAAAGAAAAATGCCGGCCGCGTGGGGGACGCTCTCAGGGTGCTCGACGGAATGTCTGGCCCAGCCTCGGACGTGCGTCCGGACGTCGTCGTGCTGAACACCATCGTGGATGGCTTGTGCAGGAGCGGGAGGGTCCAGGAGGCTGTGAAGTTTGTGGAGGAGCGGATACGGAGCGTTCATGGGTGCGCGCCCAACACGGTTTCTTATAACTGCTTGGCCGACGCGTTTTGCCGTGCGGGGAATCTTGGCATGGCATTTGAAATGGTGAGGAGGATGGAGAAGCAGGACGTGGCGCCGAATGTCGTCACTCTGAATACAATTGTAGGTGGCTTGCGTCGGGCAGGGAGGGTTGGGTGTGCGCTGGAGTTCTTCAGGGAGAAAAGAACAGTGTGGCCCCAAGCCAGGGGCAATGCGGTGACCTACAGCAACCTGGTTGGGGCTTTCCTCCACAACAACAATGCGCGTGTGGCCAAGGAGTTGTTCTATGAGATGGCAGAGGAAGGACACAAACCTGATGCAGTTATGTATTTCACCATGATATCAGGTTTGACACAAGCAGGGCGGTTGGAGGACGCTCGTTCCATGGCATCGTCAATGAAGAAGGCAGGCTTTCAGATGGATGCAAAAGCATACAATACTTTGATTGGTGGATTTTGTCGGAAGAAGAGGCTGCGTGAGGCACATGAGTTACTTGGAGTGATGAAGGAAGCTGGTCTCAGGCCTGATGTGTACACCTACAATACCTTGTTGTCTGGTTTGTGCAAAGCAGGAGATTTCTTGGCTGTGGATGAGTTATTGGCGAAGATGATCGACGATGGTTGCCTGCCTTCTGTAGTCACCTTTGGTACCCTTGTACACGGATATTGCAAAGTTGGTAAAATGGACGAGGCGTTGAGAATTTTCCGGTCTATGGATGAATCTGGTATTCAGCCCAACACCGTGATATACAATACTCTGATTGACTTTCTCTTCAAGAGCAAAGATGCAAGTTTAGCAATTGAACTGTTCGATGAGATGAGAGACAAGCGTGTGCCTGCAAATGTTACAACCTTCAACGCAATGTTGAAGGTTCTTCGGGATAAGGACATGCCCGAAAAGGCTTTTGAACTGATGGACCGCATGAGGGAGGAGAGGTGCACCCCTGATTTGGTGACCATTGATGTTCTCATGGAATGGCTGCCTGGCATTGGTGAAACAGAACGATTAAAGGATTTTATGCTGCAACGGGCACCCAAAAAGATAACTTCATAAGAATATGCTTAGTTGCCACCATGAATATGTCTTGCTAAAACGAATTAGGCATGAGGTTTGCTTCAGATTAATCAGGAACTGAAATATGACGGTGCAATTTGTGATGGAAAGATGCAAGGCAACTAGAAAATCAGCTTCTGAAGGCTAGCTACCTTAAATATGGTTTGCCCTTGTGATCGGAATTGTGTGCACTCTGCAGCCATAAACTGCCAGCGATATGTTTGATTGTAGCCAATACTGATATCTGATATCTGTAAATCTCCTTCGTCACATATGTGACAACTGGCAGCTTTTTCTCATCAGGGCAGTGTTGGTTGGGCACCCATCAGTTCGTTCATTTGGTGCTTGCAGTCATGAGCGTTACTATTCAAGAATGCATAAGGAAAATACATCAACACCTAACCACTTCACTGCTCTACTGCTCAATACTCCCTCCGTTCCAATTAATTGACTTGATTTTGTCCAAATATGGATGTATCTATACTTGTTAGGTATCTAGATACATCCATGTGTAACCAAGTGTGTGTCAATTAAATCCGAACGGAGGGAGTAGATAGCAGTGGAACAGACTGCAACACATGCTTTTGACATGCAACCATCTAAAACAAATGATGCCCTTATTTTTCTTCAGATAAAGTTGATAGTTGCTCCTGGGATAGAACAAGCATGGGCATCTAAGTATGAGATTTCGTAAAGGACCCTCTTTAAGAGATTATCTGTACCAAAACCTTTTATTTGGATGCACTGTAATTGAATTCCAATGGTGAAATCATCTATGAGCAAAATTTTGACACTTGTATAAATTTGTATTTCAAGAATCTAAGTGCGCTATGTTTGGAATTTTCAGAATTGTCATATTCACTGTTTTACCAAACTAGACATTATATTTGGATATAGCAGAGAATGCTAACTTCCTAACCGATGTATGGTTTTCTTACAGGAGAACTGATCTTGGAAAACTGCGATTAACCAGCTTTATTTTATAGGTGGTGATACTCTAGTGAGTTCCGACAGAAGATCAAACTGGTGACAATCATTATTTCACTTTCTCACTGCTTAAGACATTATGGTATGACTATCGAATCTCCTTGGTTGTGGAGAAGGGACGTTGTGATTTTTACAACTTAGAACAACATATGTACGATTATGTGGTAAAAAAACCATACTTCACATCCTCATATTTCAACAAATTTTGGGCCCAATTGTTCTGTGAACGTGGATTCAGAAAATCTAACAGCCTTAGTCTCTGAGGTTTTTCTTAGCTAGTAATGCAACCCTGCTCTACCTTTTCAATTTGTTGACAGTATTTTCTTGTAATAGCATCAGTATGTTCTGGCATCTGCTGCATATGGCTAGCAATTACTAAGCGCTACCAACAGAGACAAAAATAACTGCTGCCAATCCAAAATGGTAGACCAAAACGTCCTAATTTAGATATCTCGTTAGGTCCATTTGGAGAAGTTTCTGTCCTTTTTACCATACCTAATCCTTGTATGGTTGTACCATCCTTGCTTGCCAATTCCATATGTTGTCAGTACTTGCAATCAATCTTTTCGATTAATTTGCAGTCCTAGAAGGTGCAGGGTAGCGTGTTGCATCATGGTAAAGAGGTAGCTGAATCCACTTTCCACCTTGCCAGTTTTGATTTTGTTGATAAATGCATGTTAAAATGATTATTTGTGTAACATAATCACACACTTGAATTCCCGATCATGCTGCCAAACCTGTTGTGCAAGTGCAACTGCTGCCAGAACTTGCGAACAGCATTATTTCTAATTTAAGCTCCTGCTGATGCTAGGTCTGCTTTCAGGAGTTAAGGCATTTGAAGTAGCAAGTGCCGTACGGATATGAAACTGAAGGAGGCCACCATTATTTGGTTTTTGAAATCTCCAGGCATGACTTTCTGCATCGCTGCGCTATAATTTCTAAGATGGTGCTTATGGTACAAGTAACATACTACTTTTGAAATTTGTGTACCGTAAACAAAGACCCACGTGGACATCGCTGATAACAGGTCAGTCTTTTGACAGCGTGATGTGTATTGAAACCTTGTACTACTAATAGTTATGCATGGACGTGATGACTATTGACGCATTCAAACGACTGAGCAAAGACTAGTATACTATCTAGCACTACTGACCATTTATGTGTTGTTTGTCGTGCAGGGAGGTGACAAAGAATTGACAGCTTTGTCCGGTCAGTGGTAACACAGCGACTCGGTGTCATCTTGTAATACCAGCGTTTAGGACCTAACGAAGGCTAGAAATAGGAATTTGTGCATCTGCATGCATGCATCTGAAAACCTAAATAAATTTTTCGCAAACTACAAACCCTGGAGTGATCGGAGTTCATTCATCTTCTTGTATTAGGTTTAGTTTATTTTAGTCGAGTGCAAGTAAATTTCGACATCATCTCTAAATAAATTACTTGTAGTGGGAATTTGAATTCAAATTGAATTCAAATAAATTGAATTTATAAAGTAATTCAAATTAAAACAATAAAGTATAGAAGTAATAATTAAATAAATAAGTTATTAGTTGTTTGAATACTTTAAATCCATACAACACATATTACAAATTAAAGAATTTAAGAAAGACAAACAAATAACTTTATTGATATAGTACAATAATACATTGTCATTACAAATTTATTACAACAAATTGAATTACAAAAAGGAAAATTACAATTATTTTTAAACTACAAAGTCTTGTATCTTTTTCTTCTTCATTTGATCTCAGCTTCATAATTTTTTTCCTGCACAACAAAAGAAATGCAAGGACAGAAAATAAAAAGGGGGGATTAGGGTTAGTGTTATCTTACCCTCAGTCTAGCAGAGAGATGCACTGCTAATTACATCATAGGGTGTTAATAGTTAAGAGTCAACAGTGTAGTATCTGTTCTTAATCAGTACGATTTGCCTCAGTACAACATCCCAGGCTCAAAATCCATTGACTAGTGAAAAGAAATGAAAAATCTGAAGATAAGAGCAACCATTCGTGGGACACAAGCCACACAGCACTATTTCAACCACCACCAGCTCAATCAACACAACACAGATATTTCACTCCTAGGAGGAGGATAAGGGCAAGAGGCAACCGTAGCAAGCAAGTAACCAAGTTCACTTCACTCTCTCAAGCACCAGTTCGAGTTCTTCTTCACCTCAGAGCTCAGTTCATCACAAAACCACCCACACCAACACATCTCACCACTGGATCATTGCCAAAAGCAATAGCAAGATGGGATAGAAGCACAAGAGCAAGCAGGAGCTAGGAGGAGAAGTCCAGGAGCTAGAAGGGAGCAGTTGGAGCTGGAGGAGTAGGCCAACAAGGAGAGGAGCATCAGGAACTGTTGATCAAGCAAACAGCAGATCCACAAGCACACCACACAGCCAACACCACCATCCATCAGAAGGTGAATAACCAATATTTTCTAGCAAATGGATTGCTAGATTTAAATAAGTGGTTTAGCTGTGTATTTCCCTCAGCTAGGCATAGTGATGCTATGCTAAATCTTCACAGGGAATTTAAATCACAAGCAAGCATCTGTTCTTATTTACAAAAGGCCTCAGCCTGTGCATCATAGGCAGGGGATGTAAATCCATAAATTTAGGCAAAGGCATGAAAGCACAAAATGCTAGGTTTGTATCTATGATAGCACTGATCCAACACATGATTTGCTGGGCACTAATCCATCTAAGAAGAGCACCACAACCACAAATTCTATACCTGGATAGCACTACCAAAGATATCAAAACCTATCATAATCAGAGAGACTAGGACCTCATGTTTACAAGTGGTAACCAAATAAATTTTAGCAGAGGCACATCTCTGAACACAAGGTTCAGAGTAGCACACACTTGCTACACTGTCTTGGGCAGACAAGTGAGATTAGCAAAAGACAGCACAAGCACTTGTCACCACAGCAATAGCCACTAGCTAAATCATCCCCAACAATTTATACAAGGGCACTAGATACATAGGAACACAGAGCAGGGCACGGGGGCCAGGAGAGAAGCAGGTACCACATCATTACCACGGCGGCACGGGGGTGAGCTCCACACCAGCCACAGCGGAGCAGCATGGGCCGGGAGCACGGCGAGGCCGTGCTGCTACCGAAACCCTAGGTTCGGGTGTGGGTCGCGCGCGGCCGCACCGAACTGGGAAAATCAAATCGCCGCGGAGAGGATGGAGGAGATCCTGTGGCGCATCGACTGCGCCGCAGCACGGCGGCGGAGTTCGCCGGAGATGGCCAGAATCACGCGGCGACGGCGTCGGCGGAAAGAGGAACCGTGGGAGAGAGAAGAGCTCGGGATCAGGTGAGAAAGAGATGAGTGAGCGAGTGTGGCTCGGTCGGGTTGACCACCGACCCGAGCCAGGTTTTGGTCTGGTTCAACCAGGTTGAACCAGGGGCAAAATTGTCTTTTTACATTTACAGAAATTTTATTAAAAAGAAAAATTCCGAGAAAAAGGTTTATTCAGTACAATTAGAAAAACAATGCTGTAAAATAAATAAAAATATTCAGAGTAATTGTATGAACTCAAAGAATTTTTTTTGTATTATTAAATCATTTTATCTTGATTTAAAATATAAGATATTAATATATCTCTAAAAATTATTTTAAATAAGATTTTAAGTTTGATAACTTAAACAAAATTCAAATAAATTTAGAAATATATTAAATTCAAAGGTTCCTCACATGATAATACAAATTTTTATTGTATTAAACAATTATTTATTTATTATTTAATATCAAGTTTAGAGTTTAAATAAACTAAATACTTTCTTCAATTATAATTAATCCCTTAAAATAAATTTAATAAGGCAAATAATATTTAAAAAAATCCAAGAATCCAAATAACACAAATAAGAATATTTTAATATCACACCAAAGAAACCTAATGCATAGCATTCTTATGCATAATAGCATCATTTGCTTCTTTAAACATTGTCCTTACCGGACAATGATGGTATTTTGTAGAACCAGGAAGTCAGGAGCCACGTCTAGTATCCGACTCCATTACCTTTCAGTCACAAGGCAAGTTCATTACTTGCTCATATCCGTTGAAGTATTTGTTAAGAAACTATTTGCAAACCTCCTTATATACTATCATCTCTACTCGAAAGAGAAAGCATAAAACCCTATCTTCACAATAATATGACTATTCGGTTGTCTACTTAAGTGTGGATACCCTATTATGGCTGGCAGATGGAACCATGGTATGATGTGGTTGGTGGAGGTTCCATTTGCACGGGAAAGTATTACCTAGGACTTAATAACCAATGTCGTCAGTGTTCTTGCGCCGTAAATGACGCGTTGACCATGAGGCCTGGTATGGGCCGGGGAAGTCATCTGTGACCTTCTTCCTTCCACATGTCAACGGACAGCCATAGCCGTACGCTGTAGATCTTGCGAGACTACATGCACATGGGTGGGACCCCTTAATGCCCACGGACTCTGGTGTCTAGGATGGTCTGCAAGGGGATGCCTAGGTATCTACCGTGAGGGGTAGAGTATCAGGGTTGATTCTGCTATGCATGAAGGGGTGGGCATGTGGGGTGGTGGAGAAGCACGGCGAATGGCTTGGATCATCAATCGGCCCCACACCAAGGTAATGTGGACAGGAAAGTACGCCTGGTTGTGCAACATGATCTTGATCTCTTATGGGAAAAGCAACGCACCTCTGCAGAGTGTAAAAAAGTGTGACATGTTACTCCCTGTTCCAGGAATGAGCTGCGAACGCTGCAGGAAAGGGACTCCATGAAGTTCTAGCACCTGTGAATAGTTGGCGGGCATAGTTTTCAGTATAAAAGCCACCTTTTGAAGAAATGTTTACAAAAGACAACTGCATTAGCTTACGACTCTTTAGAGTCTAAGGCTGTAGTTAGTGCATCAAAACTTTCCACCATATACAGGAACTTGCTGAGTAACGCTGGTTACTCATTCCTTCCCTTTGAATCCCCTGCTTAGACTTTGAAGACTTGGACGACGCTTCACTAAACGCCATAGGAGGGCAAGATAGCATCTACTACGAGGAGCCAGACCTTTCAGGCGGAGTTGAAGGAGTGGATTACGTCATCCGCTACGGAGCCGGCAATAAAGAGGAGGAGTCTGAGTGAAGTTAGTTTGGACTAGTACCAAATATATAAGCACGGTTGAATCGAGCAGCTCAAACTATAATAATAAGTTGTTGAGTTCCCGTGTATGCACTAATTGCTTCTTGTTAGTTTTGTATAACACTAAGTATGAGGTGACCACTTGTTGGGATCATCATCACTTATGCACGACTTTTTTTAGAATAAAAGGGTCTCCCCCGATTTCATTAACGAAACCAGCATTTTACAGAGTAAGACATCCATAACACTGCCTCAGCAAACAGAAATAAACGGAGCCTGAGCAGAAGGGAAAACAAAACAGAGTAAAGAGACATGTCAAGAAAACTACAGACTAAGCAGCATCAGCTCCAGAGCCCAAGTCTTGAGCATCCTTTCCTTCCATCTTTCTCCTTCCTTTTATTTTGATCACCCCTGCGATCTCTTCTCCTCATGACCTTTGCTTCTTCTTCTTCAAAGCGTCAGCCTCGGAATCCATGGAGCCCAGCTTTTCCTTGCCTCAAAGATCTCCTTTGCCACCTTCTCCAGTAGTCTAGCGAAATAAACCAGTCGATCCTTTGCGTCCTGTTTCACCTGCAACAAACTACACCACTGAATCCAATAGGAAATTCTGAATACAACATCACATGGCTCATCAGGCCACGTTTTTTCAAAGCAAGCATTATTTCTGGCTTTCCAAATCCCCCACAAAACCGCAGCTATCCCCACTGTGAAAAGATTTCTTTGTTTTTTCTCCTGTCCTTTAAGCCATACCGAGACAACATGTTCAGCCGAGCTAAATTGGAATTCATTTCCAAAAGCACAGCCAATCACATTCCAAATGTATCTAGCCAGTGGACATTCAAAAAACAAGTGATTGATAGATTCTTTTTTGCCGCAGAAAAGGAAGCATTCATCACAAGCCCCTCCTCTGTGTTTCAAGACATCCTTTGTTAAAATACTTTTTTTAAGTACAAGCCAAATGAATGTTTTGATTTTCAGGGGTATTTTGACTTTCCAAAGGAATTTGTAAGGCACAACTCTGCGAGTTTGCATTGCTGTGTAAAAGGATTTCATCGAGAAGACCCCTGAGTTAGTTAGTTTCCAAACTAGTCTATCAGGTTCCTCTCTCAAAGTCACCTCCCCTAACAGCTCTCTCACTTGCGCCCATTGTTCTCCCAGTTCACCCACAAGAGCTCTCCTGAACCTCAAGTTTGAGAGCCCTTTTTCAAAGACCATCTCGACAATATTCTTTTTGTCAAGTGAGACGTTAAATAGTCTAGGGAATTTTTTGGACAAGCAGGCATCTGGTGTCCAATGGTCCTCCCAGAAGCTAGTTCTTTTACCATCTCCTAGGTCTATTCTACAACATGCCCATAACAAACTTTTAATCTCCATCAGACCTTGCCAAAAGTGTGAGTCACCACTTTTGTTGACAACCTGACAAAGATTGGTATTGTTCAGGTACTTCTTCCACAAAATTTGTTGCCACAAACCACTCTCATTGAACAGCTTCCAAAGCCATTTAGCTAATAGAGCTATGTTCATAACCTCCAAGTCTAAAACACCCAGCCCTCCTTGCTCTTTCGGCAAGCAGACTACTTCCCACTTAACTAAATGATATTTTCTTTTCCCTTTTTCACCACACCACAGGAAATGATTTCTAATCGAGTCCATGTTTTCCCTAATCCCCACTGGCACTCTATAGAAAGAGTACATGTAAAGTGGTACGTTGGATAAAGATGAATTAATTAGAGTAACTCTTCCTGCCATGGCCAACATTTTCCCTAACCAGGGGGAAGCTTCTTCCCCATCTTCTCACTAGACGCCCTCCAATCTGCAACTTTAAGTCTTTTCTTGTCTACAGGCACTCCTAAATATCTCATCGACAAAACCCCAGAATTACAGGTAAAAATCTCCTCGTAATCTTTCACCCTCAAGCAAGCATCTCCCATACAATATATATCACTTTTATGAAAATTGATCTTCAGCCCCGACATTTGCTCAAAGAGGCAAAGAATAAATTTCATGTTTTTTGCTTGTTCTAAGTTATCTTCCAGAAGTAGAATTGTGTCGTCAGCATATTGTAATATGGACACACCACCTTCTACTAGAGAGGACGACAACCCTGCAACCAGCCCCTGATTTTGTGCTCTACCAATCAAAATGGCCAAAACATCAACCGCTACATCAAAAAGCGGGGGACAGGGGATCTCCCTGCCGCAACCCCTGATATGTAGAAAAATAGGGGCCAATATCTCCATTTAATTTAACCCCAACTTTTCCACTAGTGACAACCTTCATTATCATATCAATAAAATGTGTCGGGAATCCTTTTTGCTCCAAAATTTGAACTAAAAAAGGCCATTTAATTTTATCAAAGGCTTTTTCGAAGTCAAATTTGAAAAGCACCCCAGATTTTTTATTCTTATGAGCATCATTCATTATCTCGTGTAGGACACAAACCCCCTCAAGGATGTATCTACCCTTCAAAAACGCCGTCTGAGTATTTTTGATAACTTTCTGGATGATGTCAGACAATCTATTAACCAAGACCTTGGTTAAGATTTTTAATGACACATTAAGCAAACATATAGGTCTATACTTCTGAATCCTATCAGCATCATTGCCTTTTGGCACAAGAGTAATCATACCATAATTAAGCCTAGCCACATCGAGATTTCCCTCATGGAATTCTACCAGTAAATCAAAAAGGTCATTTTTCACAACCTCCCAGTTTTCCTGATAAAAATCAGCATTGAACCCATCAGGGCCGGCAGCTTTATTGCATGCCATACCAAAAACAGCTACTCTCAATTCTTCTAAGGTAAAAGGTCTCACCAATTCTACCGCATCATTTGCGGAGATCTTAGCAAAATCCTCTCCTTCTATCTGGATAGTAGAATTGTCAGGATGTCCAAACAAACCTTTATAGAATTTTGTTATGTATTCCATAAGGTTTCTTTGTCCCTCCACAATCCCCTCATCTTGAGATAGGCGAATTATTGATGTTTTCCTTCTCCTCCCATTGGCTTTTGCGTGATAGTATTTAGTATTATCGTCCCCTTCTAACAGGTCTTTTTCTTTTGATCTCTGGATCCATTTCGCCTCCTCCTCTCTGATCATACTTCTAAGATGTTTATCTCTATTTGTGATGCCCTATCCGTAGCATCCAATCCTACCATTTCCCCTTTCTTTTCTAAATTGTCAAGCTCCAAAGCAAGAGCTTTCCTTTTCTTTTTGTATTCTCCTCTCACGTTCCTATCCCACCCTTTCAAAACCCTCCTGAGGTAATTGAATCTCTCCTGCCACCTATCTAGCCTTGTCCTCCCTTTATGATTTTCCCCCCAGGCCCCTAAAATTAGATCTTTGAAGTCAGCCCGTAAGAACCAACTATTTTCAAAGTGAAAACAAGGAGGTGTTATGGGCCTTTCTCCAGATTTAATCAGGAGGGGGGAATGGTCTGACAACTCACTCGGGAGTGTGGATACACACACAAGAGGGAAGTGTTCTTCCCATAATTGTGACACCAACACCCTATCTAGGAGCTCGTACGTCGGATCCTCATGATAATTACACCACGTGTATTTTCTACCAGTGAGTGGGATTTCCATTAGTCCCCCTGCTCTATGATTGCATTGAATAGAGGGCTCCATTTGTTATACCCCTGATATTGGTTTTGTAATAAATGGATGTATGATATTGGACCCGCAATGTTTCTGTTGTACCACTCTGAGTGATGTAATATTTGCGGAACGGTGTTCTGTAAGTGTTATATCAACGACTTGCGTACTACAACATGCAGTGATATGCTGGGTCACCACACATCTCATCCAGGATAACCGATTTCCAAGTCTTCCTTGATTGATTGCTACGGTTTACTGTTTTTCTCTGAAGAAAATGCTTCAGGTCGTTGCGGTAGAATCCTGATCCCCGAAGTCAGGTTGAGACCAGCCGTTCATGCATGCTCCTGCCTACCTACGACCTACTCCGCGTCTGCAAGTCAAGATGATCAAGCCCAGCAGCACTCGGGATGTGGAAATTCCATGGCGTATCACGCGCGCCGGACCGAGAGTTTTACAAGTCACCGTCTCCTCCTATGAGTCGTAGGTTTTCTCCCGTGTTGCCAACATGCCGGAGGCATGGCAATTCTTTACAGAAAACTTAGCTCAGCATCATGCCATGCCACGGTAAGTAGCATCAACAATATGGGCGCTAATTCTGTGTTGCCAGAACGTCTCAGTACAGTTTCAGTCCCCATGCCACATTATTTTTTTCCTTCCAAAACGGCCATTCAACGCTATGCAGGGGCGGAGCCAGGATTCAGACATAGGGGGGGGCGAAAAGTCGACGACCATCAAAGTGAATAAACATAATAAAATATTAAGTCCGAATTATATTATTGAAAATCCGTATAAATATCCAAATATATATATGCTCAACCCTTGGAAACAAATCTAATAACATTATTAGCACCGGAAGTCGAACCAATCCGCTTTAGAAGAAATCTACTCCCTGATGGTCCTATTCTCTTCATCTTTTAGCACAACAAAATGATAAAAGACACCTTTTAATAAACTAATCTACTGGTTTGTTTGCTAATGAATCAGATCAAGTGACTAAGATTTTAATTCGCTCAAGACAGTGTTGACGATATAGAACAAACAAGAGCCAGCTCATACCTTCAGGTGTCCTGGAGCAATGTTGAACTCTTTGTCTCTAATTACTGGCAATCCAACCGCGGGCGCGGGCGCTAGAGCGGAATTACGCGGCGAACGCAGAACGGCGGCAGTGGCGACGGCGAGCGCCCTAGGTCTTAGCAAGGACATGAGGAGACGGAGAGGCAGAAAAGCAGGCATAATTTCGATCGATTAGATTGATCGGTTGGGGTTTGCGTCCATACTTCACGATGGCCTAAGCCTGATATGTGGGCTGTTGTGTATTGGGCTTAGTTACCTCTGTATGCAATGGATCAATTAGTTAACAATGGGCTAATTAAGTGTGATTACATCCGGCCATTAGCACACAGCACACTGCACTACACACACGTTCGACGCAATGATCGTATGCAGTACAGCATATATCTCTAGTATTACCTACTGAAAATCCTTGAGGGGGGCAAAAGGTTGGGGGGGGGTCGGACCCCTGCTAGGCCCCCCTGGATCCGCCCCTGACGCTATGGTTTATACTTCAAGAAATATAAGAATGATGACGGCGCCTCGGATACGAGTCTGGTTTTTATATATCAGTTGTTGCACAATCCAACAATGTATATACTCCCTCCGTCGGAAAAGGATGTCACTAAAATAGACATATCTAGCACTAAAAATATGTCTAACTACATCCAGTTTAGTGACATCCTTTTCCGGACGGAGTGAGTATAAAAATGTACGCATGAGAGTTGGGAAATAGCTTTGTAAATGTGATTTTTCAGGTCGTTCTTGAACTCCGCGGCGTTTCAAAAAACAAATGCGAGTTTGTCTCCTACAAGCTAGCTTAGCAGACGCACGTGTACGTAAGATGCTGCGAAAAATGCCACCCTTGTAACAAACTTGTGGCTAAGTGTTGAGCACTTTCTTGGAAATTAGCTGGCTGGCTAGGGTTCTGACTCTCTCAGGATGATGAACACCGCCGGTCCGTGGAAATTAAGGACGTGCGGAGCGTGCTTTGCTTGAACTCCCTGTGCATGCAGCGCGCGCAGGCAAAGAGAAAGTTCCAAACAAAGCACGCAGGCCGCATAATCGATGACAAAACAAAGCTTAATTCTGCCTAACTAGCTGGGTGGCCCGCGCATTTGCGCGGCTAGATTTAGTATTGTGTGTGTTTTGCATTAGCGTTCAAATATTGCTAAATCATTATGTACATGTTTAATAAGATTTAAAGATATCGCAAAGATGTACCATGCAAAAAACAATTACCCGTGTTTCTCGGCCACCAATTTCCCCCCACATAAAAATGGTACTCCCTCCGTCCAAAAATAAGTGTCTTAAGTTTGGTAAAAAGTGGATGTATCTATATATGAAACATGTCTAGATACCTCTATTTTTTGGGCAAAATTGAGACACTTATTTTTAGACGGAGGGAGTAATTTTATTTAATTCATCATATATTTAAATGTTATATCATTTTTAGTATAGAAAATTATTTTAGCCCAGATGTATGTTAATCGTGAGGTTATTCTAGTGGACTTTGTGGATAATCTTTTGGGCATATGTACTACCTCGTTGGTAAGGATATTACTATGTGTCAACAGTACAAAAAATATATATTTTGTAGTTCTGCCATGCAAAACTATACTACATCCATCCCTAAAAGATGTCGTGCACGTTTCCTAAAAAAAGGACTTTGACCGAATATCAGTCCAATATAAAATGACACCGTTAGATTGATAATCAAAGAAGTTTCAAATGGTATAATTTTGGCTGCACATAACCCACCTTTAATGATCAGATGTTTAGCCAAGGTATATTTTTGAAAGACGTGTACACAATCTATTTGGGAATGACGGATCCAGTAAAGCTTTGTAATAATTTATTAACTCCATCGATCCCTTCTAAATTGTCCACTAAGGATTAAATCCCTTCTAAATTGTCCACAAAGGATTAAATCTAACCCTTTTGTTTCATTCCTCCACGTGTGCACTGACATGAATATGTTGTCTACGTTCACGTGTGGTTCTCCTTACATATATATTTTTGTCAAAATACATGCTTTTTATGAATTTTGTTCTTGTCGACATGATAAGCTGGGACGGACTGTTCAAACAAAGGTGCAATAATATTGGATCCTAAAATTGAGTCTGAGACAAAAGATTAAAGAAAATCAGACCCCATGGTTAATTGGTCATCTGATGCAAAACGTGTCAGGTTACCAAATTCTTTTGCAGCCTTGTTTGGTGTTGTGGGATCGCCGTCCTCACATTCGCATTACAATTCTACCGTTGGCTCGTCTAGGACCACTTCAGCCAGACTGGGCGCGTCGGCGAACGACAGCTAGAGACGCTACTCTTCGTCCTTCACCTAGCCCGTCTCCCTCCCTGTCCTCATGGACATTAGGGTCTTCCACGCTGCAACCAATATATCGATATACCAGTGTTTTCCCATGGTATCAGAAAAGAGATATGCCAGATGCCATGACCTGCACCTGGCTGATTGGAAGACATAATAGGGGCGCAAATTGAAAGCCATAAAGTATCTCTCCACGCTATTTGTATCTTAATTAATAGCAAATATATATGTGAGTGTAGCAACGGGAGAGAGTAAACCTTTGTCGTGGAGGCACACAGCCGGGCATGTCGCATAAACAGCATGCTCTGGGGTTAGCCACGCCGCCACTTGCTCCTCTTCCCGCCACTTAATCCAGGCCTTCAGGATCACGTGCCCCAGTCCTCGGAGAGTCATGCGTCACCGTCGCTGACTTTATGAATAAAGAATTTCTTGTAGGGTTCCAGTCACGGCTCTTATCTCCTTCCTAATGCCACAAAGAGCAGGCGACGAATAAATAGCTGAAACAACATCGGTAACAAACAGACTTTGATGTTACTCTGGATGAAGATACCTGAAAAGAGTGATGTTATTCTTCCGAAAGTTGTCCTAGGGTGTTGAAATAATATTGTTTGAACTTGTCAATGAAATCAGAAGTAAATAATTAGTTGTTCTGGACTAACCAAAGTATGCTAATAGCAGGGAGTATGGAGATTACCAATATAAAGCACCTCATATAAGGGAGATTTGTTGATCTAAGCATAACAGTATAACACCAACAATGCTTACCCTCAAGTGTGAAAAAATCTTAAAGTCACAACTGATTTACTTATGTGCATAAGCCGTACACTGAGTGAGCTCTGAAACTGTACATTTGTACTCTAATGTATATTTTGCACCTGCCTGTTACATTTGTACTCTAATGTATATTTTACATCTGCCTGTCCAACAGAAAGAAAATTCATGTCAAAGCAGGTTCTGAAATCTCAAAGTACATACTAACAAAGTTATTGTCAAGTATTATTCTACTTATTTCCATAAAATTATTTACTTTATCAATATGGATGGTCAAGATACTTTTTACCGGTGCATGCACAAAACTATATATCAGTACTCTTGTCATCCGTCAAATTGGTGCTCACATATTAATTACTTCTGAGTGCATAAAGTTATGTTCCTCAAATCAAGAAATCTTCTGAATTACTGGGCTTACACAATTTGTTCAACGTCATGGATGCAAGGCAAGGTGCATAAATTTCTCATATGAATCCACCTTGCATCTCTGGTAAAACATAAAAGAAATCAATTTGGAGAACTTGAGAACCGAAAACCATGCAATCAACCTTTTCCAGGTCAAGGGAAGCACACGAATCTGAAACAGGGGCATAAATTACATGCCTAAGATTAGTATACTGGCTCCAGAGTCCAGAGCCGAGTGCGAACTTTAATTCCGATCTGTGCTGGATAGCTGTGCGAACTTACAAACTTCTGCCAATCGGTGCATAGATTATGAAGAGGCGACGGCGAGGAAGATTCTTTTTCTTTCTCTTGGCGAGGTGGCTCAGCTTGAAGACGACGGAGCGGACCGGATCGTGTCGGGAAAGGTGAAGAAGGCCTCCGGCCGGAGTCGATGAAGATGAGCACGTTCCAGTCGCCGTAGTTGTTCCGAGGTCCGGCTCCTGGTGGTCGAAGACGGAGAGCTTGGTGGGGCCTGGGCCTCGTCGACGTGCATCTGCCGTTGTTACCGCTACGCCAGCAGCCCGCTCGGACCGTGCTGCACCTCTAATGGTGCGACCTAGGTTTAGAGACCTACAAAGAGCTAACAGACTTTAATTTCCAACTCTTCAAGATCGATTTTGACAACTTGCGCATGTTGATGCATATGCAATTGGGCAGTCCATGAATTTCGTCCATGCACGGATAAATGTTGTGCCTATAAAATCAGCCGTGGATGGTCCTGCGTAAAAACTATCAGGGTTGGAGTACGTCCTTTTTCTATCCCTCCGGCTGGCCGAAAAGTTCACACTGTCTGCAGCCTGCTGCTTGCAGCTGGCCCAGCTCTCCTTCTACCTCTAGGTTTGCCTGCAACACGTCGGCGGACATGCAAACTTCACGCTTCATGCTTGGCATCGACCGGCGGCACGACGCGTCTTCTCTTATCTCATCTACGCTGTTGGCTGCCTGGGATCGCTTGACGATCCTTCGCCTCCTGGTTGGCGCGGCGCTTCATGCTTGGCATCGATCGGCGGCACGATGCCGTATTCCCTTATCTCATCTATGATGTTGGCAGCCTGGGATCTCGCTCCTTGGCCTCATGGTTGCTGCCGCCGTTATTGCAGTTTCCGGCACTGCGTGTTCTTGCCCTACTCTTTTCTAGTCGTGGATCAAAACGAATTCATGGTTGCCTTTCTTCTACAGGTACTCCGACAACCAAGAAGATTCTGCTCCGTCCCTGCAACTAATTTCAATGGAGAAAACGACCTTGAAAAATAACTGATTACCTGATGGATTGAGCGACGGAAAATAATCCTAGCCCAACTTCTGCTGCTTTCGTGTTATGTCTGCTGCTTGGAGTCGCCAACTCGCCATCCATCGTAGCCACCGTATGGCTTCCTGCGCTTTGGCTATAGACAGATCAATATGGCCTTGCTCGGCTTGTCGTAGATTGCCGATCGAAATCGCCTTGTTCGGCTTGTCGTAGATTGCCCGCTGAATCAATGAAATAGTAAAGGCAGATAAGTGAACCAATTGGATTCAAGTCAAGAGATCAAAACTGCACCTGATTTCGCCAAGACGGCGGTGTATCAGTCGTGGATTTAATAATCTCCACGGTCTTCACCTGGAATATGCATATGTGTTACGTTCAGAACTTTGCGTTGCATACTCCATCTAGACAGACGTGATTGATCATGGATTGATCTGGCTGCTAGCTTGTGCATCTCACTGCGGTCTCGTTTGTGCTGTTCGTCGTGGACGTTCGCCTTGCACCTAGGCCCGCTGCCACTGGAGGCTCCAGCCACCGCCGGCACCTGCTCGCACGTCTAGCGTACGTGTTCACCGCCACTGCAGGCTGCAAGTCCATGGCATGTCGATCGCCTCCAGTCGTTGATATCCCGCAAAAAGAACTGATTTCTGCGTGGTCTCGTGGCGTAGCGAGAATACATCGGACATCTGAGCGTCGCGACGACTTCAATCTACCGGACGTGATCGGATCAGCTTTATGCTGGGCCGGGATGCTACTACTTGTCCGTCACGGCATGTGAATCGACTTGGTGTAGCTGCGTACGGGATAGTTATTTCCTTCCGAAGATATTTTTATGTTGTTTAATCTCGACCTTTAATTTTCTCTAGCATAAAACGGATGCATCCTAGCCGTAGATTGTCTTGTGTTTTAATTATATAATAGATTAAGTACTACTCCCTCCGTTCGGAAATAAATATCTTGTATTTATCTAAATTCGGATGTAGGTAGACATGTTTTAGTGTACACATACATCTAAATTTGGACAAATAGAATACATCTATTTTCGAATGGAGGGAGTACAACGCTGCTTTAGTCAACCCTAGACTCCCTTGGCACCCACGGCGTTTATATCTGGTCAAACCACATACCAAGCTCTCTCTCATACTAAATTTTCGTATAAAGAGCTAGCTGTACTGTATTTGAGAAGGGAAAAAGACTCGAAAAAAGTCTTTTTCGAATGTAGAATCGACCGAGAGCTAGCCAACAAACAGTACTACACTCAACTTGTTGGCGATCGAGCGAGCTGCTTGGTCCAACTAACCGGTCCGCTTTGACTTTGGAGCTCACCGGAACACTTGGCCATGGATATGGATATGGATATGGATATGGATATATAGATAATATGCACGCAGTTACGTGGATGGAGCTAGCTCGATCGCTAGGTTGCTTGCTCTGGTCAACACGGCAAGCTTCTGCCGGCTTTCCTAGGCGGTTTGCTCCTGGGAAGAAGAATGCATATGCATGAACCCGTTCATATCGATCGACCGATATATCGCGCATTGACTTTTCAAACCTAGTATGCGCGCGCGCGAAACCAAGCTGCTGGTCGCCGCACGTAACCCTCATGCATGCAACTTCCTCTCAAAATCTCCACGCCTCTCGACTCGATCTCCCGATTATATATAGCCGTTTCGACCCGTTCCATGGCTAACCTACTCCCTCATAGCACATTTGGTCATTTGATCAAGCTAAGACCATTAATTGCCAAAACACAGACTCGAACTCGATCGCAGTAAGCCGGGCTCGGCGAGATATAAGCGAGGAAGAAAGCTTGATCGGTATATCATGGCCGTGGTGAGGAAGCTGAGGCTCGCCATAATCGTGGCGGCGCTGGTGCTGCTGGCGGTGCTCGGCGAGGCGGCGCGGCCGCTGGGCGGCGAGGACTGGGTGGCAGCCGGAGGCACCCCGCTTCCCGGCGCCAGAGCGGGCGTCGTCGAGGTGCTGCGGCGGCTGTACCTGCAGCGGCGGGAAAATTGATGATAACCCCCCCAGTTGAGGGGGGGTACCCCTATGTGTCACTGACATGTGGGGTCGGGGCCCACAAATCAGTGACACAAGGGGGGCATATGATAGAAGCCCCCCCAACTTGGGGGGGTTATCATCAATTCCCCCTGCAGCGGCTGGGCGGGCCCGGCGCGTCGTGCAGCACCAACAGCCCCAACAACGGCTGCCCGCCCTAGCTAGGATCGTTACCTACTACGTACGCCGGTCCCTCGGCTTCTGACGCGTTTTTTGACGACGACCCCGAGCAGTAGACGACTGATCCGGTGATCGTTCGACTGTAGGATTGGATTCGTTGATTGGTTCTTTCTTTTGTGATTGATTTTTCGCTCACGTGTGTACGCTCGCTGGGTGGCAATTTGTACATACAAAGATATACAAAGATACGTCGTATACGATCTGTTTGAATAAAACATATATAGGCAGCAAGCTGCAAAAGCACCAGCAATACATTTTTGAATGTTGAATGTATTCATGTATATTTTTTTTTTTTAGAAAAGGGGAGTTCCAGCCTCTGCATCGATTGATGCATACGGCTTTTTTTATTGCAGCGTCAAGAAGTATTTAAAGTTTACATCTGAAACAAAAGTTCATGAAAAGGGAAATAAAGCCTTAAAAACTACAAAGATAGCTTCTTAGGACGTCTAGTGTTCTTAAACGTTTTGAATTCTTCTAGACAGACGCCAGGTACCCCGGGAATAGATATCCAAAGCGACCGCCTCCAGCCGGAGGCACCCAGAGTCCATATGCGCACGTTGCGCCTCTGGGAGCAGGAACGCCCACTCGTGAATCCAGTGGGTAGCCATACGTATCACCTGCAGAAAATTAGCATGTCGAGCATTGTTAAAGATGATATCATTTCGACATCTCCAAATAGACCATAATAAAGCACAAGTTCCCACACGGATTTGTGCCTTCAAATTCTTTTCCACCCCATCTAGCCAATTACCGAACATATTCGTGCTATTAGCCGGTGGTACAATGTTAAAAGTGTATTGCACAATCGTCCATAATAAGCGCGCAAATGGGCATGTATAAAAGAGATGATCTATAGACTCCTCCGAATCACAGAACACACATTTTTTACACCCATTTCAATTACGTTTAGCAAGGTTATCTTTCGTTAAAATAACTTTGTTAAAAATGAACCACATAAAAATCTTGATCTGGAGTGGTATCTTTAGTTTCCAAATATGTTTGCGCAGGTTTACCGTGTGCCCATTTAAATAGTCCTCATATAGTGATTTAACTGTGAACGACCCTGTCGAAGTGAGTTTCCAAATGAACTTATCATCCTCATTCGTTGAAGGATTTGTAATCAGCCTTTGAAGCAAATGTAGCCACGCATTCCATTTGTTACCCGTCAAGTTTCGTCTAAACTCGATTGTACCGAGGAATTTGCTAAAGCATCGGCTACTAATATTTTCTTATGCCGCGCTATACTATAAAGGGTCGGATATTGAGCAGCTAGAGGGACTTCTCCCAACCAGATGTCCTCCCAAAAGCGAGTTTTTTGACCATTCCCAATAACAAATTTTCCTTTGCTGAAGAAATTTTCTTTTACACCCATAAGACCCTTCCAAAATTGAGAATCAGTGGGTTTAGCAGTCACTTGTGACAGACTATTGTTTTGTAAATATTTGTTCTTCAGTAGCTCTTGCCATACTCCCTCCTCATTAGTAAGTTTATAAAGCCATTTGCTTAATAAGCACTTATTTTTTATATCCAGAACCTCGATTCCTAAACCTCCTTGGTCCTTTGGTCTACAAACAATCTCCCATTTTGTGGCCTATATTTCTGTTTTTTTGATCGCTTTGCCAAAAGAAACGTGACCTATAGAAGTCTAACCTTTTCAGTACCCCTTTAGGTATCTCTAGAAAGGATAACATAAACATAGGTAGGCTTGTAAGCACCGAATTTATTAAAACTAGTCTGTCTCTGTATGAGAGCAACTTTCCTTGCCAACATCCTAGCTTATTCCCAAAACGTTTTTCTACCAAGTTCCACTCCTTATTCAGCAGCTTTCTATAGTGGATTGGTATCCCTAGATACCTAAACGGTAAACTCCCCACCTCACAGCCGAAAATACTCCTGTATTGGTCCTCAGCCTCTTTAGCTTTACCAAAACAAAATATTTCGCTTTTATGAAAGTTGATTTTTAGTCCTGATAATTGTTCAAAGATGCACAAAATCAACTTCATATTGACAGCCTTTTGTAAATCATGTTCCAGAAATAAAATGGTGTCATCTGCGTATTGTAATATCGACACTCCTCCCTCAACCAAGTGTGGAATAAGGCTTCCGACTTGACCATCCACTTTTGCTCGTGATATAAGAACGGCCAACATATCGGCCACTATGTTAAATAGAATGGGAGAAAGGGGATCGCCTTGTCGAAGCCCCTTTCTAGTCTGGAAGAAATGACCAATATTATCGTTAACCCGAACCCCCACCGACCCACGCATTATAAAGTTTTTGATGAGGTCGCACCATTTTTCATTGAAGCCTTTCATTCGCAGTGTTTGCAAGAGAAAAGGCCACTTAAGTTTATCATACGCCTTTTCAAAATCAATTTTAAATAACGCCCCATCCAATTTCTTCCTATGAAGCTCGTGTATGGTCTCATGTAGGACAACTACCCCCTCTAGGATATGCCGCCCTGGCATAAACACCGTTTGGGTTGGTCTAATGACTTTGTGCGCAATCTGAGTTATACGATTAGTTCCAACCTTCGTAAAAATCTTAAAGCTCACATTCAACAAACAAATCGGTCTATACTGTTGGATTTGTACCGCGTCCTCTTTTTTTGGTAGCAACGTAATTACCCCAAAATTAAGCTTATAAAGTGGCAAATGGCCATTTTGCAACTGCACAAACATAGCCATAAGATCATTTTTAATAACATGCCAAAAGGTTTTATAGAATTCAGCGGGGAACCCATCTGGCCCCGGAGCCTTGTTATGCTCCATCTGTGTAATCGCCTCTAACACTTCATCTGAAGTAAAATCGGCGGTCAGGATTTTATTTTCTTCATAGGAAATTTGTGGGATATCTGAAACCATCGTTTCATCAAGACCGAAGCTATTTTCGGCCGGCGCCCAAATAACTTTTTGTAATATTCAGAGATGTACACTCTCAGATTTTCTTCCCCTACAATTGTGCCTTCCTCTTGTTCTAATTGGAAGATTTTCTTTTTTCTATGTTTACCGTTTGCGATGAGGTGGAAATATTTCGTATTATTTCCTCCTTCTTGTACATGTTTTACTTTAGCCCTTTGCGCCCATTTAGACTCCTCCTCTCTTCTTAGTTTGGCTAAGCTATCATTAGCTCTTCTCAACGCAGCACGTTCTTCATTGTTGAGGTTTGTAGTTTCGGCTTTTATATCTAACAAATCAATAATTCCAAGTAGTCTTTCTTTTTCTTTCCTATAGATACCACTTCTATTTCTTGCCCAACCTCTAAGATATCTTCGTAGATGTCTTATTTTGTTTTGCCACACCTCAAGTGGTGTACTCCCCTTCACATATGTTTGCCATTCTTTGGAAACCATTTCGAAAAAACCCTCCTCTTTAAACCAGGCTAATTCGAAAGAAAACAAAGACGTATTGCCCAGGTGAGCTTGTTCACCTGAGTCAATAAGTAGAGGGGTATGATCTGATTCTGTCCGTGATAACGCTCTTACAGTTACCAACGGAAATTTTTATTCCCAATCCACACTTGCAAGTACCCGATCAAGTTTCTCAAACATAGGTGTGTCTCGTCGACTTGCCCACGTATATTGCCTCCCTGACAAGCTAATCTCTTTTAGACTTAGAGTTTCAATGACCGAATTAAATAAGAAGAGCCAGCGTGCGTTATAATTTGAATTGTTCTTTTCTTGTGGTCCTCTAATGATGTTGAAATCCCCACCAACTAACATGGGTATTGTCGATGACTCACAAATACGAACAAGTTCAGCAAGAAATATGGGCTTTTGAGCTTCTTGAGCTGCCCCATATACCGCAACAAAATTCCATTCAAACCCGTATTTTGATTTTAAATGAAACTTTACACAGAAATCACCGGCATCCACGTCTCGGACAGTCAGCGATTCCATGTTCATTCCCACTAACATACCTCCCGATCTCCCTTGTGGAGGTAGACAAAACCAAGAGAAGTCCCTACCCGCCGATAAATTTCTTAAAAAATATGCTGGGAAACTAGACCGCCCTGTTTCTAATAACGCTACAATATCCAGGTTAAAGTCTCGTATAGACTCTTGAACCCTTAGGTGTTTCGCCGTGTCCCTACAACCCTCGCTGTTCCAAATTAACGCTTTCATTGCTTATTCTTTTTCAGTCTAGCACTCCTTCTTAGGTTTTTCTTATCAACAACAATTTTCTTACGCCCACGTTTCCTAGCTGATAGCTGGCCTAAGTGATCCGTTTGATCTCTCATCTCGTCAGCTTCCTCCTCCTCTAGATCATCACAAAGTCCCGAAACTTTTGAGACAAAAAGATTATGTGGATCATCATGAGACGAATTCAGATTTTTGTTCAACATTATTAAAACTCTCTCCTTCTCAACCTCTTTTAGATGATGTACAGCTACCAAATTTTCAGAAGGTGATTTACCCAACGAAACTCCCAAAATGCTAGCTCTAGCTAATACGGTACTATTTGAAAAATTGCATAACGAAAATTTGGGTGTGGGACACGAACCTGTCATGTCGCGAGAGTTGGCCCTATCCATCGCTCGCTCCAGCTGCGTTGCGTCCGCATTGTGCTGCTCCCGAATGCGTGCACTCGAGCGCAACCCAGTCGCCATCTCCTCCGGAATGCCACCGAAAGCTATCAGCTTCTCCGTCGGTGTACTGATCGCGTTCATCGGGGAACGGAGAGCACCAAGTTGAGAAGGGTACATAGCATCCCTCGGATTCGCTTCACCTGCCTCCATCGTAATGGTAGCCGGCATCTGTGCCGATGCAGCCGCAGACTGTGGAGAACTCGGTCCAGACCTGGTGCGCCCAGACCTCGGGGTCACGACGCCGTCCGCCTCAACCAGGGTCGTCCGCGGCCTCTGTGGCGAGGCCGTCGCAGCAGAGCCCCTTGGGCTGCCCCTGGCGCGTCGAGCTGCACCGTTAGCAGACGTGTCTGCGCCGGCAGTACCGCTGGGCGAGAGAGGAGCACGGCTGGGCGAGAGAGCAGCCCGGCCAGAAGACAAATGCCCCTCCAAAGCTGAAGAATCACCAGCAGTTTCATGTGATTTGCCAGTAACAGAAACCGGCGTACCCGGCTTATCCTGGATCACAACAGCGGCAGATTCTTGTACGACTTCAGTCAGCCGATCCACCTTATGCACATCGGTTGGAGACGCAAAAAGAACCCTCTGAACCTTCTTTAAAGCAGAATTTTTAGCTCTCTCTTCCTCCTCCTCTACCATGTCGCACCACCTATCTGAGAAAGAACCAAACCTTATGTTTGGCATTAAACATACCATCTTAGTAATGGAATCAGGTAGTTCCACTCCAACGGCACCATTTCCTTCTTCTTTGCTTTGTTTATTGAAACGAGGCAAAATCTTTGCCTTTTATATAGCTTTGTTTATGACAAAAGAAAAACCTTGTCTATGAATTGGTATTCTGCTTCCTGATAATATTTCTCAAAACTTCTTGACCAAGCACACGGTACTCTGAATCTTAATTCGTGAATGAAAACATGTCAGTGGTTACTGGTTACGCACGCACGCATGTGCATTCAAGTGGAAGCTCACATTCTGATGCGTCACTCGTGGCATCATGCGGCCAAAAGGGCACGGCCCTACGTGTGATGCCGCGGTAGGTTCAGCCGGTTTCTTTTGTCCTTTGTTTGACCAACTGGCGTTGGACAAAAGTCCTAGGCGGTGCTCACCTCGGCCATGCGGCCCTAACTTCAAGGTTTGCCGCGACACCCACCTCCATTGGCCGAGATTATCAAAGCGATCGTGTTTGAAAGATTGGCCAGGCTCTGGAGGTACCATCTAGCATGCTTGTGGAGTCGATATCGCTTAGTCTTGGCGGTTGTTCTAGGTAGTACACGTAGAGGATGCGGTGAAGATGATGCTTCACTGCTCGTTGTGCGCAAGCGGTTCAGCTGAGTGGGGATGTCCATATCAGAACCGTGCACGTGACGATTGTGAGGCGGACGATTGGTGTTGCCGTAGTGTTCTCGACAAGTGGGGGCGGCGACACGGTGTGACTTCTTGGAGTGGTGCTCTCAAAAGAGCACCGTGGCTCAGCTTCAAGGAGAAAATTCTAGGTCTGACCTTAATTGGTTGTACCTGACAATGACGGCTCCCTTGTTGTTTCCTTGTTAAAGGTATTGTCTGAAAATTGGTCCACTTCAGGGTGAAAACCCAAGATTTGACTATGGCACTGTTACCTTATTGGAGACGTCGCTTTGGAAAAATCTTTCTCAAAGTCTAGGTGTTGCTAATGGTGGTGGTTTACTTATGCTGTTGCGAGTCTGTGATCGTTTCGGCGAGGCTTTTTTTTTGGCTGGGTGCATGCTTAATGTTTAAACTAGCTCTCGACATTATGATATTGTAGAGATCATAATGGGTATCATCTTGGTATTAATATATTCTTTTTATCGGAAAAAAGAAGTGGTAGCAGCTAGCGAGCGTTCAGGTGGGAAGAGAGGTGGACTGCGAATTAGGGTCTATTGGTGGCACACATTTTGTCAGTTGATTACAGCCACGTATGTTGACTTAGTGACTTGCTGATGTATATTATTTTATCTATTACGGGAAGTCATTGGGAAGTCAGCAGTAGGAACCATGTTTTTCGAACCGGCCAGCAGAAACAAAGGTGGCAAGTCTAGCTTTGGTAAATATATTTCTGTTGTTTTAGTCGGTGATGATGAAGAGAAGTCGCTGCACGCTCGTGGTGAATAAATACTAACATTGCCGGTAATTTTGACGCATTGGCAATACTAACAATTTATCTGTTACTTGTCGTGCAGGCCTGCAGGGGTGACAAAGAATTGATAGCTTCGCCCGGTTAGCCGTAACAGCGAGTCAGCGACACGGTGTCATCTCGCAGGGAGATTTGACCCTAAATTTGGTCAAATTTACCCATATGGCCCCCTCTGACTTGTTTTATATGCATTTGGTCCCCTTGTATTTTAATCCTGGCTCCGTCCCTGTCATCTCGTCCAGGGCAAGTGATTCAAAGTTTTCCTTGATTGATTGCTACAGTTGAGGGTTTTTCTCCGAAGAAAGTGCTTCAGGTCGTTGCGGTAGAATTCTGATCCCCCAAGTCAGGTTGAGACCAACTGTGCGTGCATGCGACCTGCTCCTGTATGTAAGTCAAGATGATCAAGCCCAGCAGCACTCCGGACGTGGAAAATCCATGGCTGATTATCACGCGCTGCGGTCCGAGAGTTTTACAAGTCACCATCTCCTCCGTCTTAGGAAGTGGCCGACTGGCCGTAGGTTTTCTCTCGCGTGTTGCCAACATGCATGCCTGCCGGGCATGGCAAATTTTAATTTTTTTTCATCTCACCACCGTGCAGCTTTCTACTCCTTCCGTATCAAAATATAATAGTTTCTAGCCTTTTTCTGCACACATGTATCTAGACATATTTTAGTGCAAGGCCTAAATACATGTGTGTAGAAAAAGTCTAGAAAATCTTATATTTTGATACGGATGTAGTAGTGGAAAAAGCACCCCCAAACCAACCAAACGGGTGACCAAACCACCGAGCGATATAGGCAAAGGAGGGAAAGCACCTCCGGAGGTGCTTCCCGTGGCTTCCCGCAATAGCCAGCGAAGCGTTTTTAAATTTGGACATATTGCTCGAGGAAATTACGAGGAAAATGCCACCGTGAGCCACAGCCGAAACGAGCCTAGCAATCCAATATTTTTCCCCATCGCCCACTTTTCCCGTCCGCACACCACTCGCCTGACCTGTCCCATCCCCTCCCAGCGCGCTAGGGTTCGTGCGCCTTCACCTCCAGATCGACCGCCGCCAGAGCTAAGTGTATCACAACAAAATGGGCCCTAATTTTGTGCTGCTGGAAATTCTCGTAAAATCCAGGCCCGGGCCCATGGCAGTGCAACATGTGTGGCCGCACAGGGCCCATAATTTTGGGGGGCCCAAAAAATTTATATAGGCCTATGTACTGGTATATGCTTATGAAGTGAAAATCTGAAGGAAAAAAGCAAAATTGGGCTGCATCTGCCTGCTTGCTGGGCCGCATCCTCGCGTAGCGCTGTGCTCGGTCATCTGTGGGCTTCGATCGATCACAGAATTGTGGCAGCAGAAGCAAACTAGCGAAGGAAACCGAAGAGGCTCGCGTTTCCCCTACCGCCAGGCGCCAGCGTACGACTCCAATACGAACTGCGAAGACGAATCGAACTCGAAGAGCCAGATAGAAAAATCGATCTGCAGGGCATGTCGATCTACGATCCGCCTGACGCTGCGACGGAACAGGCGACACAACAGCCTGACGCTGCGACGGAACAATTCCCGTCGGCTTTCGGCTCTTCTTCGCACATCTCTTGATCGCTTGGTGCCTTGGTGAGCCCTCTTTTTATTCTCCAATTATAAGTTCGTCAGTTCGTATAATTAGCAAACAGATTAGCAATTTTGTTAATCTCGAATTCATAGGTGTCTTGTGTTTCAACAATATAGGTTTGAATCATCATGGGGAAATATAAATCTGGTGCCCCAGAAGCGTAAGCTAAAAGAAAAGGAACAAGAATTAATTAAATCTCAAAAAGGTGCTATGGACAAGTTTGTTAGAAAAGAATCATCACAAGGGTCATCCGGTAATCAGACGGTTGATCCTTCTACCCCTGCACTTGCAATTATTCCTTACAATAATTCTAGAGATGATGAGACAGAGACAGATAATATCGAGGTAGAGGAAGATGATATTGATGTTAATTTGAATAGTTCACCCGTTGCGGATGTTGATGATTCTTTTCAGACTGATATATTTGATCCAAGATGTTGGGATTCTCTTGAGCCTAAACAGATTGATATTTTAGCATAGAAGGGTCCAAGAAGAGACTTGTCAATTAGGAAAGGTCCTAAGGATACAAATCGTAGAAGGTTTTATGCACTATTCTATATCAGATTGATGTCAAATGGTGAGCATTGTGATAGAGATTGGCTTGTCTATTCTAAGGAACTCGATCGCGTCTTTTGCTTTGGTTGTAAATTATTTGCAAAAGGCCATCGGAAAGGTCAGTTGGCAATTGAGGGTTGCAATGATTGGACACATCTTGGCAACAGACTAAAAGAGCACGAGACAAGTGCAGATCATGCTTTAAATATGACTAATTGGTATGAGCTGCGTAGTAGATTGGAAAAGCATCAAACTATTGATAAAACTGCTCAGCGACAACTGGAGAAAGAAAAGGAACATTGGAGAAAGGTATTATTCAGAATTGTTTCCATTGTAAATTTTCTTACCAAGCATAACTTAGCCTTTCGTGGTTCTAATGGCAAACTATATGAAGATAGCAACGGTAATTTCTTGGGTTTGATAGAGATGTTGGCTGAATTTGATGACGTTATTCAGGAGCATGTTCATCGTATTACAAATGAAGAAACTCTTGATCATAAGATTCAGAATGAATTGCTACACTTGCTTGCTTCTTCTATTCGGCATGAAATTATTAAGAAAATAAAGAGTTCCAAGTATTTCTCCGTCATACTTGATTGTACCCCTGATGCAAGTCACCAAGAGCAAATGTCTATAATTATAAGATATGTTTGTTCATCTTCAAGTCATGTTTGCATTGAAGAATCCTTTCTAGGATTTTTAGATGTAAATGATACGACTGGCCAAGGACTTTTTGATGTGCTAGAGAATGAGCTAAAGGTTCTTGATCTTGATATAAATGATCTGAGAGGACAAGGTTATGATAATGGGTTAAATATGAAAGGAAAGCATCAAGGGGTACAGAAGAAACTTTTGGATGTCAATCGTAGAGCTTTCTATTCTGCGTGTGGATGCCACAGTCTTAATTTAACACTATGTGATATGGCCAAGACAGATGGCAGAGCTAAAGACTTCTTTGGAATCATCCAACGCATCTATACAACTTTTGCTAATTCTACTAAGAAATGGCAAATTTTGAAAGAGACCATATCAGGATGGACTCTCAAGTCTGTGTCAGCTACGCGTTGGGAGAGTCGTGTTGAAAGTGTTAAAGCTATTAGATTTCAATGTTCAGACATTCGGGAGGCTCTACTTCAGGTAGCCAATATGTTTATATTGATAATGATGTGATTCCTTTAGGCTATAGCTACATCCATATATAACATTTATAAACTTTCTTTTAATTTCAGGTATCCAAAACTGATAGTGATCCAAAGACAAGCAGTGAGGCTCTAGGTTTAGCAAAAAATGAACTTGGAGAGTATCAATTCATAGTGGCAATAGTCATTTGGTATAAGGTATTGTATGCTGTTAATTTAGTAAGCAAAAATTTGCAAGCAAAGCATATGCTTATTGATGTTGCTATTGAGAAATTGCAGGGGCTTATTTCTTTCTTCAAGGGATATAGGGAAACTGGATTTTTAGAAGCATTGGAGATAACCAAAGATATTGCACTTAAGATGGATATTGGTACAACATTCCGTAAGATGAGAGAATTTAAAAGAAAGAGACAGTTTGATGAGAACCCAGATGACACAAATATTGCCACACAGTCTGCGGAAGAATCATTCAGAATCAGCTATTTTATACCTCTGGTTGATCAAGCAATTTCCTCACTCACAAGGAGATTTGAACAATATCAAGGTTATCAGAAATTTTTTGGTTTCTTATTTACCTCTAAAAAATTGCGCTCATTAGATAATAATAGATTGAAATCTTCTTGTGATGATCTTGAGGCTGCCCTTAGAAAGGGTAAAGAATCTGATATTATTGATCTTGAGGCTGAACTGGAAAAGGATAACGAATCTGATATTGATCTTGCGGCTGAACTTGAAAAGGAAAAAAATCTGATATTGATGCGAAGGATCTGTTTGTTGAGTTGAAGTTTCTTCAAAATTTCATGCCAAAAGAAAGTCTTGGGCCTGTTGAAATTCTAAAGTTTATAAAGCGCCATGATTGTTTTCCCAATGCAAGTATTGCATATAGAGTTTTGTTGACCATTCCAGTGACTGTTGCATCGGCGGAACGCAGTTTTTCTAAATTGAAGTTATTGAAGTCCTATATGCGTACTACAATGACACAACAAAGACTCAATGATTTGGCCACAATAGCATTTGAGAGCGAAGTGTTGGAGAAAATTGATTATGAGGATATCATTGAAGATTTCATTTCAAAGAATACTAAAAGAATGATGAGGTTCAAATAAACATTATGTAACTGGACGGTGAATAGGTATGATTTTTAATATGTGTAAAACATTATGTCATATTATAATTGTTCATTAGTTCATTTTTTCGTGTTAGATAGGGCCCCATTTTAGAGTTTCGCACAGGCCCAGGATTTCGCCGGCCCGGCCCTGATAAAATCTCAGCCTCAACGTCACAGTTTTTCGTTTTATAAAATCTCAAGCGGCTGCCTCGGTAATACTAGGAACGATCGTGGTGCCTGGGGTGCGAGGCCGTATATATGTCGGTGACAAGTTGGATGATGGTGCATACTACACCAGAGTCAGTTTTGGAAATAGCATTGTAAATGATTTATCAGGTACGTACGTAGTTCTATATAGTACTTTCTCCGTTCCAAATTAATTGACTTGATTTTGTCCAAATACGGAAGTATCTATACTTGTTTAGTGTCTAGATACATCCGTATTTAGACAAACCAAGTCAAGTAATTTGGAACGGAGGGAGTATATCTGACTAGGGCCATATCGTGCTGTTCTTGAGCTCTGCGCGTTTCAAACAATAACAAAATACTACGACTTTTGCTCCTACAAGCCAGGATCGATGGATAGAGTGATCGAGCAGCTTGGTGGACGTAAGACGCATGCAGCGAAAAATTAATGTGGCCCTTGTAACAAACTTTCGGCCAAGTTTTGAGTACTCTTTCTTGGAAATTAGCTAGGGATTTGACTTTGGGTCGTGAAAATCCGGAGCACAGCGTGTCAGCGTCTCCTTGCTTGAATTCCGTGCATGAGAGCAGTGGAGGGCTGGAGGCAACTTAAGACAAAATTCCAGTATATATTTGACAGGTACGCATCAGCGACGACCCAAGCACACACTTGCATAATCGGTGACAAACACCGGAAATTAAGCTTCTGCCTAATCAAGTACATCTCCGTCCACGTGTCATTGCCCAAGTCAACTAAACCCACAAAAGGCAAAGCTTTTGTCTGGTTTCAAAAAAAAAAAAACTAAACCCCCAAAACTGCCTTGGCTCCCAAGGCGTTTTCCGGGTCAACCCACAGTTCCTCTCTCTATCGATTCCCTTGGTTCCTCCTGATGAAAAGATAATTTATAAAGCTGAGTTCACGGATATATGAGGCTGTAAATTAAAGTACATATTTGAGAAAACTAATTCAGTCGTACCTGGAAACAAAAAGATCGCCATGATTTTCCTGTTCGAAAAAGCAAATGTAAAATCGACCGAGAAGCTAGCGCTAATACCACGCACAGCTGGTTGGCGAGCTTGGTCCAAGTAATCGGCCGCCTGCTTTGACTCTGGAGCTCGATCACCGGGCATTCTTTCGTCGTATTTTCGCCATTGCCCGGCCTCTCGCCGTCGCGCGCTTGGAAGAAGAACGCACGAACCGTTTGGATGGGACTCTATGTGCGAAGTACGCCATGCCGATCCATCGATCGATCAAGCATATATTGACTCTTCAAACATAGGCATGCCGCACGTAACCGCCATGCAACTTCCTCTCAAAATCTCCAACTTGTATATACAGGCCAGCGCCCAGCGGCACGACCCATTCGTATATCTACCACCTATCTCGTCTCATAGCACATTCACAAAGTCGCCATACCCGGCCAGCGTCGTCGATCAAAACAGAAGAGAAGCGAGGAAGAAAGCTAAGCACCCATGGCAGTGCTGGTGAGGAAGATGAGGCTCACTCTGGTGGTTCTCGTGGCGGCGATGGTGCTGCTGTCGGTGCTCGGCGAGGCGGCGCGGCCGCTGGGCGGCGAGGACCGAGCGGCCGCCGGAGGCATCCCGCTTCCAGGAGGCGCGGCCGTCGTCCAGGTGCTCCGGCGGCTGTACCTGCAGCGACTGGGCGGGCCCGGCGCGGCGTGCAGCACCAACAGCCCAAACAACGGCTGCCCGCCCTAGCTAGGATCGTCGCCACCGGACGGCGCGACACCTCTTACGCCGGTTCCTCTCGGGTTCCAACACGTTTTTGACGACCCCGAGTGGTAGACGACTCCGGTGATCGGTCGCCAATATGTAGGATTATTGGATTCGTTTGATTGGTTTCTTTCTTTCTTGGTGATTTGGTTTTTTTTTTGCCCCACGCTCGCCGAGTGGCAATTTGTACATACACACATATACGTACGTATGATCTGTTTGAATAAAACATATGCAAGCTGCAAAAGCACCATCGATACATGCATGAATGTTGAAAGTACATGAATAACTTTGGTTATGATCTGTCTCTTAGAAATATTTTGTTCCTGAACTGGTTTTCGGCTTCCTCCTGACAATTTCTCAAAACTTTTTGACGATTACGAACGCATATGCCTGCAAGTGGAAGCTGACATTCGCATGCGTCACCCATGCCGCAGAACTTTTCATGGCCCGACGTGGTAGGCTCAGCCGGTTCGTTAGTACGCAGTTAGTTGGGCGTATTTCTGTCCTTTGTTTGACCCACTGGCGTCGACAGAAGTCGTAGGCGGTGCTCACCTTGGCCAATTCCATCTCTCTCGTTCGCCTCAACGTGACCTCAGTTGACGATCGCCACCCACTACATCACGTCCCAGATCTAGAGGCACTCCATAATGCCTCCAAAAGTCACAAAATGGCTCAAAATGTTTTTTGAGGCAAAAAAAAAAAGTGTAGCATTTACTTGTGTAGTTAAAAGTCTTTTGTGGCATTTTTCAATAATGCCTCCAAAAATGATTATTATGGGCATTTTAGAGTGTCTCAAATACTAATCTTTAGAGGCATTATTTAGTGCCTCAAAAAGAGGCATTATAGGGTGCCTCAATTGGTATACCATTTGAGGTACTCTATAGTGCCTCAAATGCAGTGCCTCCAATAAACAGAGGCAAAATTTGAATATTACAGGTTATTGGAATTGGAGGTAATCAGACTTCAAATACTCCCTCTGATCCATATTAGTGCACACAACTTTGTCTAGATACACATGTATCTAGTCTAAATACTTAACTAGATACATATGAATTTAGACAAAATTATGCCCACTAATATGGATCGGAGGGAGTATTACAATCCATTACATCAACAAACAACATTAATCCATCAGAGCAATTGACAATCAGGTAGCAGTTGACATTAATCCATGTTAAACATTCTACTGTTGGTGAAACCAATTGACAACATATGACAGTAACTTACGTTCATCCTCGCTCCTAGAATCTCCCTATAAAAAGCTTAGGAGCAGCAAGCAGCAGCATTCCTCGCTCAGGAGGTAAGCTCCACGCTCAAGTCCCACAGCTTCCTCGTCAGCTCCGCGTCCTTGGACTTCTCGCTTGGCCCGTAAAGATTGCTGTCGCTCAAGTACTTGCCGTCATGCCCTTTGCGCGGCCGGGTGGTCGCCTCCCCCTCCTCAGTTACCAAAACAAAAAACACAGGTTACTGCCTGATGAATCTTACAGCATAGCCATTAACTACACTTTTCATGGTGGTCAAGATTTGCCTGTTGGATCTTATAGCATAGCCGTTAGCATAATATACAATACTAATGGTTTATATTTGTTGCAAGTTATCATAAATATTTCAAGTAGGGATAGCTGCGGTCTAAACAAAAAACCTTGCAGGTTGTATGAACAAAACAAAATGTTTATCTTGCTTCAGAGATTTGTATAAAACGACATAAGCAAGTTATCATCTACGACATAAGGCCTCAGCCAGGCTGCTAGGGAAATGCTATTGACAAACAGGGTTGCTATCGTCTACACTATACCGATGAAGTGGTAGACGATGTCAACCGAAAATATGACTGAGCATTAAATAAAAAGGGCATGTTAATTAAGGATAAATCAAAGATGAGCAGGAGTTATCCTTTGTGAAGAAACACACAGGATCCTAGAAACATGAATGATGAATCTAAGCACAAGATCACATAATCACTTGAATCTAATTTTGTTTCAATTTAGCTTTAAGACAAACATTTTCTTCATTAGTCTTACCTATCATTGCTAAAATAGAACTGTTATATAATCTTATTTAGTTCAGACTGCACACTACTCATGTTGTATAAAATTTTATGCATGTACATCTGGTTTAACCAAAATCATGACTAAATGTCAAAATATTTTGCAGGAAATAAACATGGCACAGGGTCTTGAGCTATTGTACAAATATGAGAAGTACTAATAGTAGGTACTAGACAGTAAGCACAAGTGCAAAACAAATCTAAATTCATGATCGGCACTGAAACTTTGTTGGCTGATTCTTTAAAGAAGCTGTAGATCTGTTTGTGTACAAATTTGCACTGCAACTAAGAAAACCTGAAGATATAAACATCACTGTTCAGCAAATTTGAATTTATACTAGTGGCACTGGCACATAAGGATAGAGCTATAGAACCTATGGATAGCTTTCAGTTGGTTTTGTCCAGAGAAGATAATGTATTGATTTCACAATTTCACATACCTCGATTGGTCTATCAGCTAAGATAATTTCTGAAGAAGTGATATTGTACATCTTGCCATCTTGGTAGGTACCTACAAGAAGAACCCAAGTGAATAATAGTGAGCAAGAGCATGATGATAAAAGCTCCGTCAAAATATTTTACAAGCAAGAAATGAACATACAGGCTATAATCACAATCAAAGCATCCAGGTTTGCCAAATGACCAGAAACATAAACACCGTCCAGGTTTGCCAATGAAGAACGGAAAATAGTGAATATGAAGTATCAAAACATACTGGCAGTGCATAATCAAAAGAATGTGATAACCTAATGCGATATTTACCGTACAACTCATTCAACATTGTGTGTAAAAACTACAGGGCCATGCAAAAGATCTGAGAGATCCTATAACAGAAATTTTGAAACCACCATTGTCACTGTAGAAACCGCAGTGCACATTAACAATCTCATTCACCTGGAGAAGTAATGGAAACACATTAAACAGATCGACACCGCATAGTTTTCCAAGGCAAAGAAGTGCATGTCAGCCAGCATTAGAACCTTAAAGCTATCTTCTCTTCCAGGAAGTGTCTGGAACCCTGTAAACAAATTGAACCTGGTAGCTTCTGCATGCTGCAGTAAACACGTGGAATTTCCCTCAGAGTGGTATGAGCCATAGTCGTCGTCATCAGATTTGTATATGATCCTCTTGACCACAGTATCAGGTCTTGAGCTCCCATGAAGTACCAGATTTTCTATACTTTTCGGGCTAAGGATCTTCAAGCAAGCTGTCAATATCAAGAAGAAGAGAAACTAACAATGTCGTTAGTTGATCCATACACCAATAACAGTCACCGAATAAAACAAATTTGGAACGATGTGTGCTACCAGATCTGATAGAACGACCTAACTTTGGCCATTCGATTTGACTAATCAGGTACCAAATATTTTTCATGTAAGAAAATAAAAAGATCTCTGTAATCCTATTAGCTACACGGCTACAAAGGTTAATTCTGTGCCCGATATGCTGAGCCAAAATCTCCATTTACCACGATATATCTAATGATTTGTGCAAATAAGTAGGCAAGGACACCACCATAGTCTCAGCACATTATGCAATATACAAAACTCGCATTACCAAATTACTATCAGTCCGAGTCCTACAGTGAAATTTCCCAAATCCGTGGCAACCCTGATTGGGAGTTGGGAACCACAAGTGCACGGGGAATCTGGATGTAAGAAAATAAAAAGATCTCTGTAATCCTATTAGTTACACGGCTACAAAGGTCAATTCTGCGTCCGATATGCTGAGCCAAAATCTCCATTTACCACGATATATCTAATGATTTGTGCAAATAAGTAGGCAAGGACACCACCATAGTCTCAGCACATTATGCAATATACAAAACTCGCATTACCAAATTACTATCAGTCCGAGTCCTACAGTGAAATTTCCCAAATCCGTGGCAACCCTGATTGGGAGTTGGGAACCACAAGAGCACGGGGAATCTGGAGGCGGCCAACGCGTAGATCGAAACAGGGTAGAGGACTCACGCTCGCGCACGCCATGGACGAGACGCGTGGTCGGGTCGAGGCGGCCAAGGATACTGGCGGGCAGGGCTCGGGGAGGCGCGGAGCCGCGAGGCCTCGAAGAGGAGCAGCGCGACGGCCGGATGGAGCAGGAGGATAGGGCCACCACCGCGCCGCAAGCCGCACGGCACGCTGCCCCAAGCTGCGCACCACCTTCCTTCGACTGGCGCGGGCATGCCGGGGCGCCGCGAGGCTGTCGGCGGAGGGGCGGCGGCGGCAAACCCTAGCGCAGTCGCTCGCCTCTCTTCTCTCCGTGCGGTACTGGGCAAAATGAGAGGGAGTGGAAGACTGGCGTTTCAGTTGAGAGATGGAAGGACATTTCTGTGTTAGTCAAAACTTTTACGGCCCTTTCCTAATTAACAGCGCTTCGTAATTGCAGCTAATGATGCAGATATTAACGGAAACTATTTGAGATATTTGGAAAATCCGGCTGATGAAAACCATTTGAGGCATTTTTAGCAGTGCCTTAATTGATGGTTTTTTGAGGCACTAATCAAAAGTGCCTCAAATGGTTGCTTTTGGAGGCATCACAAAGTGCTACAAAACTTGACCATTTGAGGTAGCTTTTATCCGTGCCTCAATCGATAGTTTTTTGAGGCATTACACAAAAGTGTCTCAAACTATTATTTTTGGAGGCATCTAAAAGTGACTCCAAAACTTAACCATTTGAGGCACTATCTAAAAAGGCTCAAATATCTATCTAAAATAATGCCTTCTAAAGTAACAAACCGAGACATATTTGAAAAGTGCCTCTAATAAAGTGCCTTTGATTCTAAGACGTGACATAGTGACCAGCCTGCCGGCCTCGCCGCGCTCATTACTCGTCGGCGGCCGACGCCTTCATACATGTTCCAGCTCATATCTGTGACGACGGGTCTGGTGGTGCCAAAGACTTGGACGGAACGGAAGGCTTCATCGTTGAGTCTGCTAGAAACTACTAGGTTTTCTTTAACACTGTCATTAGTGATCTTAGTTGCAAATTAGGTACAGTAAATTCAGATTTCTTTTTTTGATAAAGAGCATTTTATTACTCAAAGTATATAAGGGATACAAAGTTTACACGTGGCCTCCGCATATGTAGGATACACACACTTATATATTCAAGTTGACCGACCTAACCGCACCCGCACTTTTCTCAAATCCGGAGAATCCACATTGTTTGCTCACACACACCGCCCCTACCATCCCTCTAAATCTCCCCCACACACACACCGGATCTCGTCGCTAGCGAGCACCCCACCTCCATGGATAAGTCTAGTCTCGACGGCCGCCTTCTCTGCAGCAGCGTCGCAGGAGCCATCTCGGCCGCCGCCGTCTCGGGGAACGGTGGTGCGCGGGAGGGAGAGAAAGTGGAGAGAGAAAGGCAAATCGTGGGGAGGGGAGGGGAGGGAGAAGGAAGAAAGTCAGTAGGACCCCACACTTGCCTCGAGCGTGTGCACGAAGCACACGAAGGCTCGCGTGCTGAGGAAAGAGCAATTTCACTAACTTGACATGCTTCGATGACAAACATGATTTGTATCTGATTGATTTTCTCAAGTTCAAGTTTCATCTTATAGTTTCGAATGTTTGAATTGGACCGTGACATTTTACTTAAAATGTCCCAAAAATTAGGCTTCTTTGATTCAAAGGATTCTTATAGAAATTTAGAGGATCGAAACTCTTTGATTTTCTTTGATTCGTAGGATTGAATCGTGTACAATTGTTTTTCTAAGTATTGCTTTGTACTGCATTTTGCATCCAGTCGGACCTATTGCAAAGACTCCTTTACTATTCCTACTAGGTATTTGAGCGCAGCAAATGCCGCGCGCCCGTGCTTGTAAATTTTAATTTCAAAATGGCGATGTTTTAAAGTTGTCTAAGCTTGGAAATAATTAAAATTGGGAAAAAAATCGCTTTAAAAATAGTCGGATTTCGGAGACTACTCAAATTTGAAAATGGTTGTAATTCAAAAAGAGTGGAAATGCTGCGCGCATGTGTGGCAAAATTAAAATTTGGAATTGCCGGCATTTTTAAATTGTGGGAAGTTGAAAATTGTTGAAATAGAAAGGAAGTTTACGTTTAAAGAATTAGTGAGTTTTTTAAAATTGTTCGAACTGAGAGGTTTTTAATTTTTCAGTTCTTTTCACGGCTATTAAACGATGAGATTTGAAAGGTATTCAAAATTTTACAATATCGAAATTCGAATGTTGATCATATGCCATAAATAGACAGCGTTCATTTTTGTGTTCGCACGTCATAAATAGTCAGTGTTCATTTTTGTGTTCGTGGTGATATATTTGTCATATTTGTAAATAACGTGGTGTGAAGAATTCAAATGCTGTTTATTTTTTTGTGTTTATGCTAATATTTTTGTCATGGTTTCCTGACGGAATGATTTGAGGTTTTTGTTATACTTCGCGTTTGACGTTTCTCATTTCTTTTTATTTTGCTCAATTAGTACTCCAAATATTTGTGATTTTTTTAGACAAATGACTTCGCAATTATAAATTGGAACATTACTTAAAGTTTTTAGATAAATGACTATTATTAAGAGAGATGTGAAACGCTATTATTAAGAGAGATGTGAAACGTTTCGAGTACTATAAAAATGACTTCCTTACCATTTGTTTGAGCAATTGGAACATTGGGTAAACAATACTTTCCTTTTCCTCTTTTTTCCTTTGTGTAAACAAAACTTAGAATATTTCATATGTTTCAGCTTTTCTAGATTGTAAAAAATATTCGTTGAAATTAAGCAAAAGCAGATCTTATTTTCCATCACTTAGCAAACTCCAATCGGGATGTTGGGATTTAAAATGTTAAATTCGTCGTAATTTGTCATCTCGAGAATCTCTAGTTTTTTTAGCAAATTTAAATGTTCAAATATGATTATAGTTTGATATATTTGATGTACAAAATCTGTAGGAATACACTATGTAAGTATTTTGTAAATTCAAATCCATTTATTTAGATGGAATGCATTTAGGTTTTGTCTAAATATTTGCGAAGTTGAAATGTTGAAAAATGTTACATTTGAAGGATGGTCAATTTTTGAAGATTGTTCAAATTTGGAAATTATTCGGATTTGAATTCAACGTTTACGAAATGGGCAAATCCGAAGGGCACTCAAAATTTTGAAATTTCAAATTTGAATTTTTATCGGAGGACATAAATAGACGGCATTTATTTTTATTTGCCCACTTTGATATATTTGTTGAATTTTCCTAATAGATAAATTTACATGTATTGATTTTGCAGCATTTTACTTTTTTCAAAAAAAAATTAAAAAAAAAGAAAAATATGACGTGTGGGGCCACTGTGACGTAGCGATGACGTCACAGTGGCCACAACCTCCCGTGGCAGCGTCGGGCTCGCCGGCGGCGCGTCGCCGTGCTCCCGGACGCGCGCGTGGGCGCGCTGGATGCGCCCGGAGCCGGGCGACCCGCACGTGGCGGCGCCGCCCCTCGTGGGTCGCCGGAGCGGTCGTGGCGGCGTTCGGACGCGGCCGAGGACGGCGGGACAGGCGGCGGCGATACCGGTGGTTGGACGGCGTTCCGGCCACCGAATCGCGGCGAGGAGGGCGAGGCGGTGACGGCTGATGGCCCACAAGTATAGGGGATCGCAACAGTATTCGAGGGAAGTAAAACCCAAATTTATTGATTCGACACAAGGGGAGGCAAAGAATAAATATAAGCCTTAACAGATGAATTGTCAGTTCAGCTGCACCTGAAAGTAGACTTTTTTGACACAGATTATCAGTGGCAACAGTGATATAACAGCAGTAGTAACAAAGTAATAGCAGCAACAGTGTAACAAAGACATCAGCAGTAATTTCAGTAAATAGCAGGATTAAAAGTACTATAGGCATAGGGACGGATGGACGGGCGTTGCATGGATAAGAGCGCTCATGTAATAATCATAACTCAGGGCATTTGCAGGTAAACAATTATAAAAGCATCCTAGTACTAGTCAAACATAGGCATGTGTTCCGTATATAGTCGTACGTGCTCGCAATGAGAAACTTGCACAACATCTACTGTCCTGCCAGCCCGTTTGCAGCGGGGCGACAGCCCGTTTGCAGCGGGGCCTCAAGGAAAACTACTGGCAATTAAGGTACTCCTTTTAATAAAGTACCGGAGCAATGCATTAACACTCCGTGAACACACGTAATCCTCAAGTCAAAGCCATCCCCTCCAGTTATCCCGGTTGCTGTCACTCCGGGGTCTCGGGTTCCGGACAATAACAGGTGAAAACAACTTGCAGATATGATCTAAAACATAATTATTCTCATGCATCAACAACATGTTCATATCTGAGATCATGGCACTCGGACCCTAGTGGCAAGCATTAAGCACGACAAGTTGCAACAATGATAAATAGCACTAACAATGGATACTAGGCACCATGCCCTAACAATCTGGCAACTTATTACATGAACAATTCATCCAATCCCTACCATCCCCTCAGCCTACAGCAGGGAACTACTCACACATGGATGGGGGAATCATTGATGGTTGATGGAGAGGCGGTGGTGATGACGATGGTGATGATCTCCTCCGAATCCCCGTCCCGGCAGGGTGCCAGAACGTAACTTCTGATCCCGGAATAGAGATCGCGGCGGCGGCGGAGCGTGGATGTGTTTCGCGAAATATGGTCGAACCCCCCTCGATATTTAGGTCAAGGGAAATATATAGTCCAAAGGGGAGCGTCGGGGGGCGACCGAGGTGGCCACGCCACACTTAGGCGCGGCCCCACCCCCAGCCGCGCCGAGCTATGGCGTGGCTGCCTGGTGTGGCCTCTCCGACTCCCCTTCTGGATCCGTGGGTCTTCCGGTGAAATATTACGATCGCAATTGTTTTCGGAGTTTTTCTTGAAAGTTGACTTTTCTGCACAAAAAGAAGACACCAGGGCAATTCTGCTGAAAACAGCGTTAGTCCACGTTAGTTGCATCCAAATCATACAAGTTAGAGGTAAAACAACATCAAAAGTGTTCGGAAAAGTAGATACGTTTTGGACGTATCAACTCCCCCCAAGCTTAGCTTATTGCTTGTCGTCAAGCAATTCAGCTGACAAACTGAACGCGATAAAGAAACTTTTACGAACACAATTGCTTCATGTGATGTATACATACTTGAATTATGATTATACTTACTAGCTCATGATAGGAGATATGTATAAGATAAAAGCTTGATAAATATGCAGCCATGAAAAGATTCTAACATACTAAAGGTAAACAACATGGCATATAACTAAGTGCAGGATTGCAATGTTCGTAATTGGGTATCGCAAAGTGGTATCTCGCTTGCCCGAATGTGTGCAGCAAAACATAAATGTCCAGGCACCTCTGAAGTTTACAGGCAGACTAGAAATAAAGCTTATCAAAGATAAAAGCATCAAGCTACGTCACTACTAACCTATTCTGGGACAAGCACATTTCACTAAGAATGACAGTCATGCTCTCAAAGAAGTGTTTTAAAGAAGGATGGTGACTCAACATTAAAATAAAAGATAGGCCCTTCGTAGAGGGAAGCAGGGATTAAATTTTGTGCTAGAGCTTGTTAGTTCCCGAAGGCATATAAAGAATGTAAAAATAATATTTTGAGAAGTGGTTGCAAGTGTCAACAAATCCGCGATAGAGTTCTTGTCATCTTCCATAACTAACCAACTTTTAGAGCGGTTCCGAAAATTCATATAGTTTGCATTATATCATGCTTACAGATTTTTGACACTCCTCCCAACCTTTTCTTCCACAAACCATGGCTAACCGAATCCTCGGGTGCCGACCAACAATCACCGTGGAGGAGTGTCAATTTTAATATTAAATAATAGGTGGACTAACCAGCTCTTTTGCAAAAATAAAAGTGGACAAGCACATGAAGCTACTTGTCCTTGGAAATCATTTAGCATGGAAGATGACAAGTTATACTACCACATCCTTATGAGCTACACGCAGTGACACAAAAAGGGATTGTACAATTTTGAATAGTTAAAGATAGCACACGAAGAAATTTACTTGGAATGGTTTAAAACCATGCATAGGAATTTATAGTGGACTCTTTGGAATAACTTGGTTTTCAGGATTTTGGATGCACAAGCAGCATTCCCGCTTAGTACAGGTGAAGGCTAGCAATAGACGGGGAAGCGACAACAAGAGAGCACAACTGTCATAATCATACTTGCGACAGAATAAAATTAGCAGTGGCATAAAAGCGATACAGAAACTCTGAGTCACAATAGATCGTCGAGGCTTGACTTTTGTTTTGAGTCATAAACATGTGTAAGCATGTGCCAAGTCGAATCAAGTAAAACATTCAGAGGAGGATACCACACTACAATACCACTCTACGAATAAAACAATGCATGCAAATAACTATATGACATATGGTGCACCTTCAGGAGATTAGGATTAATCATGAGAAAACATGGCTATCAAGCATTCATCAAGTAACATAGCCCATACCATAACTACTAAGCGCAATCATATGGACAGGTATGTGTACAAAAATGAAAACAAATACGGTTCATACCAGCCTCTCACCACATCAAGTTGTCGAATATCGTCATTATTGCCCTTCGCTCGCATGACTTGAATGATATAAAATGAAAACCAAACTCCAGGTGGAGTCACAGACGGTTGTTGAATCTGAAAAGAACTATACAAAACCAAGAAGAACAACAAATATTGTTGGTGTTTTCGAATTTTAAAACAAAGCAAGGAAGAAGCAAATAAAAAGGAAAATATTTTTGGGTTTTTTGAATATCAACTCGAAAATCAAAAAGACAAAATAAAACTACAACTCGAATTACTAAAATAAAAGCATAGAGAAACAACGAAAATATTTTTGGTATTTTTGGGTTTTGAGAAAATAAACACCACAAGCAAGAACAAATAAAAGAAAGCGAAATATGGATATACAAAGAACTGACATGAAGCGAATATAGAAATGAGCGAACTGTCAGTATACGCGTACCTCCCCCAAGCTTAGGCTTTTGGCCTAATTGGGAGACAATCATCGGTGCTGATAATAGCTCCAAGACGGTGCATCGTCCCTGGCGTGTTCGTAAGAACCACTCTGTAAAGCGGGGAAGGTTCCGCTTGCATAGTCAAACTGGTATGAGGAGCTCGCCCCCTCATCATGCGGCTCAGGCCGCTCCTCCTCCGGCTCGGCCCGGGGTTCATGCTCCCTCATGTATGCATCCAAGTCTTCTTCCGAGAATGCCCAATTTTCCAGATGAGTAGGTAAATCTAAAATCCTGTACTACAGACATAGTGAGTTTAAAAATTGGGCAGGTTCCCCAATGGTAAAATTCTCCAATCCTGCATTAGAAATTAGTGTGTTGAAATCTTGTAGGATTCCTGCAGCAGCCATGAAGGTTTGGCAAGGATAATATGCAGAATGCACGGAATCTTCACGATTAACCTCCATCACTTCTCCCACAACTAAATCATTAGGGTCAATAGCTGGTCCAACCACATCTCCATCCATCTTCCTTCTCTGAAATTTTTCAACAAGTCTCATAAAAAATGATTTTGCAACTATAAAATCAAGGCAACTACTATAGAAACTTGCAAGAGGGCTACACATGCATCAAGGATAATTAATCTAAGCATAGAACAAGCATGCAAGCTCACTTAACCAGCAACATACAGCAGCAAAATACTCTAGAAATACAACACTAAACAAAATTCTACTTGGATAATCGAAGGAGTCACATACCGGTGAGTAAACAAGCAAAGTTTCAGCAACTGAAATGGGCTGAGCAAGGAGATCGAAAAATTCGAGCTCAAGAGCAGCAGGAACACGAGTTTGAACAATGGATATGAGTTTGGTCGGGAGAGAGAAAGAAAGGGGAGGAATCTCACCTTGTGGAGGCTCAGGTGGGACCCACGCCACAGGGGGGCGCGGCCTCCACCCCTGCCGCGCCGAGCTATGGCGTGGCAGCGTGGTGGGTCCCCCTGGTCAGCCCCAGGTACTACCACGTTGCATTTTTCAAAATAGGAATTTACGTAAAATTTTCAGATTTTTCTGACAACTTTCAATTTCGAGCAAAAACTGGGCACTTAAAATTCTAAACAGCAGCTAAGCAAAATTTTAACCACACTAAACAACATTCTAAAAATTTATAAAGACAGCAATATAACAGAAGGTATAACAGATGAGAAAGAGAGAATGTGGTTTAACAATTTTATGCAACTAAAATGTATTTGTCAACAAGGTTGATCAAGTCTTGCCACCAAATATATTTTATTTGACATAAAAGAATTAAACTACATGATACCATTATGTTACCTTATATTGAATAGATATTGTCCCAACCATAATACTTTCATATCCTTCATGGTGGTCATAAATAGGACAATCAATACTTCCAACTTTGATAGTTTTATAACTTGCAATTGAGCTAACTCCACATAATACATTTTGCTTCTTGGGAAAATAAACAGTATGCTCTTTGTCATTGACATTAAAAGTAACTTTCCCTTTATTGCAATCAATAACAGCTCCTGCAGTATTAAGAAAAGGTCTACCAAGAATAATGGACATATTATCATCTTCAGGCATATCCAACACAACAAAGTCAGTCAAAATCAAACAGTTGGTAGTAACTTGAACAGGAACATTTTCACATATACCAACAGGAACAGCAGTAGATTTATCAGCCATTTGCAAAGATATATCAGTTGGTATCAATTTATCTAAATAAAGTCTCTTATAAAGAGAGAAAGGCATCACACTTACTCCAGCTCCAAGATCACAAAGTGCAGTTCTAACATAATTATTTTTAATAGAGCAAGGAATAGTTGGTATACCTGGATCTCCAAGTTTCTTTGGAACCTTACCATTGAAAGAGTAATTAGCAAGCATGGTGGAAATCTCCTCATTAGGAATTTTCCTCTTGTTAGAAACAATATCCTTCATGTATTTCGAATAAGGAGGCAGCTTAATAGCATCAGTCAAAGGAATTTGCAAAAACAAAGGTTTCATCCACTCACAAAACTTGTTGTAGTGTTCTTCTTCCTTGGATTTATGTTTCTTATTAGGAAAAGGCATTGATTTTTGCACCCAAGGTTCTCTTTCTTTACCATGTTTCTTAGCTACAAAATCCTCTTTAGTGCAATTTTTATTTTCAGTGTCACTATCAGAATCGCTCTCAACCTCTTCATTATTATTAGCATTGTTTCTATCATTATCATTAACAGGTTCATTACCATTTTCAGTTTCAGCATCAGACACAGATATACTATTAGGATCACTAGCAGGTTCTTTTTCCTTAATAGTTTCAGAAGACTCTACAGCAGGTTTATGTTTCTTCTTCTTTTTCTTAGAAGGAGAGCTGGGCCTTTCAGCTAATTGAGAATCTTGTTCAATTCTTTTAGGATGTCCCTCAGGATACAAAGGATCTTGAGTGGAAGCTCCACTCCTAGTTGCTATTCCAAAAGCATGTTTTCCATTACTATTAGAATTTTTAGCTAGCAAGTCTTTTTGTACTTTAGTAATTTGCTCCATTTGAGTTTGAACCATACTAAGATGTTTAACTAGACCTTTAATGTCATTTACAGTTCTTACCAAAACATCTTGCAAATTACTAATAATACGAGAATTTTCTAACAGATGATTTTCTACTCTCATATTAAAATGCTCCTGCTTAACAATAAAATTATCAAGTTCATCTAAGCATTGATCAGGAGGCTTACCATAAGGAATATCACCAGCATCGAAATATTGTAGAGAGTGTACCTCAATTGAAGGTGGAGGAGTCGGCTTACATAAGTCTTCTATTGGAGGTAAATTTTTAACATCTTCAGATTTAATACCCCTCTCCTTGAGAGTCCTCTTGGCTTCTCTCATTCCTTCATTATCAAGTTCAATAACACCTCTCTTTCTTGGTGTAGGCACTGGCGCAGGCTCTGGTGTGGGAGTGGGTTCAGCTATAACCCAATCTTCATAATTTTGGCTAATCTTAGCCATTAATTCCTCAGCTTCATCTGGAGTTCGTTTCCTGAAAACACAACCAGCACAACTATCCAGGAATGTCCTAGATTCATCGGTTAGTCCATTATAAAATATATCAAGAAGTTCATTTTTAGGTATATCATGTCCAGGTCGAACTCTAAGCAAATAACAAAACCTTGACCAAGTTTCAGAAATATTTTCTTCCTGCAATTGCTTGAAGTTAAAAATTCTCTGCAAAGCAACATGTTGAACACTAGCAGGATAATATTTATGGAAGAAAACATCAACCAATCCTAAAGGATTTTTAATACAACCGGGAGACAAATTACCAAACCAAGCTTTAGCATCGCCTTTCAGAGAGAAAGGAAAAATTTTGGTAACAAAATAGGTGCGCAATTTAATATCATCAGAGAACAAACTACTTAAAGTAGATAACTTGTTCATATGTTCCATAGCACTTTCATCTTCAGCACCACAAAAAGGATCTTTCTCTACCACGATATAAAGGACAAATCCACAGAAAAGTCATAATCCTTATCAGTTATACGAATAGGAGATGTTGCAAACTCAGGATCAGCAGACAATTTGTAGCTAACAGTGTGTTTTTTCAGAAAATCCATTATAGTGGCAGAATCAGCAGAAGAGTCAAGATTCCTGCATTTTTCAGCAAAAGCTTCATCTACTTCTATATAATCTTCCTCGGGGTCATCATCATCGATGAATTCCCTCGACTCAGGAGAAGCAACAGGTGTGACAACATTTTCATTAGGCATTTCAGAATTTTCAATAAGTCTAGACCTAGCAATCGTAGCATCTAGAAAAGGACCTAACGAACCAGTTTCACTAAGCACAGTAGAAGCATCATCAAATTCATCAGAAACAGTTTCAGATTCAGTAGTGCCAACACGCGAAGCAGGTGCGTGTGGCGGTGTAACCAGTTGATTAATAACAGATGGTGAATCAAGAGCAGCAGCGGAGTTCAGAGCCGTACCTTTCCTTGTAGTGGATGGCAGAATAGCCACCTTCTTGTCATGAGTTTTCCCCATGATAAATGGATTGCAGCAAAGGATATCACTTCCAGATGAACTTATAAATAAAGCTATGCTCCCCGGCAACGGCGCCAGAAAATAGTCTTGATGACCCACAAGTATAGGGGATCGCAACAGTCTTCGAGGGAAGTAAAACCCAAATTTATTGATTCGACACAAGGGGAGCCAAAGAATAAATATAAGCCTTAACAGATGAATTGTCAGTTCAGCTGCACCTGAAAGTAGACTTCCTCGACACAGATTATCAGTAGCAACGGTGATATAACAGCAGTAGTAACAAAGTAATAGCAGCAACAGTGTAACAAAGACAGCAGCAGTAATTTCAGTAAACAGCAGGATTAAAAGTACTGTAGGCATAGGGACGGATGTACGGGCGTTGCATGGATAAGAGCGCTCATGTAATAATCATAACTCAGGGCATTTGCAGGTAAACAATTATAAAAGCATCCTAGTACTAGTCAAACATAGGCATGTGTTCCGTATATAGTCGTACGTGCTCGCAATGAGAAACTTGCACAACATCTACTGTCCTGCCAGCCCGTTTGCAGCGGGGCCTCAAGGGAAACTACTGGCAATTAAGGTACTCCTTTTAATAAAGTACCGGAGCAATGCATTAACACTCCGTGAACACACGTAATCCTCAAGTCAAAGCCATCCCCTCCAGTTATCCCGGTTGCTGTCACTCCGGGGCCTCGGGTTCCGGACAATAACAGGTGAAAACAACTTGCAGATATGATCTAAAACATAATTATTCTCATGCATCAACAACATGTTCAGATCTGAGATCATGGCACTCGGGCCCTAGTGGCAAGCATTAAGCACAACAAGTTGCAACAATGATAAATAGCACTAACAATGGATACTAGGCACCATGCCCTAACAATCTGGCAACTTATTACATGAACAATCTCATCCAATCCCTACCATCCCCTCAGCCTACAGCAGGGAACTACTCACACATGGATGGGGGAATCATTGATGGTTGATGGAGAGGCGGTGGTGATGACGATGATGACGATGGTGATGATCTCCTCCGAATCCCCGTCCCGGCAGGGTGCCAGAACGGAACTTCTGATCCCCGGAATAGAGATCGCGGCGGCGGCGGAGCGTGGATGTGTTTCGCGAAATATGGTCGAACCCCCCTCGATATTTAGGTCAAGGGCAATATATAGTCCAAAGGGGAGCGTCGGGGGGCGACCGAGGTGGCCACGCCACACTTGGGCGCGGCCCCACCCCCAGCCGCGCCCAGCTATGGCGTGGCTGCCTGGTGTGGCCTCTCCGACTCCCCTTCTGGCTCCGTGGGTCTTCCGGTGAAATATGACGATCGCAATTGTTTTCGGAGTTTTTCTCGAAAGTTGACTTTTCTGCACAAAAAGAAGACACCAGGGCAATTCTGCTGAAAACAGCGTTAGTCCATGTTAGTTGCATCCAAATCATACAAGTTAGAGGTAAAACAACAGCAAAAGTGTTCGGAAAAGTAGATACGTTTTGGACGTATCAACGGCGGAGCCCGTGGTGAGCTCCGATTTGAGCGGGGAGGGGCGAAGCAGCGGCGCAAGGCGTTGGCGGCGCCGCCGAGCGCGGGCTCGCGCGGGGAGAGAGGAAGAGGAGGACCGTGTGGTGCTGGCGGTTTTACACGGAGATCCATCATGTTTCTGAAAATTGCGTTTGAGTCCTTTGCGGGCGGTTTTCTGCAAAATGGCGCGCTGGAGGCCACGTGGCAGCGCGCGTTTGGCAGAAATCGAGCTGCTACAGTGATACTGTAGCTCGCACGAAAATTGACGCGATCTGGACCGTCGACTGGTACGATCGGATGGTTGAGAGAAAAAAGGCGACGTGGACAGCGGGAGAGCGAGAGGTTTGCACCAACTTTTATATATAGGGGAATGATGCAATACGAAGCCAAAGTCATGCGTAATAACAATGTGCATGACATTATTATCCCTTTTTTCTTTATGTTCTTATGAATCGAAAGATCCTTAGTAAAAACCACCTCATAAAAGTATTTTATATTATAAATAAAAAAGAAAACAATATTACAAATATAATTTCACGTGTATTATATTGATCGATGTTCTAAAACACTGATCGTACGCATAAGAATATATAAGGCGAACCTAACCCCAGCGAGTGTGAGTGGATAGGGGTAGCTACAGTACTCCGGAGGCGAAACAGAGGCGACCGGAGTTTCGAGCGTCTCGTCGGCATCTTCCGCCGCTCCCCTCCGCCTCCGGTCGCCGTCTTGGCACCGTGAGGTGGGGGAGCTCTGGTAGTCGTAGGCGACTGTAGTCAGGTCCTTCTTGTAGGGTTAGGTACCAGGCGGCGGCGTTGAAGACGGGATCGATGCTGTCGGTGTGGTTGTTGTCCTTCCCCTCCTTCCGTTCTGGCCTCGTCGCCGGGGAGGTTGTGAAGGTGGTTTGTCCGGTGCTTCTCTCCATCCTTCTGTCTCCGGCCGGCCGTGGTGGCGAGGGGAGGTGGCGGTGGAGGTCGGTGATCCGGTTTTGGTGGGGGTTCAGCTGGTGGTCTTCCTCGACGTTTCTACTCCGGTTCGCCACGGTGGTGGGGGGAGCGAGCTTCTGGAAGTTGCAGGGTGCTGGCGGTTGTGGTCTTGGGCGGCGCCGAGGCGGCGGGAAGCAGGGTGGTGCGGGGGAGCTGGCGTTGTGGCCGTGCGTGTTAAGCGGCTTTGGTTCCGTCACTGGCGGCGGATAGCTCATGCGGTCTTCTACAAGGTGGAGGCGCTTCTCCCCCGACGGCGAGTGGTACGGCGTCTCCGGCGAGGCCTAGGAGCTCGGGCGCGCGGATTCTGGATCCGATTGAGTTTCTTCTCGGTAGCTTAGGGTGCTCTTTGCATATTCTTGGTCCTCTGTGTAATTTTCGTTTCCTTTTGGACCTTTCTGTAATATGTTCTGAGCTACCTTATATTTGTGATCGGATCCTTTCAAAAAAAAAAAGAATGTATAAGGCGCTTTGCTTTCTAGCCCAACTTTATCGACTCCACTTGAGCATTATTTGGTCTTGAATTGACTGCTGTCCGTTGCGACGAAAATGGCTAGCGCAAATCTCGTCGCTGCAACGGGCCGGCCCAATTACGGGCTAAGAATTTTTTCTTACTTTTTTTCCTCTCCTTTTCATTTCTCTTTTTTTATGTTTTCATTTTATGTTTTTATTTTTATGTTTTCTTTTTACGACTTTTATATTTCCAAAATATTTAGACTTAAAGAAATATTCATTTTGAAAATCGAACAATGTTCAGATTTTCTTAAAATAGTTTCGACTTTCAGATATGAGAAATTTTCAGATTAAAAAATGTTCACATTCGAAATATTCAGATTTATAATAATAGTTTTTAAAAAGGTTCAGATTAAAAAAATCATATTAAAATTTCAAATTTGAAATATTTTGATTTTTGAAAGAATCATACTAATTTTTTTTATTTTTAAAACTGTTCAGATTAAAAAGATTGATTACAAAAGTGTTCAGATTAAAGAAAGTATGAACAAAAAGAAAAAAGTAAAGGAAAACACACATGTTAGAATGGGCCGCATCACAACAGCCCATTTGAAAGCGCTGTAGGAGGTGCGAGGCTCCTGTGCCGCTAAACACTGTGAATAGGAGCTCCCACGGGAGGCCGGGACATCTAGCGTTTAGCACAAGTTCTTTTTTATATGAGGGAAGCACCAGTTTTATTGAAACCGAAGGCAAAAGTTTTGGCTTATCCATTAATTAAGCAGAAGGTGCTCGGTTTATTTTGGAAGAAACCAGATAAAAATTATACAACAACACAACCTCACGGGGCGAAACCCCGACGTCGACCAACACCGTGAGCAACCTTGTCGCCCACGCGATACAAAGGTGGAGCACCCTCGATGTTGCAGAATTCTCGGAGCCGCCCCCAACATCCACCTCTCTGTTATGCCCTGCGCAGCCCACCAACACCACCTTCCGGGGCCGCCCCGACGTAGCACCACTCACACAGAGTTGCAGCGCCGCATGACCTGGAACCTCACAGCCCTAGCTGCAGAGGCCAACCACTCGCAGACCACGACCGTCACACCAAATCCGGGGCCGCTGCCCCGACTTCCAGGCAACCATCCCCACTAGGATGCATCAACCGAGCCGACAACCCCGCTACCCATGCAGACTGAGGTTGCCACTCGAACCATGCCCAGTTTTAGGAGCAACAAACTATTTACAATCTTTTAAAAGAATATCAAAATTCCGTGAGGACATAGTACTCAGCCTGGCTTGACCCCAGGGAGCCGGATCCTCTAACCTACAACGAGTAACGTTAGGAAAAGGAAGACACTTCGTATCATCCGGGGGATCGCGTCACTCGCGTCCCCCGGCTCCGTAGCCTGACACGTACCCCCTCCGCCTGGTGACAGCGACGCACGTGAGGCCCACCACCTGTGGTCTTATCCCCTCGCGATCCATCTCCTTCCTCTCATCTCTCGCTCGCTCTCTCATTTCCAACGCAAGGTTTGTAGCAATATTGTTTCTCCTTTGACGCAAATCCACAGAATTATTGTAGCATTTTTATCCCCTCAGATGATGCAAAAAAAAATATGATGCAAATTTTCGAAAGATTTGCAGCAAAAAAAATTCCTCTCTGAATGCAAATCTGCACAATTGTTATAGCAATTTTCTTCTCTCAAATGCTGCAATTTTTTGTTCACGAGATTATGCAGAGTTTCAGTGTGTGCAAATTCTGGAAAGTTTTGTAGCAAAACTTTTCCTCTATGGATGCAAATCTTCTTGAATTGTTGAAGCAAAAAAAAAATCTCCACTTGCTGCAATTTTTTCTTTTTCACGAGGTGAATTGTAGCATTTTTCTTCTTCTTGTTTTGCTACTTGCTGCAATCTTTTTTCTTCAAGCAGGTGTATTGCAACATTTGTTTTCTTATTTTTATGCTACTTGCTGCAATCGTCTCTTCACGAAATGCATTGTAGCAATTTTTTTTTGATGCTACTTGCTGCAATCTTCTCTTTCACGAAATGCATTGTAGCAATTTTTCTTTTTTCTAATGCTACTTGCTGCACGCACAGATGCTACCGGGGCGTGGATGCTGCCCTCACCGGAGTTGGACGGCGGTCAGGTGCCCACCGGCGTCTTCTCCAACGACGGCGTCTTCTCCGGAGACGGCATGCGGAGCGACGGGGGCGACGGCGGTCAGGTGCCCACCGGCGTCTTCTCCAACGACGACGTCTTCTCCGGAGACGGCATGCGGAGCGACGGGGGCGACGGCGTTTTCCCCGGCGGCGCCGGGCCGAGCAAACGGGGAGAAGACGGCAGGCGGAGCGACGGCGGCGACGACTTCCCCGGCAACGGCGGGCCGAGCAATCGGGGGGACGGGGAAAGGTCCGCGCGGCGCCATGGGCGAGAGGGATTTTGTTTGGTGTTTTTAATGTGCAAGGACGAGAACGTCGGGTCCTAATTTCTCTCTCGTTTACTGGTCAACGGGACACGTGTCGGCCTCTCCACCCGGGGGATCGGGGGAAATTATCCCCCGGGGGACGCCTAGCGCTGTCCTTACGAAAATCCCGGTCTTCTTAATGATCGGCCTCGGGCATAGAGTGACCAGATTAGTTGAGTCCTCCATTTTTTTGTTTTTTCTTTCGATCTCAAGCATGGAGAGTACGAGGGGAAACCCTAAACGTCTCGGGGATCCCCTTTCTTTTCTCCTTTGCTTTACCGGTTCGGTTACGCTTTTGGATTCACCTAATAGTAATCCACTTTTCATCAATGGAGGATTAGACCCATGGTGTAAAGGAGGGAGGTGGCTCGATGGATGATGGAGGAGATGATGCGGGCAAGCATCCATCCCATTAATTCCCACCACGCACAAGCTTGGTACAAGACGAGTCGCAGCAGGCAGCCATCCGGCAGCTGACTCAATCTCCTGTTGGTCTCCCTTCTTTCTCCCGCTTTCCGCCGCCGAATTCTCTATGCAGATGGTACTACTCCGTCGAAAAGAGCCACTCAGAAAGTGCGTACGTGCACCAACGAGGAGACACTCAACGGCTAATTATAGCATGTGAAGCTAGTGCGCCTTGGAACGGTTCCTCTGATCACACCGGTCTTGCATGGATGCAACATCCTCGCCGGTGCACGTGATGTAAGCCTCTATTCTAGCTGCGCACTATATATACGCATGGGCACCCCATAGAACGTCTTCTCATCCATACTGCCCAGGTTGAGTTTGTTCCTCTGTGCAGCAGCGAACAAGAATCGACATCCTCAGTGATCGATCGATCTGATCAAACAAGAGGGAGACGCTTGATTCGTTATGGCGAGAAGCTTTGCTGCTGTGCCGCTAATGCTCCTGATGATCGTGGTCATGGCGTTCTTCGCCGTGTCCGGCGCCGCGGCTAGACCGCTCGTCGGCCACGGTGACGTGTGGAAGCCGGCAGAGGAGGCCGTGCCCGGCGGCGACAGCGTGATGGTGCAGCTTCTCCGGCAAATGTACCTGCAGCGGCTGGGGGCGGGGGCCTCGTGCGGCACCCACAGCGCAAACGGTGGCTGCCCGCACTGATGCCGGCCGTGATCTGTTAGAAGAAGACTCCAGGGGGGCACTTTTCAGCCGTCGCGATCACGATTCATCGCATTCAGGCTTTGTATGTAATATATAGTATACTAGATGGGTGGGTGCCTTTACAGTTTGTTGGTTCCTTGTAATTTTTGGTTCATTCTTTGCTATAAAACTTGTATTTCATTTTATTCAAGTTTCCCCTGACCAAATAAATAATAACTTCACATTCCTTATGCTGGTATTCGGTACCATTTCCTCTTTTGTACTCTCACCCAACATAAAGGGTTTTCTCGGAAAACAAACAGCCATATAAGGCAGAGGGTGTGGATTAGCTTTCTTAGATCATCCAAGCATGTCGAACATTGGTCTTAGCATTTTTCGACGGAACCACTTCACAAGGCAGGGACCTCCGCAATTTCCTTGAAATGAAGATAATTTATCCAATTTATGAGGGATAGCCTTGTTAATACGCGCTGAACAGGATGTAAGAAATGCATGTTTTGTGATTCAGAGAGATCTGTTGAGCATTTTGTTCATCTCATGTCCTATGGCGCGTCGGATCTGGAGATTAAAACCATTTTATGTTTAAAGTTTCTTCTCCCGTCAATCTTTACCTAATAATAAAGGAAGGATGGCTTTTGTGGTACGTCGTTGAAATTACCCCAAAGTTGACGAAAATTACCCATCACTGCCACCGGTATGTGGAAAAAACGATTTGATTTTATCCCCTTGGCTACCCCACTGGTCGAAGCTCCGAGCTCTGCCGCCTGCCTCGTCGTCGTCGTCGCGTCACACGACACACCATTCATCTGGGAAGAAAAAAAAAGAGAAACAATTAAGCGCGGAAGGATGAGGCTGGGGCTGGCACGAGCGGTCGATTCCCATCTGACGTCGACGTCACTCCCCACGCTCGCCTCGGATGGATGGGACCTCTGCTAATTTGTACGCAAGATGAGTCTCCCTTATTTCTCCGGCTTTCCGCCGATCGAATTCTCTATGCACATGGTGGTACTCGGAGCTAGCAATGGCGTAGAAAAGAACCACTTAAAAAGGAGACACTCTCAACGGCAAATAACCAATTAAGAAGTGGCAATATGCACGGGTTAATTATAGCATGTGAAGCTAGTGCGCCTTGGAACGGTTCCTCTCACACCGGCCATGCAACATCCTCGCAGGTGCATCGGCGTACCGTGATGTAAGACTCTATGCTAGATCGCGCACCATGCATATAGGAGTACAACAGGCAACAGCACTATGCCGTTGCCACCACTATATATACGCTTGGTCACCCCGTGGAACGTCTCATCCGGCCATAGCTAGGTTCATCTGTTCATTCCTTTGTGCACCAGCCAACAAGAACCGATTTCGTCGGTGATCAAAGAAGAAGGGCACGCTTGATTCGTGATGGCAACAAGGAAATTTGCTGCTATGCCGCTAATGTGTTTGATGATCGTGGTCGTGGCGATCTTCGCCGTGTCTGGCGCGGCGGCTCGGCAGCTCGGAGGCGACGTGTGGGGGCCGGCAGGGGAGGCCGTCCCCGGCGGCGACGGTGTGATGGTGCAGCTTCTCCGGCAGATGTACCTGCAGCGGCTGGGGGCAGGGCCCTCGTGCGGCACCCACAGCGCCAACGGTGGCTGCCCGCACTGACAGGAAAAGAACGAGAATTTGTTCGTGCACTTTTCAGGCGTCCTGATCATGATCCGTCGCCGTCAGCTGGCTTTGTATGTTACATAGTACGAGATGGTGACGTTTTTACGAGATGACTGAGCGCCCTTTGCCGTTTGGTTCCTTGTAATTTTAATTAGTTCATTCTTTGCTAAAACACTTTCATTTCATTCTATTCAAGTTTATTTTCAACTAATTAATAAATAATACCTTCACATTCCATATGTTCGTATTTGGAACCATGTCTCGCGTACTTTGTACAAAACAACACAATAACTTTTGTACTAGGATATCTAATTTAAGGCTAGGATTCGACAAGAGATTAAAACATGTACAAATGAGTAATCCCCTTTGAATCTTATGCGTTGAAGGATTCGACAAGAGATATAGTTTTTGTTTTCATGTAGACATGTATGTTCCGACTGTCACAAGGTTAACTAAACTACAGATCATGGCACGAAAAACAAATGCTAGACTATAAAGCATAAACGTATTTATATACGAATGAGTTGCACATAAATTCAATTTGGCTCCCGAGCTCACAAGATACTGCTTGATTAAAAAATTCCAAAAATATAGTAAAACATTTTGAAAAATTCTGAATTATTTTGGTGATGAACATGTACATGTCTTCTTATGTGAGAATAAGCTTTATTTTTTTTCTCATGTTAGCAAATCTTTATTATTTCAAATGTTAGTGAAAGTTCACGAGTTCCACATTGTCTAGTTTCCTAAGTTATGTTCACTATAAGAAAGAATATGCTAAAAGTTCCAGTAAAATCGAAACCAAATGTCTGTCAATCGATGCACCCATTTATTAGTAGAAAAAATATCTTAGGTCCATGAGATATGCACCGAGATTCTCTCAAGTATAATCATAATTTTAACCAAACAAACTACATCAAATAGATCTTCAGAATTGTATCTTAATAAATCATACTCAAAATAACATCATAATTCTACCTAATCATATGACAATTCATAGATCTTATATATTTAGGGTACCTAAATGTATGGCAACTATATTTTTTCATAATTGAACCTGAACTGATCAAAACATATAGATGTTCATATTTGTACATAAATGCATCACAAACAAGAGAATATCATTCATATGGAACTTATTATTTCCTAATGAAACGAACACCATTATAGATATTTACATGACAAGCGGTATAAAGTACTTTATTATTGTATCTAATTATGTTATATGAGTCTATGCAACATGAATACTTATTTCTCGAATGCCTCCGAAACAACACAGAAAACGGTCACACAGCGTCTGAAACAACACATAAAAACGTCATCGCATTTGCAAACACAGTTGGTCCAAATAAAATGAGTCGCAGCAGCCTGCCAACCGGTAGACTCGATTCTGTCGTACCATCCAATCTCTTGTTGGTCTCCCTTGTTTCTCCGGCTTTCCGCCGCATTCTCTATGCACATGGCACTAGTCCGAGCAATCCCGTGGAGAAGAACCACTTACAAAGTGGCAATGCCCACCAACGATGAGACACTCAACGGTCCTGCTAACAAAAATTAATAATGTCATTGTGTCCTAACCTTAGCAGTACATTGCTCGCGTCTAAAAGAACCAATCAAATTAAAGCGGAAATGCGCACAGATTAATTATCAGCATGTGAAGGTAGTGCGCGTTGGAACGATTCCTCTCACACCGGTCATGCTTGCATGTAACATCCTCGCAGGTGCATCGACGTACCGTGATGTAAGAGCCTATATGCTAGCGCAACATGCAGGCTAGCTGCCGATAGAGCACTCTATATATACGCGTGGCCACCCCATGGAGCATACCATCCATCGTGCCCTAGCTTAATCGATCTATTCCTTTGTGCAGCACTAAACAGCAAGAATCGGGTCGTCAGTGATCGACCGAGTGATCAAACAAGAGCGAGACCTTTCATTTCTGATGGCGAGAAGGTTTACTGCTGTGTCGCTAATGTTCCTGATGATCGTGGTGTTCTTCGCGGTGTCCGGTGCGGCGGCTAGGTCGCTCGGCGGCGGCGACATGTGGGAGCCGGCAGGGAAGGCCGTCCACGGCGGCGGCGACGGTGTGGTGGTCCAGCTTCTCCGGCAAATGTACCTGCAGCGGCTGGGGGCGGGGGCCTCGTGCGGCACCCACAGCGCAAACGCTGGCTGCCCGCACTGACGACCGTCATCTGTTCGAAGAAGATTCCAGGGGTCGATCGATATAGTGATAGACACGAAATGAGCAGAGTTTGTTCGTGCGCTTTTTCAGGCGTCGTGATCACGTATCTTTACTGGATGAGTGGGCGCCTTTACAGTTTGGTTCTATGTAAGATTTGGTCTATTCTTTGCTAAACAACATTTATTGTATTCAAGTTTCCTTTGAACTAATGAATAATAACTTCACATGTCTTATGCTGGTATTTGGTACCATGTCTTTTGTGTACTTTGTTATACACAACAACGTAATTGTTTTGCCGAAATAAAACACTGACATTTTGCGGAGGAAGGGTTAGTCTCTTAAGTTCTCGCAAGCATGTCCATGAAAATATGGATACATCTTTAACAACAGCCGCATTCTTTATAAATTGACTTTGCAACTAAACTACGGAGTATAAATCCTTATATTGCTCTTAAGCATTTATTTTATCTTAGACTGAATGATTTTGGGTTCGTACATGTGGTTGTGGATTTCTGTCTATAAAAAGAAGTCATCGAGTGCTAGTGCCTGGGATGGTCCTGTTTGTGTTTTTTCAATGGATCATTTTTTTTCTTTTACCAAACTTCATAGTAATGCTACTGCTCAGATTCACTCCAACGTTCTTTAATTTTTATCAACACATTTTCTTAAACTTATGGAGCGTAATTTTATGGTGTTCACTGTTTTCACGCTATCTTAAAGAATAATTAAAATACAAATGAATGGTTACACCAAACATGATTATAAGGATGTGTTCATCAGATCAAAAATCAAACAAAAACTCATCGTTCTCATAAATCCATAATCAAACATCTGCATCCAACAACTGATAAGCCCTAAAATTTACCATATAAGACCCTACACACTATACTAAGGCTTCGTATGACGTCAAAATCGTTAACCCCGTCATCTGAGATTAACTCCTTTCACAAACCCTGAAAAATGACTCGAGACATAGAGATTGGGGCGCGGCAACTCACTGTAATTTGGGAGAGGTCCCTGGATCGTTTGCGTGAGGCTCCTTTTTTCTTCACGCTCATTGTTGCCCGTGTCCAGATCGTCGACATATTCTCTTCATTATTAGCCGTGATCTTACCTCGAGGAACATGAAGATCATGAATGGATACAATACAGAGATGGACTGCTTATGAAGATGGCGAGAGACATAAGGTCATTTTCATATACTATCACCTATCCTAGGCAAAACTATCTTTTGCCCGAGTAATAAAATGCATCGAAACTTTGGGGCGGTATTCGTAAAATGTCCACCCAACCGGACGCACGGATGTCCTTGTGTGAGCCTTGTGTGCGATTTAGGAATGATGGTAGTGCCACCGTGGCTAGTTTACCACGACCTAGAGGGATTTGGAAAGTACAAATATATGGCGCTTTTGTAAGTTAGAAGGAAACTAGTCGATTGTATTTTATAACTTGGAGGACTGAATTGCTTTCACCGGACAAGTTTGTGTACTACTCACTCCGTTCCAAATTAATTGACTTTCATTTGCCCACATATAGATGTATCTAGACATGTTACAACTATAGATACATCCACATTTGCACAAATAGAAGTCAATTAATTTAGAACGGAGGGAGTACTTGCGCAATTACCTTTGCATGGTTCGTATCACAAGATACAATGCCAAGAATGAAATGACAACTTACATTTATAACAAAATACTAAGCCGCTGGCTCTTGCTCGGAAGTACTCTCTCTATTTCACAACTTCTTTCTTCTTAATTGATTTGGCAGAACACCTGCCGTTTACCTTCAAAAAAAATTCACATAAGCATTTTAGCAAGCTAAAAGCTTATATTACTCCGTCTGTCCCAAATTACACTGCATTTTAGGTTTAGGCAAAGTCAAATTGTATAAATCTTGACTAAGCATATAAGAAAAATATCAATATTTGTTTACACAATAAATATTATTAGAATCATCGTGAAGTATGTAATCATATTATATCTATTTTGTATTATAAATGTTACTATTTTGCTCTATATATTTGGGGTCGAACTTTAAATTGTTTGAACTTAACTAAATACATAATGAAGGGTAATTTTTTTTCAATAAAAGGATATTTATTACTTAAAGAGTTTTAAGTATTACATCTGGCCTCTGCATAGTTAGGATGAACACAGCCCCAACAAGTTCACAAGTCTCCGAACAACAAAAATAAAAAGACGAACTACATATCATAATGAAAAATTGTAAAAACGCCTATGATGATGGAGGGTAGATCTAGAGATTATGTTGTCATCCATGCTGGGAAAATAACTCCCTCGTCACAGCCTCCAACCGCGTGGACACCTCGAAAAACAGGTCGCGGTGCTCCACACGTTGTAGGAACGAGTAGCTATGCAACGGTGGATAACCTGCATAACAAAACATTTTTTTATCGTTAAAAACCTTGTTATTTTCCGTGAAACGAAATATATCGTCCAAGAAATGCATGCAGGATAATTATTGACAAAGCGAGTACATGCTACCATATGGTCCACTTCCCGTGGGCTCCAACCCGGCGCTGGTCTTCCCGGCCGTGTGGTCTTCCATGCATCCAATCCCACGTTGGTCTTCTCGACCTTGCCGGCGGCTGCTGCCTGTAGCTGGTCTCCGACTTTCGGCCGCATTCACTAGATGCGTGCGTGCATACTATTTTTGGACATTTCATAGAAAAGAGGCCACTTAAAAAGAACCAGTGCACGAAATTTGAATAAACATGATTATCGTCATCTTAATTACTTACTTATTTAGTAGTACCATGCCAATTAGCATGTGAAGCTAGTGCGTCTTAGATTCATTCATGTAAACATCCACGCAGGTGCACATGGACGACCGTACGAGGTGTAATCTACCGTCACCTCTGCGTCCCTCGTCACGACACACCATCGCTTCGATCGGATAAGCCTATGCCTGCCTACAGGTTCCTTTATGAGGCTTTTTTGCGGTAGAGACTGACAAACATGGACCGTCCAATTAGCAGATCCAATGATTCATATTGATCAATACTTGTTGATAAAATGAATAGTATTTTTTCATCAAAGGACAGATTCGGCAGATGCAAGAAAACAAACACATCTAATACAGGAACTTAGGCATCTAGAATTGCGGTCATGACCATCTCATTCTCGTCGTCGCCGGACGCAAGGGCGGCATCCTCCGCCATCATTTGGGGGTGTCGCTGGTCGTCGCCGGCCTTTGTGGGGTCATTTGGAGGGTGCCGGTGGAGATGCTCTAACCGCCAACGTGACCGGACAACGCATGTCTGGTGGCTGGAGGTACCCATTGTAGTGCATCAATGTCGCTTGTTCGACGGTGAGCATGTGTTGTCTACTCGACATGCGTGCTGGTGGTTAGCAAGGAAGAGAGAGAGAGGGGTAGGCGGGCAGGCACACACATTAACACTGTCGTGTGGGAATCTCACGAGCTCATGGCGTGGGGAAGCTGTGGCGACAACGCGATGGCTCTCTGGGCCCGTCTAGGAAACCGAGGTCGCCTTCAATGTAGACGACCGGTCGGTCGACGACTGCAATTAGTTAAGCTAGCCGATGTCTCTATGACAGCGCTGACCCGCTTGTCGGGTGTCCCACGTGGCAGCATCCCTGGTTTCGTCCGGCGCTTCTAAGCTGCTCCCAATGGGACGGCGCCGACCGGATAGCGCTGGACTAAGTATTAGGCTGCATCGTACGTAACTCGACTATACATTTATAAGTCTCTCGGATCGACATACAACTCTGTCCGTACCTACACCACTCTAAGCCATCTCGTCCTACCAACATTTGTGAGTCTCTCGACCCAGTTACAAATTTATATCCTCAAGTCGTCTATTGATTTTTATTTTGTAGAATTAATATTTCAGGCAATGTTACAAGTTACCAAAAACATGCCATGCCTGGGCGATGATAGTAAATGATATGCGTACTTCACCCCTCCATGAATTCATATGCATAATAAGTACCCCATTTATTTCCTTTTTCTTTTCCCACATGATATGTTAACCAGCGAACCCATAAAGTGGAGAAAAAAATAGGTTGAGGCTAGTCGAACCGTATGCATGGTAACTATCATTGGAATATCAAATTGTGATGCGCCATATTGCATTTATTGATCTAACAAATCAAATCAAAAGTCTATCATGATTTCTTACCCAATTATTTGTTCAAAGTACCCCTAAACTCAAGTGCTATAACTCAATACAAGTAGTCATATGGACTAGTAAATTGTACCCTAAAAGACCACTCCTTTATATACCCATCGATACCCCCATACACAGCCTCGTCCATCCATCTCCCCCAAGTTTTATTTGCAGTGGTATATACTTGATTGATTCTTGCTCGATCGATGATGGCAAAGTCTGCTGCCGTGCTATTGACGTTACTGATGATCGCGGCCTTCCTTGCCGCCTCAGGCGCCGCGGCTCGGCAGCTCGGCGGCGACGTGTGGGGGCCGGCCGTCCACAGCGGCGACAGTGTGATGGCGCAGCTTCTGCAGCAGCTGGGTGCGGGGCCCTCGTGCGTCACCCATAGCCCCAGCGTTGGCTGCCCACCCCCGTCACCGTGACCTAGCTTTGAGGTGTGGCGATCCCCATCCGTCGCACTCAACCTTTCAGTTCATCATGGCCACGCTCACGTACTAGTGCTTGTAATTCTTCTTGTCTGATTTGATAATTTATCACCTTCGGGTGAATAAAGTAGTTGGGTGACTCACACATCTGTGCTCCTAAATCTGTTACTACGTATTACTTGTCTCCGCGTATTTGTTTCGCAAGGCGATATGTGCGGCAATGACGACGTTGGTGAGTGATGGTTTGGTCTGGCCTACGGTGACTTGCGTGGGGCAATCTGGTGGTTAAGATCTTCTTCGGCACGGGTCCTGCTCATCCCCACCCCGGAACACCTCATAAGAGTTATCTATTTGACATAGGGCCGGTGTGACCTTCACGAGGCCGCCTAAGCGAGTTGCGAGGGTGGTTGTTTCGATTTTAGGCAAGTATCCCGTTATTAACTGACCAACTCTCTTCTTCTTATAATTAATAAAAATATAAAGTGCTTTACCTCGTTTAAAAAACTATTTAGGGAAACATAAATTTCTTACTTATCATTCAGAAACATAAATTTGAACATGCTCCCAACAATTGTAAGTCTTCTTCGATCCAAGGGCCTATATTCAGTGAGGTAATAGGTCATCCATAAGAGGTAAATAGGTCACCGATGAGGGGTACTAGGTCACCCGACCCTCTTAAATGAATATTACCGGTTATGTATTTGGTAAGTATTGGAAAAAGGAAACAATGCATTAGGAAAGCACCAATTATCGGTACAAAATTTTATACCCTACCATATGAAGACCGGTTTTATATTTGGTAAGTGTTATAAAAGGAAACAATCTAATAGGAAAATATCAATAATCCATACGCAAACATTATACTCCTACCATATGGAGAGCGTCCGCTTAAAAGGAAACTTTTTTATATTCGTAATTAAGGTGATTGCAATAATTAAGTGTCGCGATTATAGGAAATTATTTTGATATTATAAAAGGAAACAATATAATACGAAAATATCAGTACTCATGCAGAGCATCTCCTTAAAAGGAAACTGCTTATTCGTTATTAAGGTCATTGGAATAATTAAGTGTCGCGATTACAGGAAATTATTTAGATGGCATGTAATAATGTGACATGGTAAACGTGTAAAAACACATACGAAGTAGGCAGAAAAACTCAACATAACCAAATGAAATGAGCTATCAGAATGGTTAGTATGTTTTGTACCAATTGTGAAGTTTTATAAGTTCGAATTCTGCTATCACCTTACGATTTTTTTATTTTTATCTTTTTTTTTTTGCAACTTTGCCCTTTTCTATGCTGTCTGAGCTTAAACTGTTTACAAAATTTAAAACTTCTTCAACGTTAACCTAATTTTTTTATTGTTTGGAGGTGATGTGGCCAACACATAGGCCACGAGGCATGTAAGACTTATTTGGGATGGTATGCGAATGATGTCGAAAAACCAATGATGCCAACTTCAAATAAGATTACTAATAATTTAGGATAATTTGTTAGAATTTCTATATTAATGTGGCAATAAAATTGAAATGTGCATGAAATACAAAGATCCCAATAAAACCAATAGGTATGTCATGATCTTTCATATGTTGCATCCGTCCATGTATTCTGTGATGAAAATGCAAAAGCTATATAACCGTACACAAGATGCACAAACATCACAAGTTCCTAAAAGTCGTATGAGTCATTCAACTAAAGAATTTAGAACATAATAGCATTGAACGTGTCGTGACGGTGGTGATAATCTTCTCGGTTTACTGTTTAGTGTTAGGATTTAGGGTTTACCATCCAATGTGTCGTGAACGGGAGTATACTCCTCTGAGTGTAGGTGGTCAAGTCATGAAAACTAGTGGAACCATGTAGTAGGACATGGGAAGACAATAACCAAATAAAGGAAAGTGATATGGAGTGGCTCCATGATTTGGAGTGACACGTTTCATAGTCTTTTATCTCTGATTTTAGCATAGACCAAAGACAGATCATCCACGTATGTGTATGTGTACGAGCATCCAACCAAGCAATCTCATCAGGTAGGCCAGTGGACCATTGATCTTAGCTCCGCCACATACAACAGGTTTGTGACACAAACCCGGTCCAAATCGACTACCAACTACCATCCAATCTTCCTAAGTTAGTCCATGGCTTTCACTGATTTTCATATGAATACTATTTTGAGACATTGCACGAAAAAAGCACTTACAAGTTTGAAGGCCGGGGACGATGCTTTAGCTCACAGGTGCATTTGTATAAGACAATCCAACAACTTCTAGAAGATTATACAACATACAAAGTGGTTGTTTCTTCTCAAGTTAATTTTATGATGAAAAGACATATCATGTGACCTGGGCAAATTAATTAAATAACCAAAAAAGCACGCCTATAAAAAACAATTTGAGCAACGTCAGAATTGTTTTTTAACACATGCCATCAAACTTGCCTTTTTCAACGAAAATTCACTATTTTCACCTTGGAGCACATACACCCGTGTGCAACTATGAATTAGCGTTGAAAAATTTGGCCATGCACACCAAACTAGGGGACTCGAACAGGTCCTGGCAAAGTTGACGATCTTAGTTATGGCATGCATGCCAATTGTAGCATGTGAAGCTAGTGCGACTTAGACCCGTTCCTGGATTTTTTTTAAATAATATTTTTTTAAAAAGAAATTTGAAAAATAGTGCATATTTTCAAAAAAAATTGGAAAATAGCGCGGTGTCGTCATGGGCCGTGCCGAAACCTACTGTTTCGGCATGGACCGTGCCGAAAGCATGGTTTGGACATGGCCCATGCCAAAACAGCAGGTTTCGGCACAGCCCATGCCGAAACCAGTTTGGGCATGATCGTCCTGTGTTAGGTTGTGTTATATTGATGTTTAATTCTTGAATTTGTTAAACCGTATCACGATTTGAAATAGAATGTACATGAAATATATGCGCATTGACAAGTAGATTCCATTCCCGTGATCGGTTTCGCGTTTGATCGACTCTAAATTCTTAATTTTTGACCGAAATTTGCAAATTATTTTGACGAATTTTGTCAAATTCGTGATTCTCATTCGACCGTTTTAAATTTCCTTTCACAGATAGATGGATCTTACCCTTCCCTATAACTTTTATGTTGTAATATTTTTGTTTTGACAGACATATATATATGTTCTCTCTAATACATGTGTTTTTAATTTCTATACATGCTACAGAAAATAGGTATATATCTGTCAAAAGAAAAAAATTACAATATAAAAGTTGTGGGAAATGGTGAGAACAATCTACTCGTGAAAGGAAATTTTAAACAGTCGACTCAGTGCGATGAATTTGACAAAATTCATCAATTTGTTTTACGAATTTCGATCCAAAATTAAGGAGTTAGAGTTGACCAAACTCGAAACCGATCACGGGAATGAAACCTACTCGTCAATGCGCATATATTTTATGTACATTCTATTTCGAATCGTGATACGGTTTAACAAATTCAAGAATTAAACATCAACATAACACAAGCTAACACAGCACGATCAAGACCATACTGGTTTCCGCATGGGCCATGCCGAAACCATGCTTTCGGCACGGCCCACGCCAAAACAGTAGGTTTCGCACGGACCATGACGATACCGCGCTATTTTCCAATTTTTTTGAAAATACGCACTATTTTTTGAATTTCTTTTTGAAAAAATATTATTTTAAAAATAAGATCCCCGTTCCTGCCCACTTCTACAAGGTCGTCGCATGTGTCTCCCTCGTCAGCATCACCTCATACATACAACATCACCTCATCAGAGAAGACTTTATATACCGCATGGGTAGCCCACGGAACGTCCCGACGTGCTCGATTATGGCAAACTTTGCAGCTGTGCCGCTAATGCTCCTGGTGGTGATCATGGCCTTCTTCTCGGCCTCCGTCGCGGCTCGGCAGCTCGGCGGCGACGTGTGGACGCCGGCAGGGGAGGCCGTCCACGCCGGCGGCGACGGTGTGGTGGTAGTGCAGCTTCTCCGGCAAATGTACCTGCAACGGCTGGCTGCGGGGCCCTCGTGCGGCACCCACGGTGCAAACACTGGCTGTCCGCACTAACCCCGTGATCTGGTGATAGATCTCATAGGGCTTAGGGCATCTCCAGCCGCCCCCCCGGCCCAGGGCGTGAAATAGCGTCGTTTTTCTCCCAGTCGCCCCCCATGAGTCCAAATAGCGCCGTTTCGGCCTAAAATAGCGCCGGTGCTCCCAGGCAAAATCCAGCCCACTGGGTTCCGCCTGGGGGGGACCGAAATGGCACAAAAGCACGGCGGGCTCAACCTGTCAGTCACTAGGCGAAAAGGCCGCGAAACAGTTGGGGAAAAACTGCCGGTCGTCATCATCTTCTCGTCTTCCGCGCCCGTCAAAGGCCTGCCGCGTCGGTCAGGCGGGCGGCGACGCGTCCAATCGCATGGCACGCGGCGCAGTAATGGCGCGCCACCGCCCCGTCCACTCGCCTTCCTCGCCGCTATAAATACCCCACTCGCCGTTGCCGAGACCACACTCGCCCATGACATCTCTCTCTCTCTCACCCTCAAGCTCGCCTTCCTCTCCCACGAAAACCATGGCGGAACGCTTCCCCGGCGACAACGCAGCGGCGAACGGCTTCGGCCGCCGCTTCCTCCACCCCAAGGAGGCGACGATGCTCTACCAGGCGGGGTATCCAACGCCGCCGGACATGCGCATCCCTGGCAGACAGCATGGCCAAGGCGTGTGGTGGCTGAGCGCGGGCGGCGTTCCCGTGCCGCCGCCGCCGGAAGGCGCAGAGCGTGTCGAGGCGATCTAGGAGGTGCTCGCCGGCTTCCTCGACGAGGTGGTGGCTCGTCGTTCGGCCCCCGCCCAGCCAGCTCGCCGTCGCATTCCATCTCCCCCGCCGCCCCCGCCCTACATCATCCTCGACGAGGACAGCGACGACGAGGAGAAGGCGCCGACGATGCCAGGGCCGAGAAGGTGGCACGGCGGCGACGACGGCGCAGGCCCATCCTTCCCTGCCCCGCGGAGCGACTCCGACGACGACGGCGGCGACTACACGCAGAGCGGCGTGTTTTGCTTAATTTAGTTTTAGTTATGTTTTTTAAGCCTTTTTATTTCTAATCGCCTAAACTATGCAAATTCCGCCTATATAGTATGAAATTCGCTTAAATTTGCAAGTTTCTTCCGAATTAGTATTTTTTAAATTTGTGTGCTTTGTTTCTGGGTTTCACACGGCTAGGAAAACGCCGCCCCCAGCTCGCCGAATAGCGCCGTTGCCCCTTCCAGCCGGCCCAAAATAGCGCCGGATTTCGGCCTGGGTAGAACGGCTGGAGATGCCCTTATAGATATGGCTATCATAATCCGTCATCGCGTCGCACTTAGGACATTGGCGAAAGCGGTGATCGTGTATTTTTTTTGTCGCTTGATTACTTTTCTACCCTATGTACGTGTAATGTGTTCGGTTCGTTGCATTATTCAGTTTGGTAAAGCAATAACTGTATTTATCACTTGAATAAATGGAAAATTACTATAGGGTTAGCAGTGGTCTATTAACGTTTGGTGGGACGGCCCGTCAAAAAAAAAAAAGTTTGGTGGGACGGACCCTAGAGAGCAGAGAGGGATATGGTTCGGACGAGTGATACGGCGATTATCCTTTTGCCACGTCGGAGTGGCATCGCACCGTTACGGGCCAGTTACATGCGTCGACCTGTTGCTATGACTGAAATCTTGATATTTGTTTATCGGTTAAAATCATATTACTCGTAAAAAGAATTCGCCCGTTGATTTTTCATGGTGTAACGGGCTGCGGCCTGGTTGTCCGAGCGATTCCCATTACTGGGCTGGGCCAGAACAGCCCGGAAACAAACGTTAATGAACCAGAGCTTCCAACTCCTGGGATCATGTGTTTTTGTTTTGAGAACATTGAAAAACAAAACTCAATGATCCGCGCCTAGCGCGAGTGGCTAGGGGAGCAGTGGCTCCTCCAGCACGTCCCAGGTTCGACTCCGGCTGGAGCAAATTTTGGGGGCGTTTTCCTCACCGGGCTGCACTGTTCACGTGAACAGTGTGCACCAATTTGTGGAGGGCAATAGGGGCTGCATATATGTAGTAGGCTGAGCCCATTAAAATCAGCCTATCCCAGTATTTCGCAGGTGGAGCCGATTTTCCGCACGGTTCGACAGTGGTATTGTGGTGTGCCCACCACCGCAGGGTTCTCCCAGAAGATCTAACTTGCGCACCGGTGGCGTGTGTGTGGTGTTGCGTGCGTGTGGTGTGAGTAGTGCGTGAGTTCAGATACTACAGCTGTACTAAGATCAGGGAAATCTCAAAAAAAAAAAAACTCAATAAAAAAATATATAGGGTCAATCACGTAGCATCCATTAACTAAAGATTTCGGTGTGCTTGTGGAAAACTGAACTAAGCTAGAATGGCTTATCGATTTTGTATACAGCTCGCAAAGAGTTGTAATTTTTAAGAAAAAAAGTAATAAAAATATTGAGTCACATACATTCGATATAAATTTTGGATTTCCCATATGAATATGAATGCATTAAAAGGGAGGGAGGGATCCCTGTGACAAATACAATTATTTTCGGCATTGCTGCTCTGTTATGCAACCTCGTATTGGATGTGAAGGATTTACACTGCCATGCACATACATGTTTTCATCAGCGCACAAGTACTTTACAAGTTTGGACATGCATTGTCTCTAATATCCTTTCATTACTATAAATAAACAATATAGATATATACGTAAGTAGCACAAATATTGTCCGTAGGCTCCACATCACCAAAATTTGTATGTACTAATGATGCATAGCTCTCAAAAATTACTAAATATGTACTTAGGAATAATGTAGTTGCATGCTTATCCCACCGATTAAATATTTTAGTCATCTTGTTTATTTGTAGTTATCAACAAACAATAAAAATTATTATGCCACATATTTATAAGCTAACTGTTGAAATTTTGTGTTGATACTTATCCGACATGCTTACAATATTATTGGACTATCTACTAATTTTTTTCAACATATAACAATGAATCCTCTTTGAGATTCTTATATCCAACGAAATATAGAAAATTTCAGGCAACATACCATATATGCATCCAAGCTGAAATTGTGAAACATAACTTGCCAATCATCAATTGGAAACATAGCTAAAAGTGTTGAACATGTGTGGGAAACTCATCAAATACCTAGGAAGATAAACGATGTTGGATTATATAACCTGATAGCTCAAGGGCCCCACATGACCGCATATATGATTGTGTAATAAGTACCATGAACCAAAAAGAATGTGAAATCTTTCCCAAATGAGATCTAGGTTATGTTCAACAGAATTAAAGGTTAAAACGATTCAGAACTCATGATAAAGTAAATATTTAGAGTTGTGATTTAAAAATTAATTAATGTGGTGACATCAAAAATTGATTCAAAGATTTGTTGAAATTGTTCGTTTGAAAATTTCTGAAAAGCTAATTATTGGTAGTTATCTAAAAGTTGACATCCCCCATGGACCGTACGTGTGCATGCAATCCGGCACCCTTATCTCGCGCACCCACCTCCATCCACAAAGATGTGCATGTAGGTACCTAGTTGAGGACAAAGACACATGTTCCATATTTAGAACATGTGTACGTAGTGCTTCGGACCGTAGCCTACTGTTAGCTTTGGGCGTCATATAAAGATGGTAAGAGAAACAGGGCTAGGCTATCCAACGGTCACCCGATGGATAGCTTCTTAGCATTCATTTCTAGACAAGCCTAGCATTTCATTTTTTGACTGATCATTTCCTCCTTCCTCATTTCATTTCGGAGACCATAAAACGCCTTTCGTCCCCCCCCCCCCCCCCCCCCACCACCCCCCTTAATTTTGGTTTTTTAATATTTTAGGGTTGATACTCTTCACCTTTTATTCTATTTATGAACTTTCAGAATTTTAAAATATTTTAGAAACTTTAAATTATAAAATTTTACCATTCTTCTTTTTAAAACTTTCATAAAAAAATCAAACTTTCAAACATAGGAGAATTCCTTGTTTTAAGTTGGACTTTCCTAAAGCTTGAAATACCGGAAACTCACAAGTGCACCCGGGAGCTTGTGCTCCCGGCTTTTTCGAAAAAAAATTGAAAATTGAAAACTTGTCAAAAAAATTCCGAAAAAAATCATGCACGTACCTGAGCATGTCACGCACCATCGTGTCAAATTTGGCCACGAAACGACATCGCGGCCGCCCTGTGCAAAAATGACAAATTTCTGACAGCAAATAGCATCCAAAATTTGAATTTCAACCACCGGATCCACCAACTCATGGACTCCGGCGAAGGGGGAACCCTCCCGAGCACTCCGAGGAGCCGCGGACGAGGGCGAGACGGCAGATCCGCGGCGAAGCTCCCACGGAGCCGCACCAACGGAGGGGAAGACCGCCGCCGTCAAACTCTACTCCGGCACCACCTCTTCCACCACGGCGCCACCGGCTAGAACACCACCACGCACACCTAGACTATATACACACCGGGATCCGTGGATTCCCCGTCCTCCCGCCGCCGAAGCGGCCGCCGGAGGGCGAGGAATCCGGCGAATCGCCGGCGGCGAGCTGATGCGCGCGGGTTTGCCCAAGAAATCGCCCTCTCTCTACTGTAGCTGGGGAAAGGGGGTCTGTCGAACTCTGTCTAGCTACGGTGCATATTCATGTGCACACTCTACTCTCAGCGTACATACCGTGTATCTGTTCCTTCGAACTCGGCGACTGCCGGGCTGCTTCCGCCTGAGCAGCATCCGCGTCGGCCCTTATACTACGAAGACTCTCCGCCTGCGCTCCCAGCCGCACGCACGCGTACATTTTTTAGATTAAAAGGGACTAGCCCCAGCCTCATATAAAGAAACTTAAGGTTTTTACATCATCCATGGTTTAGCAACAAGAAACTCAGAAAGAAACGACAACGAAGCCAAACGGCCCAAGTCCATGGTGCGCAACAAAGACCACACCCTTATTACATTTCACAGACACTAACCGAAGACTCCAAACACAGTCGTTCCTGATGAAGACTATCTACTGTTGATTCTTGGACATGTTGGCGCCCATCCCTTCGCCCGGTTGAAGACCTCCATCGAGACGGTCTTCAGTTTCTCAGATCCACGCCGCAGCATTCTTCGCAACCTTTCCGTCTGCAATTCACTCCAAAGTTCAATCCAATGACAAATATGAAAAATAATATCACAAGGGTCTCTAGGCATGATTTGATCAAAGCACGCTCGATTTCTCGTCTTCCAGATTGTCCAGAAGACAGACGCGAGACAAACTTTAATGGCACCATGCTCCGGACCATGAAAAGTAAGGATCCATTCTCCCAGCTCAGCAATCGACCTGGGAGGATCATGAACATCCGAGCTACAACAAAAGACACCCCACACAAACCTAGCCAAAGGGCATGTAAAGAACAGGTGATCAATGCTCTCGTCTACTGCACAAAACATGCACTGGCTACTCCCTCCCAACCCCTTTTCTTTAGATTGTCTTTAGTTAGGGTTCTCCCCCACATTACCAACCAAAGAAAGGCTTTGATTTTAGTCGGAATTTTCTTCGGCCAGAGGTGTTTGAAATTCTTAGCCGGTGGTTTGGTTTGTAGAGCATTATACAGGGTTTTAAGCGTAAAACCCTTCTGCCCTAGTTTCCAAGTCACCTTATCATCACCTTCATTTAATACAACATTATCAATAATGTTGAACATTTCTTCTTTCTGGATTGCTAATTCACCCCAAAGACACCTACGAAAAACAAGACATCTACCCTTAGAAGATACAACTTTATCAACTTTAACATCCTTGTTAAAGGTGAGATTGTGCAATCTAGGGAACATCACCGCCATACTTTTACCTTGATACCATTTTCAGTTCTATCATAGAAAGTGTAAAAGATATCTTTTACTTTCATTAACCCAGACCAAAACTGAGATAACCCATCCTTATCCGAGGCTTGTGACAGTGTTTTCTTCTGAAGATATTTTTTCTTTAGAATATCCTGCCAAGCCCCATTTTCGTTCTCTAATTTCCAAAGCCATTTACACAAAAGGCTAATATTCATAATATCCAGATTTAGAACTCCCAACCCACCTAAATCTTTGGGAGAACAAACCGTTTCCCAATTAATAAGGTGGTATTTCCGGATCCCTTGCTCCTCTTGCCACAGAAGCCTACTTCTATACCCATCACATTTTTTCCTTACTCCTACAGGAACTCTATAAAAAGAGAGCATGTAAAAGATAATAGACGTTATGCAAGAGTTTAGAAGAATGGTTCGAGAGCCTATGTCCAGCCATTTCCCAAGATAACATCTTGTTTTCTTCCCCATTTTTGTTTCTACCGGCTCCCAATGTTTGTTAAGAAGACGCTTCTTATCAACAGGAAGCCATAAATAAGTCATGGGCAAGACCCTAGATTTGCAAGTAAAGATCTCCTCATAAACTTTACTATGATTTTTGCAATTTCCGAAACAAAAAACCTCACTCTTGAGGAAATTTATTTTCATACCAGACATTTGTTCAAACAGGAATAACAAGAATTTGAGATTTCTAGCATTTTAAAACCTTCTTCTAATAAGAAAATGGTATCATCCGCATACTGGAGAATGGCCACACCATTCTCCTGCAGATGAGAAGCCAAACCAGTGATAATTTTATTTTCCTGAGCATTTTTTACCATTACACTAAGCGAGTCGACCGCCATATTAAAGAGGATTGGAGAAATCGGGTCTCCCTGCCTCACACCTTTGTAGGTGTTAAAAAATTCACCTAGTTGATCGTTCATTTTAATATTCACCTTGCCGCTAGACATTATACTGAAAATCAAATCAAATCATTCCACTTATCAGAAAGACCTTTTTCACCATAATGTTGTATAAAAAAGCCCAATTAACATTATCATAGGCCTTTTCAAAATCGACTTTGAAAAGGACTCCAGAAAGTTTTTTCTTTTTTACTTCATGCAATACCTCATGTAAAATAACCACCCCTTCCATTATGAATCTATTTTTCATAAAAGCAGTCTGAGTTTTATCAATCAGTTTATCACTAAACTCATTAATTCTGTTGTTAAGCCATTTAGTTATAATTTTAAGACTCTCATTCATGAGGCAAATGGGCCTAAACTTTGTGATGACCATCGCATCATCACATTTTGGCAACAGCGTAATAGTACCAAAATTTAATCGACCTCACTACACAGGAAAACGGATAGTTGCCTATGGCTAAATGTATGTCGACGGCATTTTGTCGGGGCCGTCGGCATATATGGTTGTATGCCTACGGCTTTATAAAAGCTGTCGTCATACGTATGGCCGTCGGCAACTATGTTGTATGCCTACAGCTTTTCAAAAAGCAGTAGGCATATGTTTGGCCGTCGGCATACAAGTCTGCATCCGTTACCAAGCTGACGGCGCCACCTATACGCCGACGGCCACCTTATTTAGGCCGTCGGCATAGAACTTTTTTTCCAAATAAATAATCGGTGAGTTTGTATGCCTACGCCTTTTTGTGAAGAGTTTTTTTGAAAAGTTTGTCAAAACTCAAGTTTACCATTTTTTATAGCAACTAATACACATAAAAGGACTCCATGCCAAAGGATTTCTTTTTTTGAGTATTTTTTCACTTTCTTTTATTTTTTTGAAAACACGGTCAAAATGGCCGCCATGTCTATCCATTGAAAGAGGTCAAATTATTCAAAACTATCGACGGTTCTGTGATATAACCACTACTTGTGTAACTTAAAATTATTTTTGTCAATTTTTCAAAGCAAACTATCACACATTTGTAGTTCAAATTTAAATTAATTTTAGAAAAGAAACATAAAGTCGTTTAAATAGGCAAAATTAGGTAGAAACCGAGAAAATTCCTAATATTTCTGGATTATCCATCAAATATGGTCTACTTTGTGAGATATTTGGATGGGTGCCATTTTGCACCATATTTTTTGTACTTGCTTCACAAAAAATGTCATTTTTGACACTTAAAAAAGAAAAATGTCATTTCACCTGCCCCTTCGTCTTGCCGGTCTCGCGGTGTGTCTCTCAAACCTTGGGCTCGTGTTCGTTGCCGGGGCGGCGGCCCCGGTGGTGGGAGACATGGTGCTCGTGGGCGGAGCTCAGGTCTCGGGTGCGGGCCGGTTGCCATGGCCGTGTGGGCGGCATGGTGGCTGGTGTTCGGCGCTAGGTGGCTCGGAGGTAGAGTGTGTTTGCCGGGTGAAGACCTTGTCTGGTTCTGTCCAGGCCGACGGCGGTGGCGTTCGTGGGCGTCGTCTCCTTCATGAAGGCGTCGTCGTGGTTACCCTCTATCCTTCGTGATACTCCGGGTGAAAACCTTGATCCTTTGGATCAGGCGGTGGCGGCAGTCCAGTGTCGTTCCCTTCCTGAAGGCGCCGTCTTGGAGTTCCTTGATCACCGGGCGAGGCATCGTCTCCTTTTGGGGTGGCGGTGCCGTTCTCTAGCACCTTTGTATCTTGCCTTGGGTGCGTGTGGTGTGGTGTGGTGTGGTGTCGAGTTGTACGCTGGAGTTGTATGGTCGTTGCTTTATTTATAAAGCGGGGCGAAAGCCTATTTCGAGAAAAATAATATTTATATAAGTAATTTGAAAAAACTCAATTCTGCAACATTGTTTGTAATATCAAGATACATTTATGTGTCAAATATGGGCATATTATCACAAACTATACCACGGGAATGATCATAACTAGGTCATTTGATTCGAAACTTATACACGTTTATAGACGATTGATCTTTTTGTGAAGAAGTTTTTTGAAAACTTTGTCAAAACTCAAGTTTACCATTTATCCTATCAAGTAATACACATAAGAGGACTCCATGCCAAAGGATTTCTTTTTTTGAGTATTTTTTCACTTTCTTTTATTTTTTTGAAAAAACGGTCAAAATGGCCGCCATGTCTATTCATTGAAAGGGGTCCAATTATTCAAAACTATCGACGGTTCTGTGATATAACCACTACTTGTGTAACTTAAAATTATTTTTGTCAAATTTTCAGAGCAAACTATCACACACTTGTAGTTCAAATTTGAATTACTTTTGAAAAATAGGCATAAAGTCGTTTAAATAGGCAAAATTAGGTAGAAACCGAGAAAATTCCTAATATTTCTGGATTATCCATCAAATATGGTCTACTTTGTGAGATATTTGGATGGGTTCCATTTTGCACCATATTTTTGTACTTGCTTCACAAAAAATGTCATTTTTGACACTTAAAAAAAGGAAAATGATATTTATATAAGTAATTTGAAAAAACTCAGTTCTGCAACATTGTTTGTAATATCAAGATACAGTTATGTGTCAAATATGGGCATATTATCACAAACTATGCCACGGGAATGATCATAGCTAGATCATTTGATTCGAAACTTATACATGTTTATAGATGATTGATCTTTTTGTGAAAAGTTTTTTTAAAACTTTGTCAAAACTCCAGTTTACCATTTATCCTATCAACTAATACACATAAGAGGTCTCCTTGCCAAAGGAATTATTTTTTTGAGTATTTTTTCACTTTCTTTTATTGTTTTTGAAAAAACTGTCAAAATGGCCGCCATGTCTATTCATTGAAAGGGGTCCAATTATTCAAAACTATCGACGGTTCTGTGATATAACCACTACTTGTGTAATTTAAAATTATTTTTGTCAAATTTTCAGAGCAAACTATCACACACTTGTAGTTCAAATTTGAATTACTTTTGGAAAATAGGCATAAAGTCGTTTAAATAGGCAAAATTACGTAGAAACCGAGAAAATTCCTAATATTTCTGGATTATCCATCAAATATGGTCTACTTTGTGAGATATTTGGATGGGTGCCATTTTGCACCATATTTTTTTGTACTTGCTTCACAAAAAATGTCATTTTTGACACTTAAAAAAGGAAAATGATATTTATATAAGTAATTTGAAAAAGCTCAGTTCTGCAACATTGTTTGTAATATCAAGATACAGCTATATGTCAAATTTGGGTATATTATCAAAACTATGCCACGGGAATGATCATAGCTAGGTCATTTGATTCGAAACTTATACATGTTTATAGATGATTGATCTTTTTGTGAAAAGTTTTTTTAAAACTTTGTCAAAACTCCAGTTTACCATTTATCCTATCAACTAATACACATAAGAGGTCTCCTTGCCAAAGGAATTATTTTTTTGAGTATTTTTTCACTTTCTTTTATTGTTTTTGAAAAAACGGTCAAAATGGCCGCCATGTCTATTCATTGAAAGGGGTCCAATTATTCAAAACTATCGACGGTTCTGTGATATAACCACTACTTGTGTAATTTAAAATTATTTTTGTCAAATTTTCAGAGCAAACTATCACGCAATTGTAGCTCAAATTTGAATTAATTTTGGAAAATAGGCATAAAGTCGTTTAAATAGGCAAAATTAGATAGAAACCGAGAAAATTCCTAATATTTGTGGATTATCCATCAAATATGGTCTACTTTGTGAGATATTTGGATGGGTGCCATTTTGCACCATATTTTTTGTACTTGCTTAAAAAAATGTCATTTTTGACACTAAAAAAAGAAAAATGATATTTATATAAGTACTAGGAAAAAACTCAGTTCTGCAACATTGTTTGTAATATCAAGATACAGCTATGTGTCAAATATGGGCATATTATCACAAACTATGCCACGGGAATGATCATAGGTAGGTCATTTGATTGAAACTTATACATGTTTATAGATGATTGATCTTTTTGTGAAGAAGTTTTTTGAAAACTTTGTCAAAACACAAGTTTACCATTTATCCTATCAACTAATACACATAAGAGGACTCCATGCCAAAGGATTTCTTTTTTTGAGTATTTTTTTCACTTTCTTTTATTTTTTTGAAAAAACGGTCAAAATGGCCGCCATGTCTATTCATTGAAAGGGGTCCAATTTTTCAAAATTATCGATGGTTCTGTGATATAATCACTACTTGTGTACCTTAAAATGATTTTTGAAGAAAAATCAGAGTAAACTATCACACGGTTGTAGTTCAAATTTGAATTATTTTCGAAAAATCGGCATAAATTCATTTAAATAGGCGAAATTAGGTAGAAAGCAAGAAAATTCCTAATACTTGGGGTTTATCCATAAAATATGGACTACTTTGTGTGAATAATTGCTGGGTGCCATTTTGCGCTTGCTTAACAATTAAACAAAAATATTCTGTTAATATTTTGCTAAAGGGTTTTTGAAATACAAAAACAAATAAACAAAAAAAAAGATTTTGGAGAGGCCAGCCAGGCCCCAACCGGCCCAGCCAGCCCACCACACCATACCAACCCGACCCCAAACCCTAACATCAGACGCAAGCACTGGACGAGACCCCCGTTCCACTCCCTCCACATCTTCCCTCTATCCTATCCCGCCGCCAGGACCACGACCAACACACACAGACTGCTCGTCCCAAATCCCGCAGATTGGCCATCGACCACGCCGACGTCCTCGTCCACTCTAGGCAACCACGCTCCGGCGCCGCCATCCACTCCACGAAGACCACGCACCGACGCCACCGTCCCCATCCTTCCCATCTCCATTCGAGGCCTGCACTCCACACGGCCGTGGCCGCCGTTCACCCAAGGAGCTGGCCAGCCTCGATCTTGATTTCTCGACGGAGAGGAGCAGGGAGCCAGGAGGCGAGTTGTGCCTGCGAGAAATCGCCGAGCCGGGGCGAGGTGGAGGCGTCTGCTGCCCCTGACGAGGAGGAGAAGCCATCGCGTCGAGGTCCCCGCGGGGTCCCTGGCGCGCAGGATCCGAAGGTCGGGCGTGATGTTGCGTCTTCCCCGAGCTGCGACCTTCTCCTCTGTAAGTTTCCACCGAACTCCCTTCCTATGCGAATCCCTCCAAATTCACGTTTTCCAGATCGAAAGGGTTGATTGGTTTGTGCCTTTGTGGTGAATTTGACTTTATTAGTCCCATATCTAGCTAGTTCATTTGAAAGACCTTACTGCTATCTTTTTTTGACGAACCTTACTGCTATCTTGAAACATGTCATTCATGCAAATCAAGCCAATTCATGAACCTGCCAATACAACCAATTAGCTTTGATCAAATGGGCTGCCAAATTACAAACTCTGCATTTGTCCTGCTAATACTTTTTCGTCTAGGTTGACCTGGTACATAAGCTGGTTCCATTTGTCCTCGTACTACTTAGAAACTCTGCTGTGATTAGTTCCCATTTCAATGCAGCAATATCTTGATCTGGAGATTCAGTTCACATTAGCTTAGTTTCCCTCTGGTTTTCTACTGGAAATTACTCAAGGAATCAAAATGATTTTTTGGGGGATGGAATGCAACAGCAGATTTTTCTTTGGTCGCTGTCATTATTTTACTTTGGATGTCCTGTGTCAATTAGCTCTTCTCTGAAGTACAAGATCCAATTGAACATTCACTTGATAATGTCGTCATTATTTTACTTTGGATGCTGCAAACACCAGAACATTTTATTCCATCTTATTTAGTCTACGGACCTTGTTAAGGATGCACCAACTATTTATACATGAGATGTTCCGCTTCCGCTTGTTGTTTTATATTGGTCTGCTTGGTCATAATTTACATATGTTGGACTGAACTTAGTGGTGTGATAATGCTAAAGTTTTATTGATGGATGCAGGGCTAGCTGACTGCTTGGCGTGGTGATCATATGTGTCTGTTTGGCACTCCAGGTAATGGTCGTCTTGACGCCTTGACGCGCTGGATCTGAAGGCCGAGCGTGCTGCCGGTTTCTTTCACATCTCGGAGCTGTGGCTCGAGTCGTTGGCCGTCCTCAACTTGGCTCGTAGCTCACTGCTAGGTAAGTTCCCACCCACATCCACTCCTACTCCTAGGTAATTCAGCTCCAAGTCGAGGATCTGGTGATGTAAAATTGTGAGCAAAGATGTCTGACTTTTAACACTATGTTCTCCATCAAAACTGATTAGTTGTGTTGCCTTTTTCTTATATTAAAATTTGAATGGCTGAATACTAGTAGCACCACATGTATAGGCAGCAATAGCATTGCATATGTAGGCAGCAGTACCACACATATAACCATTTATAGGTATTACTACTACCGTGACAAGTTTTTCTTGTGAAATTACATGCCTTCGAATTACCTAGGCCACTTACCTAGTCGAGCCTTTATTGCTACTATTTTAGCTGTTGCTTGAACAATTTATTTTTCTCTTGACAGGTGGCTGAATCAGTTTCAATTGGTGGCTGGAACTAAATTCTATAGTGGATTAACATTTGTTGAAAGTTAATACAGTGTGATTTCCGATACTAAATCATGTATTTGTAATTAGCCTTTTATTGGTATTTTTCTATTGCTATTTTTTTTGGTTCTGGTAATCAAATATGCCGACGGCCTTTTCTCTGCATGGCCGTCGGCATAGGTATCGCTTGTAGTCACCAGATCGTGCCACGTGGCCGCTGTATGCCGACAGCAATTTGCCGTCGGCATAGCTTCAGACGGCGTCTGACGGACGTGATGTACCTTTTTTTTGCCAACGGCCAAGCATTGCCGACAGCTAAAAGAAAACCGTCGGCATACGTGATATATGCCGACGGCAAGTATATGCCGACGGCTTTTCCTTTGTATGCCGAGGTAGCAAAAGACGACGGCAAAGGCCGTCTTGCCGTCGGCATACACATTTTGCTGTCGGCATATTATATGCCAACGGCATTTGTGCCTTTGCCGACGGCATTTGGCTATAGGCTTATAGAGTTATTCCTGTAGTGCCTATGTCTAATTTTTTGTTCATGAAATCATCAAACAAAATTTTCAGAGGTCTTTTAATATAATTCCAAAAGCAGTGATAAAATTCAATCGGAAATCCATCAGGACCAGGGCTCTTGTTGTGAGCCATGGAAAAGACGATTTCCTTAATTTCCTCTAGAGTGAAATCCCTAATAAGCACTTCATTTTCCTCAGCGCTCAGCACATAAGGAAATTGCATAGTAGGTCTAACACTAGCTCGCACGCGCACATAACACGCAAAATACGTACGAATACTACTGTATACAAGCATGCAAGCGAGGTCCGGCTGGAATTCAGACAAGAAGCAGCCGGCCGGACTCTACGATCCACCTTTTATACGCACGCACAGGCCGGGCTACAGGCCCATCGTCTCTAGCACGAACAGCAGCAACACTTCCCTCTGCAAGTTCCTTGATCTGCAGCGCATACACCGGTAAGACGGCGATCGGCGACGAGCATTCGACCGACGATGCTATCGAAACCTGTTGCGGCGGCGGTGTTCTTGATAGTGGTGGTCACGGCACTGATCCTGGTGGCACGGGTGTTGGGCGGCGAGGGATGTGCAGGACATGCCGTGTCCGCCGGGGGTGCCGTCAAGGTTATCCGGGATATTCATCGCCGGCGGCTGGCGGGAAGAAGGCCAGGGTCGTCCTGCGGTACACACAGCCCACACACTGGTTGCCCGCCCCCGCCGGGTGAGACACAACGCAGACCGGAATGTGTGCGTGGGCCGATGTCAGGTCATATGTCTTAGTCGTTAGGATCGGAGTAGATCGCACTTCACAGCTATTTCGCTTAGATTTCCCTAAAAAACTATTTCGCTTAGATTCCCCTAGAAATAAGTTATTTAGCTTAAATAACCTCAAATAAGGCATCCCGAAGATTAGTATCCATGATGCATTTCCAGTTTCTATCAGTGGAGGAAGATGGAGGATGTGCGGTGGAGACATAGTAGCAGCAACGAACCTCTCGTCAGGAATTACGGATGCAGATGGAGAGAAATTGGGCGGAAAGAGAACCACTCGGTCTGGGTGCTGCTCCTGCTCTGTGGGGCGGCGTCTCCATGGAAACAGAGGAGAGAAGCCAATTCGTGCCGCTTGCCAGCTCCGTGAGAAGCCCAAGGAGAGGCCGTGGCCCACGGAGACGTGTGATTATCATGCATGTTAGAGTAACATGAATCCAACATAATTTGAAAATTACTATGCCCTCCATCAGACAACATAAAACGCGGAAATCAGAGTAACCAGAATCCCAAACTAGCAGGCAAGGGGATCTCCACTATAGCTAGATTTGGTGCCTCTCGACCCGAGTCATTTTCTTGTATTTTCTCTCTCTTCCAAAGGTCCAAAATTCAAGTCTTCGCAGAAGGCCGTGGCCTGTCCAGTTTAACTTTCAGATATCTTAACTTTCATAATTTTCAATATTTGACAAACTTCAAATTGTAACATTTTAAACTTTCCAAAGTCACCGAATTTATACATTCAGAAACTCTACCTTTTTTCTCTATCTTGACACTTTCAGGATTTTCAAACTTTCATGCATTTGAGAACTTTTGTAAAATTAAGTTGGAATTTCCTGCAAGTTCGAAATCTGAAAGTTCAACATTTTCCAAGAGAGAGAAAGGAGGGAGAGAGATACATAGAGAGGATAAGGATGAGAGACGTACAACTTATTTGGGTGTGCACCTAATCAACATGTAAAACGGAGGAAGTATGTGCATCCGGCCGATTTTGGAGTAAAAGAAATAAAATGAAACCTGAACATGCGTGGATCAATCCTGCATGCAAAGCTGTATGTCTACCTAGGATGCATGTTCATGTACATACATACATACCCTCAGAGGCTCAGAGCACAATACAATACATACCGCGTACGTATTCGTTCCTTCCAGTTCGCTGTCTCCCTGCCGGACAAGAGTTTTGTATGTACGACGACTTCTCCGCGTGCCTTCCCAGCCGCACGCACGCGGACACAACACACACGAAATGCGTACATATACTGCTGTACACATGCATGGCAAGCGAGCTCCGGCTGGCATTCAGACAAAACGCAGCCGCTCCCTTTCAAAAGTAGGTACAGGCCCATCGTCTCTAGCACGAACAACAGCACTCTTCCCCTTCCAAGTTCAGTAGTTTGCGACGCATACACTGCTAAGACGGCGATCGGCCGGCGAAGAGCATTGGATCGATGATGCGGACGAAGCCTGTTGCAGCGGCGGTGGTCTTGATGGTGGTGATCACGGCGTTGATCCTGGTCGCGGAGGGATGTGCAGGACAAGCCATCTCCGGCGAGACCGTCTTCCAAGATATCCGGCATTTTTACCAAATCAGCGCAAAGGCCGTGGCCTGTTGAGTATTTGGGCCACCAACAGGTCCGCCATCTTCTCAAGTTCCTCGTCGTCCGACTCCTCCCTGCAATGCGCCACACAAGATTCAACTCAAATCAGAACATGAACATCGATCTCATCTCCTCAAATCCAACAAAATCTAACAACTAACAAGTGTTGTCTTATGCCTATAAGAACCAAATCAAAAGTGTGTTTCTCATTTGGTTCTTCTGTGCTAAAGGAATTTGTTCATATGTGGTGGAAGCTACCACAATTGAGGATATGGTGTCAAAAATCACGACAATGTGATTTTTTCAACAAACTACCGGTTTTCCGTAACAGTGACACAAAAAAGCACATATCGTTTATTTTAGACCCATTAAGACTTTTTTGACGAGTGGACGCTGTTTGTTAGGCCTACATGGCATGTGTATTTTGAGAATAGCCCTCTTGTCGTTCCTAGCTAGTGTAGGACAATGTCGTATTCCAGTCCATGCCTTTTCTTTTTTTGAAAGAGAAAAAAGAGACAAGAGAGAACTAACAAGTGGTCCCTCCAAAATTTACCGAAAACCCCAAGATTTAGAACCTCTCTAACATGTGTCTCCCTAGATTGTTCTCGTCGTGCCACGTCAGCATGAACATGGGGTCCACCAGCAGAAGCTTTCTTAGCGCACATAAAATTGAGAATCAGTGTTTTTGTAATATTATTATGCAAAACCGGTAGTTTTTTTTTGATAATTTTTTCAACCAGTCTAACCATCTGGTGTGCCCTTTCGTTCTTGGTCCCATCTCTCCCCCTATCTCTCTCGCTCTTTTTTGAAGTTTCATATTTAAAATATTATTCTATGAGAGTTTAAATCCAGGAATTTAAATTTTAAAATTTTAAATTTCCAAAAGTTTGAAACTTTGAAGGTTTTTTAATTCCGGAAACTTCAAAAAATCCGAGGTTTGAAATTTCTAAGATCTCCATAAGGAGGTAAAAAGAGAAGCATATGAGTCCAAACATGTGGGTATGATAAGCGTGTTTTTTTTGGAGGCAGTTTTCTTCCGAAGGAGACGAGCGGAAAACCGCGAGTACGTGCGTGTTTGTGAGCGTCTGCGTTGTACTGTGTTTCGTAAAAAAAAAATCTCAGAAAAAAGTAAAAGCGTGTGAGTGTATATCAACGTAGCTACGTCGCTCCCCTGCCCTGTGTTTGTGTACCTGTCTAGCTACGATATACTCCCAGACATCATGCATGCCGTCTTCTTCCGTTGTGCGGTCTCCTGGCCAGGCCTCGATCGTGTACACCCGGACGGCCGTTGGATCCGGCGCGAACGGTGAAACGTCCGAGCAGCATCCGCGTAGGCCCCATAACGGGCAAGCGTTACGTATACATGCGACTATGCGAGCGCGCTGCCGCCATCGCTCCCGTTTATGAAACTCTCCATCGCACTAGCACTTTTTCAAGCGATTTAATTAAATACATTGCGACTTGAACTTTTGTCGAAAGCACGGTACGGTACCTACGCTCAGAAATACGCTCAATAAGGTCATTGTACTTGACTTCTAGTGATTATACGGTAACCGTATGTTTCCGTATTTTATCTACGACTCTACGTGACTCCCTGCTGACTAGTTGATCAGTCAAACATTGCACCCTGTCAGTGAACGGTGGAGAAAAGGAATAAATAAAATTGCACAACGGGGGACTCGAACCTGTGATGCACAGCGGTAACAGGTGGCTGCGCTTGTGCAATCAGAGAAGCTTCAGCTTATTTTTTTTTGCGGAGAAACAGCCCTACCACTAAAGCAAGACAAATACAGAAAAGACCTCCTCGAAAGATAAAATTACAAACAAGTCCTTCATCTGCAATGCGTTGACGCCGACGAAACGCAGAACGCACCGATGGCGCGCCGCCGCCGCATCGCCACTCTGTCCTTGATCGGCAGATGTCCCCAGGCGGACGGGAAGTCTTCGGAACTCGAACCCCGGAGGGCCTCCATCCTGCTCCACCGGCCGCAACACCTGCTTGCTTCAACATGAGCTGCTTCCAGAACTCCAAAAGCCGAAGTCGCCGTCTTTGATCTCCGGCGCGGGGAAGTCGCCTACGGCAGCTGCCCAGAGCTGCGAGGGCGACGGGGGTGGCAGATCCACTCCGGAGCTCCGCCGGACCACCGTCGTCGAAGGGGAAGATCTCCACCTGCAAACCACACCACCGGCAGCGCCACCGCCCTCCCAACGCCACCAGCTGAAGACCTAGCTAACCCTACACTAATTACACACCGAGATCCGGCGTTCCCCCACCCTCCCGCTGCCGAAGCAGCCGGCGGAGGGGAGGAAACGGCCGGATCCGCGGCGGCGAGGTGGGTTGACCGAGTGGGTTTCAGAAAATCGCCTCTCTCCTCTGTAGACGAAGGGGAGGGGACGACCAAGGAACCGTCTCTGTTTCAGAGAAGCTTCAGCTTATAGTTGTGAACAAAAAAGAACGCAGCAGTCTCCGAGCAATACGGCGCGCTTAAGTTCATTTTTTTTACGAAACACTATAACGCAGACGCTCACATGCACATGCACACACTCACCCCTAAGAACACACGCACGCACACTCTACCCCTATGAGCATCTTCGAAAGACTGATCCGGCGGTCGGGTCTTGAGATTGACGAAGTCACCATAGACACCTCGCTGTCGACGGAAACGTCGCCTCCCACTAAAAAATATTCCGTCTAAATGAGAAATACCAATGTCAAATCTAGCATTTGAATTCTGATGGGCTGAGGGTACAACCACCCTCCTAACGATCTTAGTACAGGCCAGTTCTCCACTTACGTTCATCTTTTTACGGTCATGTAGTTTCGACTCAGAAGCGATGCGTGTTTTTCCAAATAAACCAACGCACTGACCGCGTGAGTGTGTGCGTTCGCGTGTTCAGCGTGTGCGTGCGCAGTGCGCGGTATATGTACAAAAATAGGTGACAAATAATATCTGCACTAAACTATATCGTGTCGATTGGCTAGCATATGCCCAATGCGGAAGGTTCATCTCACATCTCAGGTTCGAGTACCCCACACTCCCCATTTATTTATTTCCACACTGACAGGTGGGTTCCACTACCAGGTTTGACCGGTCAGCTTAGACAAAATACAGAAACATACGGTTACCAGTGACCATGTAATTACCACAAGCAAGTATAATGACCGTATCGAATGTATTCATGAGTACAGGTACCGTATTGTGCTTTTGACAAAAGTTCAAGTATCCATCGTGTATCTAACTCTTGTCCAACTATATATAAGTTCCTTTGCGTACTTCGATGGTGCATTGCGTACGACGGTGTGTTGGATCGATGATGACATCAAAGTCTACTGCGGCGGTCATCGTGATCGTGGTGGTCACGTCGCTGATCATGGTCGTGTTGGCCTCGGCGCAGCAGTTGGGCGGTGGGGGACTGGCTGGAGAGGCCGATTTCGATTCGTGAAAGAAAAAAACGAATTGGTTAAGTGCAGCGGATGGATTAGTGGAGCGAACGAATCCGGGTCCCAGGCGGACGTCCATTCGGCTGGATGCAAGATATTTGAGCACGGCGTTTGGTTTCATCCGTGTTTCGTGTACTCTTAACTCGTGTCCATGTGGTAGACTTACCTCACACCATCACAACACCATCAAGGCCGGCGAGCAGGACAACGGCGTGACGCACCGGCGGTGCCGGGACGGCGGCGGTGCGCGGTCAGTTCACGCACATACACCAAGCACGGCCTACTAACCGAGCAATATTTGGGTAGATTATGGAGGCACTAAGTTGAGGAGATTAAGGGAGCAATAGTAGAAACCGGACATTTAGTCCCGGGTGGGGAGGGCCTCTAGTCCCGGCTGTTAACCCGGGACGGCCGAATCGGGACTAGAGGCCCCCCCTCTAGTCCCGGGTGTGTTACGAACCGGGACAAAAGAGGTCCCCACGTGGGCGCTCTGGCAGCGCGTGGTTGAGGACCTCTAGTCCCGGTTCGTAATACGACTCGGGACTAGAGATTCCTCAGGACTAGAGATTCCCCCACGTGGCAGCCTCTATTGAATATTTAAAACTGTAATCAATCTTGCAAAATATATAGTTAATTAATTACATATCAGAAAAATACATATAGCATATCAAAATGTTCATAAAAGAAATATCTATCTAATAAAAATATACTTTATTCTTTATGGAGATCACAACCGGGACTCGAGTCCGTCTATTTGATTACATAGAGATCATAACAGGGACTAGAGCCTATATATTCAATTACATGGAGATTATAACCGGAACTAGAGCCTGTCTATTCGATTACATGGAGATCATAACCGGGACTAGAGCCCGTCTATTCGGTGCAATTGTATTTTCCCTTTGGGTTTATGACATGGTCATTCAAAAATCCCGTAATTTCCTCTTGAATTGGTAGAAAGCACACCTTGTGTTGTAGCTTTCTCCGCATTCTATCACACTATAAAAGAAGGAGATCAATATGAATATCAATCATCATAGCAAAAATTATGAATGACACTCAACACAATTGATGGTAATAAAATAGAATTGTGAATATATTTGTTCACGTACTTCTATCCATGTCTGATCGTTCCGTTCACTGACCTCCCGGCGAATCCACTCGCAAACGAAGTATGCACACAAATTGGTCCCCGATGGCTGCCTCTTGCAGTCGATATGATAAAAAACTAAGCTTCTGTTTAAAATCACCAGCTGTCCTCTTTCTGAAACCTTTCCAAATCCTGCCCGGCAAAAAAATGAATAAATGAGTTATTAGTTACTTGATATTCCAAGAAATGAACAAAAGAGTCTCTACTGTTTTGAAACCTTTCCAAATCCTGCCCGATATAGTGTGATAATGATTGAAAATACCTTTGGATCGCATCTAAAATGGTTTGGTACTTCTCTTCGGGATACGCCAATGAGTCTAAGATGTCAACTCTTGCAGAGTCAACTTCAATGATTAGCAGAATGTAATGGAAGCTGCGCACGTTTATATACGTCAGTAACTCATCTGTTACACTTAACATCGAGTAAGCAAAATTAATGTGTACAAGACAGTAACACTCTTACCCGAAGTTGTAAGGAAACAATATCTTCTTTTTATAATGTTGCCTATGTATGAACCTTGGCAAGTTGCTCTCCGTTTCCTTGGCGAAGCACCGTAGCAACTCGTCATTAACTCGTTTTGGGTCAACGAACCCAGTGATAAAGATTTCTTTTCTGTCACATTCATCACTCTTCATTCTACATAAATAGCGTAGTGAGCATAATTACTACGGGCAATGACCGAGCTGAGCTAGAGACTTTATTTTAGAAATAAATGAATTGAATCACTTACAGACAATAGGTACTGATGATACTCAAGTCGAGGGCGTCAAGCTTGTATAACTGATAGAGTTCTTCAAGATAAATTTGTACCTGGTCTTCACCTATGTAATGCTCTTCTGTAACTTTCACAAGGATCACTTCTCGTTTTACCTTTGTGACTTCCAAGTATCACTTATGCAGTTTTCGCATTTGTGTTGGTAGAAGCTCAATCTGATCAGGTGGCAGCAGAGATTTCCCGTATTCCCATTTCCATACGATCTGATCCCAATCCTCTTTTTCGAGTTGAGAAAGTGCAATACCAGCTTCTGCAGCAAATTTCGCCGCGTAGGATAAACCAATGTCCGCCGCGGAGCCCTGATGATCAGTGGGTAACACCTTGAACGGGGAGATCGACTGTTTTGGTTGTTCTCCGAGCTGCGCAACGTCTCTTTTCCCGCTGGCAGTACTACTTGTCGTCGTGTGGGAGCGAACTCTCCTCATACAACGTAAATAGTCATCTGGCCTATTTATCTCAATTTGCGATGGATGCTCAAGAAAGTCCTTAGCCCAATTTTGCTGCTTTGACGTAAATATTTTCTTTGGCTCGGGCTTTCTCGGTGCAAGCTGTCTTTTCACATCGGCAGCCACGTCAGCGGCGTTTTCCGCTACAGTCTTGTCGTAAGGTCTCGGGGGAGGAACCTTCGGTACTTTTGGGAGGGGCTCCTGTCGGGGTCCGTGTCGAAAACCCATCGACGAAACGGTGTACTGCTGCTTCCTCTTTTGGCCCTGACCCTGCTTAGTGTGCAGAGGCGGCGGAGAAGGCTGAGGAGTCGGCTGACGTGGCGACGGAGTCGACTGATCGTCATCATGTGGACTTGTGTTGTGCTGGTCGTCGTCCCTGTCGTCATCATGTGGACTTGGAGGTGGTGAATCGTGACTCGGAGGAGGCGATGGTGGCCTTGGCGCCCAGCCTGGAAACACCATGGATTTCTTGCGCCATAAAATGATACCACCCTCGACGTCTCATCATCACCTCAAGGATGTCAAGCTCCAGTGATTCATATCCTGGACAAATTTGATCCACGCCGACACGAGCATAGCCATCTGGAATCAGGACTAGTGCTGTAGATTCACAAGTTAAAGCATAGCCGTCCGCCGCCTTCAAGGATAAGTTCCTCACTGGCACATGTAGCTCACAACTTGTCTTCTCACTGATATAATCCACGGGGTAGCGATCCGTCGGTGACTCATCAGCACCGAGCCCCGTGGAAGCCACGCTGCTTATCCGCTGAGATGGGCCGTGTCGTGGGTTTGTCACGTCAGGTGTCATAGATGACTTCGTAGGTGTGGGATTACGCGAGTCAAGCATCTCCGAGCTTGGGATCACAGGAACAAAGATCAACACAGATTTACCCAGGTTCGGCCCCCTCAATGTGAGGTAAAAGACCTACTTCCTGCCTACCCTAGATTGGTATTGATATGATAATCGAGGTGTTACAATGGAGGCGATCCGATCTGGTACTCGCCGTATGAACTAGGGTTTAGGGCTTGATAGCTCGACCCGTTCTAAGTCCTGCGAGTCCTCTTTATATACACAGAGGCTCGCTAGGTTACAAAGGAAACTTTCCCCACAAGGAATATGTCCGCAGAGGCCTACTCGGAGACTACTTGGTCTTCACGTCCTCCGGGATACGTCTTCTAGAACTTTCCCCTTATGGCGGTTCAATATTGGGCTTGCTCCCAAGTGGGCCTTTGTCCGTGCGAGTAAAGTAAGTCGCACTGGGCCGCGGGTTAATCCAGAAAGTATTCCCCCGACATTAGCCCCCAAGATTGGTTAGGACTTCACGGTGAGGATCCCCTGGTCACTTGAGATAGTTGTTGAGCCGCATTGTGAGCGTTCTGACCAATCTCTGATTGATGCGATTCAGAGCCGCGACTTATCTGTGCGACTCATCCCCCTTCTGGAGATATTCTGTTCCCTTTACTTGCGGACCGTTGCTTGTTTTGCGGGCGCAAATTGTGCCGTTGGTTGCGAGCGCAGATTGTGCCGTTAGTTATGGGCCCCTTCAGTTATAAGCTGCGGCCACCTAGGTCATTATCCATTTGCCCTTGCAATCTCCTCATCCCCAGCCGCGCCGTCTTCTTCCTCGACTTGAGCCTAGTTCCCCAATCCATCTTCCCTTCGCAATGGCGCCCAAGGCGAAGCCATCTGACGATAAGCGCAAGATCTCCTGCAACTGGGAAGGATCCTGGGTAACGGAGGAAACTCTTAGATCTGGCCGAAGCTGGCTTCTTGCCGCCGAAGGAGGATGGCGTCTGGCGGGCGCCAGGCGATGAAATCGAGCCGCGCCCCAAGCCCAACGAGCTGGTGATGTTCGTGGAGCACGTGGAGCGTGGATTCACGCCGCCAGGTTCTCCCTTCTTCCGCAATCTGCAACGCCTAGGCCTCCGTCTTCACGACATCGGGCCCAACTCAATGCTCCAGGTGAGCAATTTCATGTGTGTGCGAGGACTATCTTGGCATAGCCCCCAACATCGATCTGTGGCTGGCCTCTTTCACCTGCAACAGCCAACTTGTCTCCAAGGGTGGCGCCTATGTTCAGGTCGGCGCCATCTCTCTGCAACATCATCGAAACTCTGTTCTTCCCAAACTGCCTGGCGAATCGACCCAGGGCTTGGCAAAAATCTTTCTTCTATTGCCAAGATACTTCACCGGAGGGCGAAACTCGCCTTCCCTCCTGGTCCAACACCCTCTTCGTGCCTACCGAGGCACTGAAATCAAAACCCCGCGACTCGGCCATGCCCTTCATCAATGAGTCGCTGATCAAGGTCCGCCTTAATAGGTCATGGTCTTACTGGCCTTGATCTTCTCTCTTGCTGGACCAAATGGCGCATTCAGCCCGTGAGTCCACGACAGCGATCCTTCCTTGAGTGCACAGGCACTTCTGCTGACGTTGATCGTATCAAGGCTTCGGACTGGAGGCCTGAGGATTGGGTGAATTTGTCACCCGCGTGACTGAGGAGAAGGACATTCCTTCGATAAGGTGGGGCTTGCCCCTTTCAGTGTTAACAACAAGCCTTTTGAGGTAACTCCTCTTCTCTGTCTTTTTGTCTTCGTAGTTGAGTCGCATTCCTTTTCTTATACTGCAACTTATATCTTCCTGATCCAGGCTGATGAGAACTACTGGTCGCTACCTGCGACCGTCTCCGGCACTGCTGCTCCCAAGCGTGCCGCACGAAAGAAGTTGCTGCCCACTCTAGAGGGCAGCGAAACTGCTGATATCCCTTCTGTCGCTCTGCGGCCTCAGAGGATGAAGAGACTGAACTGGACGAGGATGACAGTCCAGTGCCAGCCGCGAGTTCTGCGCCGCGGCTGGACCAACTCCCGTAGAGCCTCCAAGAGGCTATCTCGTGAGGAGCCAGAGGTTGATGCTCTGGAAAACCCTGAGGCCACGAAGCGTCGCAAGCCTGCTACGGGCGCGACCTCTTCGCGCCAGCGTGTGTTCAAAGCCACCGTCTCGCTGAAGAAGACATGGGTCCCCACTCTGGTAATTTCTGTTGTCTTGTCATCTTGAATGCTTATTCTTTTTCCTCTACTGACACGCAAAACTTCTGCTCGTAGATTCTGGGACCCAAGGCCTGTCCTCACCGTCAAGCGGTGAACTTATGGCCTTTGTGAAGATGGCTCCAGAGTTAGTGACTTTTCCCTGTGCTTATAATACTTTTATTCTGGCTTATGTGCTTCTTCTTCACACAATGCCCTTGCTTTTTAGAAGTGCGGCTAAACCCGCAGCTGAGCCTGGAACCGAAACCGCGGTTGAGCCGCGTTCTCCTGCGACTCATACCGCCATGGTAGAGGGCGTGGCCACCACTGATGACTGGCCACGGTCCCTGTTCTTGACACAGCCACCCAAGAGGTGGCTCTGGAGGATAGAACGGATCCCCTTATGATCCAGGACGTGGAGAAGGTCAACCCCTCCTCCATAGATGTAATGGCCAAGGATGCTGATGCGCCAGTTATTGAGTCGCCAATTTGCATGCTGAGGTTGCTTTTCCTCCTCCACAAGCCGCGCTGAGAGACTGTCAGAGGCTATCATTGCCTCAAATGACAAGCAAGCCATGGAGCTCCGCAAGGCACTGTCTGACCTGTCTGCGGCTTATAAGGTAAACTTCTATCTCCAGTTATCTGTCTCTAGCCCCCAAGGATCAAGTTTCTTCTTTGACTGTAAAGGGAGACTTGATGCTTCTCTTTTAGCTGTTGATATATACTTACTAACTGATGTACCCTTCGTAGGAGGAACTAAGCTCCATAACGGCTGCCAAACTTGCCTTGGAAAAGCAGCTGGGGGATACTCCCTCTGAACTGGAGAGGCTGCGCGAGCTCCTTGGCCAGCGTGACGCTGAGCTGAAGAAAGGGGAAACCAGGATGGGCGAGCTATCTGATGAAAGCTTCAAGTTATCTGAGCAAGCCAAAGCCACCGAGCTGCGGCTTAAAACTGTTGAAGAGAAGTTCCAAGAGGGTCCAGCAGCTGGACCTCCAAGTCAGTGCTCAGAAAGACGCCATTGCTGATGCCAATGAGGACGCAAGGCTTAAGGCTGTTTCCATTGGCGAGCTTGAGAAAAAGTTGAAGAAAGTTTCTGATGCCCATAACCTTGTCCACGCCAAAGTGTGCATCATGACTCAAGAGTTAACTGGTATGTGTTGCGACTCATATCTGCATCTGTTTTCTCTACTATCTTTGCCTGTATGTTGTAGAGCTGACGGAGACATGCCTCGATGTAGGTGAAGATGCCAAGGAGCAGCGCGGCAGTACTCAAGAACAGCTGGAGTATATCCGCGATTTTTCGCGAAGAACTTGTGATGCCATGAAATCACTGTCTAAGTGCCTGCTGCCGACCAAGCCAGTCCCCGGTGATTCTGAAGGGCTGCTAAAAAGACTGCTTAGGGCCCTCAGTTCTTTTTGGACTGGAAGGAGTCCTCAGCTCGCACCGGCGCGGCTCATGTTCTTGCTTTGGCCAAGACATACTATCCTTCTTTTGATGCTGCCAAGGTTGCAAAAGGTAGGCCCTCGAAGAAGGTGGATGGCACCGAACTGACGGCCTCAGAATATGCGCGACTTGGAAGGATATGCGCGGCCACGCGACTGAACTGGTGGAGGGGATAGATCTTGCGACCTATATGGGCAAGTATAATGCAGATGGAAGCAGATGGGAGAAGTTACCCGCTCCGTCATCCAGTGCGGTGATTCCGCAGGAAAAGAACCCCTCTCCAGGCGTATCCAGCTCTGCAGCCCCCAAGCCCGCGACTGAAGAGCCCTCCAGCGAGCCTGCGATTGCTCCTTCTGGCAAGCTTGGTAAGCCGCCTGTTCCTCCTTCCCACCGGCCAAAAGCTGCGCACAAGTGAAGAAGAGAAAACAATGGTTTGATGATCTTGGCCCTTAGCGGCTGTAATAATTGTTAGAATTTATGTGTCATAAGACAATATTATGGTTTGCTTAAGTACTCTTGCAGTACATGTTTCGACCAATAGGCTGGTCCTTATGATTTGTCTCGGTTTTTCCTCACTTAGGCCCTTGCGCGGCTCAGTATTTCCCAGGTAAAAAGTGCGTGTTCAGGGTCGAGAGCGGCCATGATAGGCAATCAAACTCGATTGACGCCGCACCCCCAGTACTTTGGCCGCATAGTGCAAGTCGCATCCAAGAGAGGTTGAGTATAATCACGATAAATGCCACTTGTTTGGCGATCCCAAGGAATAGGCCGCGCTAAAAAGCTGCCGCACCCCCAAGGGACCAATGATTAAAAAATAAAAGACTCACAGCTCAATTGGTAGTTTGAGATGCTTTATTTCAGAATCATTATATGATACATAGGGTCGGTCGCGCCTAGGTGGCGACCAGAAGTGATGCTTGGGTCGGTTGCGCCTAGGTGGCAACCAGAGATGTTACATGGGTCGGTCGCGCCTGAGTGGCGACCAGAATTGGGTCGGTTGCGCCTAGGTGGCAACCAGAGATGTTACATGGGTCGGTCGCGCCTGAGTGGCGACCAGAATGGGTCGATCGCGCCTAGGTGGCGATCAGAATGTTACATTGGGTCGGTCGCGCCTGAGTGGCGACCAGAATTGGGTCGATCGCGCCTAGGTGGCGATCAGAATGTCATTTGGGTCGGTCGCGCCTGAGTGGCGACCAGAATTGAAATTTTTAGCCCTGAGTGGCCAGCTTGATGATGTAAACTCTTAATAATTGCTGATGGCAACTCGCGATGCCTGGGATGTGTCCTTATTGGCAATGGCTTGTAGCCTTTGACTTCCTTGCCTCCCTTGCGGCCGTAATCTGAAGTCGCAAGTCAGGCAGGTGCCTCTTGCCTTCACGATGTCATCAAAATTCTCCTGCGACTCGCGCATGGGCGCGCTCTCTGCGATGCAAGCTGCTCTGGCTATGGCCTTGTCGCCTCTTCGCATTCTTGAGCTATTCTTTTGTCGCCATTGATGGTGATGACTCCCTAGGGCCTGGTATTTTAAGCTTTAGGTACACATAGCACGGCCTAGCCATAAACTTTGCGAATGCTTCTCTGCCAAACAGCGCATGATATGGGCTCTGGAAATCTACAACCTCGAACCAAATGTACTCGCTCCTGAAGTTGCTTTGTGTCCCAAAGGCTGAGCTGATATGCCTGGCACGACACCATGAAACGTTGTTCTTGATGGGTATAGCTGCTTTTCTTGAAGGTTCATTCTTTTGAAGGTTTCATAGTATAATATATTGATGCTGCTGCCTCCATCCATCAGTACTTTGCTCAACTTGTACCTGCGACTTGAGGGGCAACCACCAGCGCGAGTTTTCCCTCTTCATTTATTTCTCCTGGGTGATCCTCGCGGCTCCAAACTACTGGCTGCTCGGACCACTTTAGCCACTGTGGGACGGCTGGTACTATGGCGTTAACAGCCTGATTGCGTCGTCGCAGCTTTTGTTCCCTCCTTGAAGTATTCACCACAATGGTATGATACTGACCCAACTGTTTTGGGAACTGTGGCTGATCTGGCTGCGGATTTGGGACGGCGTTGTTGCTGTTGTTGCCTCCGCCGTGTTTACCTTCCTCGTTGTTTTGATGATTGAAGTTTGTGTTGAGTGGCTGTCCATCCTTCCACTTTTTGTAATGATAACACTGTGCCTTCGTGTGGTTGGGTGGTTTCCCATCTTTTCCTATATGGATGTCGCAGGGGCGGTTGAAAACCTCTTCCAAATTAACTGGGTGAAAATTCCTTCCTCTGCTGCTTTGTAACGAGTATTCGTATTTGCGACTAACCCTGAGTTTCCTTCCTCGTTTTTGCGCTTGTTATAACTCGCATTGGCATTGCTAGCTTGCTGTTGTTGAGGCTTGCTACTGGCCTTCTTTCCCTTGCCAGTGTTTTCCTCTTCCTCCCCATCAGATGCGTCCCTGGTTTTATCCGAGCTAGCATACTTGTTGGCCGCCGCCATTACCTCGCTTAGGCTCTTGACTTTATCCTTCATGCGACCTAGTTTGTGGACTAGCGGCTCAAATTTGCAATTTTTCTCCATGACAAGGACTGCTGAACTGGGTGGTATGTTATCTGAGGAATGTATGATCTCTGCGACCCTTCTCATCCAGTGGCGACTCGACTCGCCTTCCTTCTGTACACAACGCTCAAGGTCCTCTATGCTGCAGAGTCGCTTGCATGTTCCTTGGAAATTCTTGATAAAAGCTTCCTTCATCTCATCCCAAGAGTTTATTGAATTTGGTGGCAAATTTTGCAGCCATATGTGAGCTGCGCCTTCTAACATCATGTTTAGGTAACGTGCGCAGATCTCTTCGGATGCGTTTAGGATGCTCATGCCCATCTCGTAATTGTTGAGCCAAGTGACAGGGTCCATGCTTGCGTTGTAGTTGGCGACCTTGCGAGGTCCTTTAAATCCGCAGGAAACGGTTCAGACCTGATTTTTTCGCTGAAGCAGACCGGGCCTTTGAGTCGCGATGATAGATTGGACGAAGCTGGTCTTCCTACTTGATTAGTCGCTGTGCGCGGCTGCATAATCTCTACGGTTGAGCTTGCTGAGGTTGATTCTGAGCCGCAGGTTGATCTTCCCTTTGTCGCCTAGCCGAACTTGAAGTCGCAACGCGCGGCGACTCCGAGTGGATGCTTCTTTCTGCCGTCGCTCTGCTATTGTAGGGAGTGGAGTGCAGCCGCCCTGCGTGTTCGGACATGTTTGCCTGCTGTATTACTGCTGTGCTCAGCATCTCAATGGCGCGTCTCGCCTCTCTGTCTATTTGTGTTTCCTGCTGGTGCTAACCTGGCCAGGATGTTTGTAGCCGCAAAGAGGTTCTCTACCGGGCTAACATAATGTCCTTGCGGTGTGTGGAACCTTTGAGGCTGCTGTGGCGACTGCTGAACAAAGGTTGGTTGTGGCAGTGGCGGGGGCATCATGGCCCTTTTGTTAGCCTGCACTATGGCCCTTGATCCAGGTATCTCTGCTCTCTTGGTGCTGCGAAGGATGGAACCGCTGGTACGATTGATGGTACAGCGATTGCTTGAACCGCTGGGCGGCTAACGGGGCCATGGCCGCATAACCATTGCAGATGGTGCCACGTGTGCGGGTACCGCGACTGAAGGTTGTGCGACCCCTGACCATGCGAGCGGGCGCGTTGTGTTGGTGGCGACTGATGGGATCGCAATTGCTGGTTCAGGCAATTGGAACAACTCCGTAGGGTTTACTGTTCCTGGCTGCAGGCGACTTGCGTGGCGTCTGTGTGGCAAGGTAGCCTGTATTCCTTGCAGAGTATTGGTTTCCTCGATGAGTCGCAGTTGCTCTTGTTGGAGGCGCTGTTCCTCTCGCGCCAGCCTGGCCCTCTCATCCGCGATTCTCTAGACTTCATCATATAGCCGATCCTGGTAGCCTCCAGTTCTGTTACCCTAGCAGCCGCATTAACCGCAGATATCGGCGTATGCAGCACGCTTCCTTGTGGCGGTGTGACCGATGCATTGGGGGCTACCCTTGACCCTGATTCCGCAGGAGCGACTCCAGGTGGAGTTTCTCTGTTTGCGACTCCTGAGGCCGCGACTCCTGGCGTCATCGCGGCGGATACCGCGACTCCAGATGCGTCTAGCGCGGCTTGTTCTGTTGCTTCCGGCGGTGTGGGGGCTAAGCTGCCTGGTGGCATGCCCAGCCCTTCGTCCACTTCTGTGGTCCTGTAGACCCCTTCAACATGCCGATCTTCTAAGAGGGCGAGCCACTATCCACAGGGCCTTCGCATAGCCTTTCCTCAAGGACATACTCAATGGATTGGCCTTCTTCATCTTCAAGAGGCAGCGACTCGTAGTTGATAGATTCTTCTTCTTGGTCCACTGTTACCGCGACTGCTTCCTCTAAGTCGCCATGTTGCGATGGATCCTCTGACTCGCCACCAATGAAGCCGACAAAGACGTTGATGGACCCAAAGGGGATGACGTGGCCGGTCTCCAAGTAATCTACTTCCGGTCCCCAGCTTGAATCGTCGATGAGGGGTGTGCCATCGACCGTGAGGATACGGCCAACAACAAGATCTTCCTCCCTTCATGGATCCTGCGCGGAATGTGACGCTCTTGACCGCAGGCCCCACGGTGGGCGCCAACTGTCGTGGGTTTGTCACGTCAGGTGTCATAGATGACTTCGTAGGTGTGGGATTATGCGAGTCAAGCATCTCTGAGCTTGGGATCGCAGGAACAAAGATCAACACAGATTTACCCAGGTTCGGCCCCCTCAATATGAGGTAAAAGACCTACTTCCTGCCTACCCTAGATTGGTATTGATATGATAATCGAGGTGTTACAATGGAGGCGATCCGATCTGGTACTCGCGTATGAACTAGGGTTTAGGTCTTGATAGCTCGACCCGTTCTAAGTCCTGCGAGTCCTCTTTATATACACAGAGGCTCGCTAGGTTACAAAGAAAACTTTTCCCACAAGGAATATGCCCGTAGAGGCCTACTCGGAGACTACTTGGTCTTCACGTCCTCCGGGATACTCTCTAGAACTTCCCCTTATGGCGGTTCAATATTGGGCTTGCTCCCAAGTGGGCCTTTGTCCGTGCGAGTAAAGTAAGTCGCACTGGGCCGCGGGTTAATCCAGAAAGTATTCCCCCGACAGACCGCCTTGACTATCTTGCTGCAGCTGATGAGTTGGCCCTTGACTATCGCGCATTTGATCTATTTGCTTCTGTTGCAGCTTTACGAGATTCATTATCTCCTCGTTCTTTCTTTCTAGCTTGCTCAACCGGTCTGAGTCCTCCTGCTCCTTCCTCTTCTTTGCTCTCATCCGTCCTCCTTTTTCTTTATTCCCGAGGGACTCTGTCAGCTCATCGTTCTCTCTATCGGGAATAAACTTTCCCTCTCGAATCTTGGCGATTGTTTCAACAATTGCTTTCTGGGGTACATGAATTTATTTATTTTCATCAACTATTAACTCCCATGTTTCCATGTCATACTCCCCATGCCCAAGTACCCAATTTCTTACCCTATGGGGGCCACTCCTCTGTAGCTGGAGCAATCCCTTTTTCGCGCATGTCGGCCTCAGCTTTATCCCACTTAGGCTCGGCACTTCTGTAGCCACCTGCCCCCATCTTATGGTGATATTTCTTTTTCGCTGCATTATCCTTATTCTTTCTCGACCTTTTCTTAGCTAGTTCTGAATCCTTGTACTCCAGAAATGAGTTCCAGTGAGCCCGCTGGATCTCTAGTGTGCCAGTGAAATCAGGAGCTTTCTTATCTTTGACATACACATGGTATATCTGTTCTTGTAGTTATTGAATTGTTCAGCCATCTTCTTAAGAGCGAAATGCTTGACTTTCTCCGTCATGGTTTTTGTCTGTTGTTCCGAATCCAAGACCGGTAGGGTGAAACGTGCAATGAGCTTGTTCCAAAGCACGCCTTTCATTCTGTTGTTGACATAACTAACTCCCTCTACCTTTGGCTTCTGCCATTCCTGAACGCTGATCGGGACGTTGTCCCTGACAATAACTCTGCATTGATGCACAAACTTATTTGCGTTCGCCTTGGGCTCCAACGGTTTGCCCTCTAGAGATACGACCTCAATTCGGAGATGCACATCGTCTTGCAACCCTTTGGCATGGCCTCGTTTACTTATTTCAGATTGGGTCGATGCGGAGGTCTAAAAATAGGAAACATTTGTTAATACATGCATACACAAATCAATTATTGCATCTGATCAACAGAAGCTTAATATACCTCACCAGACTACGGATGTCCACCAATCTGCGAGTCGTCATCGCACTCGATGCTCGTTTGCGCTTCGTCTCTTTGTTCCAGCTCCATTCCCGTACCGGACTCGTTCAAAAACTGCGAGCCATCTTCTGCTCCACTGTCTTCGACTCCACCGAGTTCTGCCCCACATACGGGTTGCCGGATAATGGCAAAAACGTCTTCTTCACGGTCTCTGCTGTTGAAATTATCCATTACTTAACTAATAAAAAGAAAGATAAAACAATGTTAGCATTAAAAGAATAATTCAATGTCATCTTCATGTTCCTCACTTTACAAAAGCAGCATTGATCAAATCTGCAAAAGTAATACATGTCCATTTTTGTTTAAACCCTAATACATCATGAATAATATCATTAATACATGTCATCTCCCATACATGAACCTCTCAAACAAACTTCGACCGGGTCCTTAGCCGCGGGGTGCTGAGCCGCGGGCGCTGCGCATCCAAAGACTAGGAACCCTCACAGGGTCATAGCTCACGTGAGGAGGAACCCTCTGAAGAAACGACCAACTATTGTTATACTGCCTATCTAACAAATACAAGTACCGACGGACGTGCTCGTCCTCCTCCCTTATACGGTGACGTAACACCTCCTCGGGGGCCGGCTCCCTCTGCACCGAGCGTGGCCCACGCGACTGCCACCAAAGAAGATTCGGGTCGACGACGTCACCCAGATTCCTCACCAAGCTACGTGTCCCGGAAGGTAGCACCTCCCAGTGCCAGCCCGGCGGAGCCCAGTCCCGAACATCGCCCCTTGGTCCAACAGGGACATCGTCGCCGAGAACAATAAACTAAAAACACAACATTTAGACCTAAGCAAAATGTTTACACTTAGCAATATTTACACAAGTATCAAATCTTGAGTACCAAATTTACACTTAGCAATATTTACAGTACCAATTTAACTTAGCAAAATTTCTAAAGTACTAATTTAACTTAGCAAAATTTCTAAAGTACCAATTTAACTTAGCAAAATTTCTAAAGTACCAATTTAACTTAGCAAAATTTCTGAAATTAAACTAACCTAAATCTAAAAATCAACCTAACTAATCTAAAATTTAACCTAAAATTAAACTAACCTAAAAATTTACCTAATTAACTGATCTAAAATTAAACTAACCTAAAATTAAACTAACCTAAAAATCAATACCAAAAAAAACTAACCTAAATCGAGCGGCGCCGGCGCGGAGGATGGCGGTCTCGGGCGGCGGAGGAGGCGACGGCGGCGGCGCGGAGGAGGGTGCGGGCGGCGGAGGAGGCGACGGTGGCGGCGGCACGAGGAGGCGACGGCGCAGAGGAGGACGTGGGCGCGGAGGATGGCGGCGGAGGAGGGCGCGGGCGCGGAGGACGGTGGCGGCGCGAGGAGGCGACGACGCGAGTGGGGATTCGGGCAGGGCTTCACCGCGATTTGCTATGTCCCGGTTCGTGTCTCGAACCGGGGTGGAGGGCCTGGGTATTATAACCAGGGACCTCTAGTCCCGGTTCGTGCCACGAACTAGGACTAGAAGTATTTTGCCCCAGCCACCCACCAGCACGCGCAAAACACCTCTAGTCCCGGCTCGTGCCACCAAACGGGACTAAAGGGGTGTTTTTAGCGCGCAAATGTCCAAATTTTCAATTAAAAGTGTTTGAAAGTGAATTTGAAAAGTGTTTGAATATAAATTTGAATAACTTCTGCATACTTTTGAATCTGACAAAAAGTTCACCATGAAAAGTGTTTGAATTTGAATAACGAATACAAAACCATTTACTGTTTTCTAAAATAATTATTCTAACTATTCAAACTATTAACCATTTTGCCATTTTCAATTAAAAATGCATTAACTAATATTGTTTGAATTTGAAAATCATATCTTTTCTGATTTCTTTAAATATCTAATTGTCTTAAAATTTGTATTAATCATCTCTTTTATTTTTAAAAAACATCCTTAACAACATTTGGTTACATAAAAGGTTTAATACATTATTACACATTGCTAACAGTTACATTACTACATAAACGAACTTGTTGGCTCGGAGGCTGTAGGATTAGGGGGAACGGCCGGAGAAGCCAGCCCCGTTCGCGGCCGCCTGGTTCTCGCGCGCACGTTTGCGGCGGAGGGCACGAGCCATGGGGGATGAGTCTTTCAGCGCCCAAGCCAGCTCGAAGCCTCCTTCGCCTTGAGCTGGCAGGCAGTCCTGGCTCACTGGACACGCTCATCGCGGACGGACTGGAAGGATGCTTCCATGGCCTCCTGTATCTGCGCCCCATAGCCCACTTCCCCGTCGTCGCTCCAGTCGAAGTCGTCGTCCTCCTCCTGCTCGCCAGGAGGTGAACCAGGTGGAGGTGCGGCGGCACCTGGTGGAGATCCCCACGCCACCCCTGCGGCGTATGCATCCTTGTCGGGGTGGGGGACATCGGACCACACGCGCTCGTACGCCCTCCGCACCTCCTTCGGCACCGGAGCAGGAGGCCGGTAGCTGGGCATTCCTCTCCACGCCGGGCTCGTGGGCATACGGCGGGATAGGCTCCCGCGGTAGCGCCCAAGCGCGCTCTGCCGAGCACGCTCGACCTCGTCCAGAAGACGCTGCGGCGGGCGTGGCGGATTGATAACCCCCAAGAGCAGGGGATCACTATAGCACATCTCAATGTGGAAGTAGGGTATCGATCCGCAAGAGCAAGAAGGAAAAGTTATCTATTCCCTACAACTAAAGCGTCACAAGTTTTAGTTGATTATGCACTAAACAGGTTTAAAAAACAAGATGGTTGATTTAATGGATGGAAGTTTAATGTAACAAAACAAGAATGTAAGAGTGACCCAATCCTCTTCAATGCAAGAGGACAAGACAAAGGTTTTCTCTTATTGGAACAATGGACATGGGTTCATGGGTTCACTTAATCCTCTCTCTCTCATCTACGGTGATTATCATGTTACAGATAAAGTACACACAATTTTCATGTTTTAATGGTAGTTTTTATGACGGCTATATGTCCTAAAACACATAGTTGAAAGAAGTACTCATTTGTGTTGCTAGGTCACCCTCGTAAGGCTAGCGTGGTTGCTGTCACACCCACATCATACTCTTTCTTTTTACCGCCAGATAAAGGATGTTGGGCTGTATTTCACATGTCACTCAATACATATGCCGTGTCACATCGGCCATCCCGTACCTACATACATCATACTTCATAATGGACAATGTTCTAAACACTAGTGCAATGATTCATATTTCGTGTGCATGACCACATCTCTCTCATCTATCCACACTTGGTGGTGTCAATCACCTCATGACAAGGATAAACAAGGCATTATGCATAAATCAAACCATCACATCCATCATAGAATATCTCCAAAGTATGACAAATCATAAAAGCTCCAACACAACGGTAAATGTATAACAAATCATCTCATACCACAATATCCACCATAAGAATTACATAGATAGATCCATACTTATGCAAGGCACATCATATGGACTCCAACAATGATCATACATAGAGAGATTAGATCAAGTTACCACCACAAACCCAAGGTCCAGGGGGTGGACTACTCCCCCTTCATCATGGAGATGGTGGAGAAGTCATTGGAGAAGATGGAGACCACCCCGGCAGCGCCCCGCCGGAGTTTTCCCCCTCCAATCTGCAGCTCCAGGTCTCTGTTTCGTGGTTTCTGTGTTTCAGCGGCGCTCTCGCGAAACTCCTCGGGGACTATTTTTATAGACGTTTTTAGGTCAAGACGAAGCCACGGAGACGAAAACGGACGACATCGGAGTCACGAGGAATAAAAGAGGTGGTCCCACACGGCCAAAGAATCCTTGGCTCGTACGTCTTCTTATTTCCAAATATTGGGCCCCGTAAAATATTAGGTTATTTGGACGTCCTTTGGTCCCTGAAAGTCAAAAACATCAAAAAGGGGTTTTCTGGTTCTACAGGGTTAATTCTAAATAAATGGGGAAACTGTGAATTATCCCCTAAAATCATTATAAAACATAAATATAACCCATATATGATGCAAATAATTTGGAATATCAAGTAATAAAATGTAAAGTTCATGTATGCATTTTACATGCATCAACATCCCCAAGCTTAACCAATACTCGTCCTCGAGTATGAAGGTGATAAAACTAACATGGACTTTGCATTTTAATACATCAATGGATATCAAAGATGATTACTATTGCTACATAGAGTCAAATGATTCATTCTTAAAAGGAGTAGCAATATGCAAGATAATTTATGAAGTGATATCAAGTATTCAATGCAAGGATGTTCAATGATAATTCACAAAGTGTAACATGAAGAAAAAGTACTATGGACCACATGTATGCATAATGATAAGTAAGAACATCCTACAATGGTCATAGAGTATTGATGAAAATCTGAATATAAAAGGTGGACACTTTGGAAAGATATATATGAGTAGAGGTAAAGCATGATAAGTTTCATCTAACTTCTGAACTTCTCTACTTAAGTCAATGATTGTAATGTGGTAATCCTTGGTGTCAAGCTCTCATTCCCCTATCATAGCATCTTGAATGATTAAGTTTAAAGTGAAAGCAAATATGAGTAGTGTGCTTGACAAAGTACAGGTTGAAAGTCTCATGCCCCTTGAATACAAGTACCTACTCCATGTGTTACTCAACTTGGAAACAAAGCAAGTTCAAGTTAAATATCATTGTAAGTAATAATAGTATCATTAAGAGCGTCAACTGGGGTACCTCTTGTCCCAGGATATGGAACAAGCCCATATCAAAATGACAAGACAAACAAACACAATGAACAATCTCAACACCCTTTTTATTTACCATTAGATAGCTTTTTATTGTAAGGTGTATCACAGAAGGTTCACCATAGCATGTAAGTAAATTTCCACCATGAATGATGCATGGCTTAGATTAGCGGCCCAGGCGTCTCTCTAACCATTTATACAAACTCATTTAAACTCACTTCATTTCCACATTTATTTCACCCATGGTAAGCATCCATAAACAAAAGTACATGATATCAACTAAATGAAATGAAGTGCATGTTGAAAGCTTGCCATGTGACAGCACATATGAGCTAACTCTCAACCAAAGACATTTGTCAAGCCCACAACATCATAATTTTAATCACAATGGGTCATGTTTATTTATGCAATGAAAGTAAAGTGTGCATCAAGTTCGAGAGAGCTATATAACCAACTTTTCCCATAACAATCAACAACATAAGCATTTTCATTCAGAGGTATAGATAACACAAATATCATGATAAACATACTCGGAATAGCATAAAGCTAATAGGTAGATATGGTGGACTCACTGGAAAAACTTTGGTTGAAGGTGTTGGAAACAAGTTTTTGCTTGTTGGAATTTTTGGGCTAGCAAGAGGGAGAAAGTTGACCATCTAAATGCATGCATGAGTGTCCATAGAACTAACTAATCCATGTTAAACAAGGTAAATAACATTCAGCATCAAAACATGAATAAAAGATAGCTCTTGATAAAATACTTGCAAATTATTACTCATTAACAAGCTCATGAATCATGCAACTATATGTATCTTTTAAAATCAACTCCAACATCCCTTTTCCCAATCTTATAATAGCATCCAACATAATTCAACCCAAATTTCCAGTAGCTCTCTCATATATAAATGATAGTGTGGTGGTCTCACAAAATAAAAATCAAACCTAAACAAAAAAAAGACGCTCCAAGTTTATGCGATAAAGTGTTTCGATCGAAAAACAGAAGTTAGACGTGTGCAAACCGAGAGTGTGTAGGTCCAGTGGGGTTGTCTTCACATCCCCAAGCTTATGGTCTTCACCATCCTTGGATAGCTCTTGGTGCATCTCCTCTAATCCCTGTGAAAAAACTTCAAAACACCGTTTCTCCCATTTCTTTTCTGTGGGGTGCATTAGTAGTGATAAACAAATAGATTTTTGCTGCATATAATCCTTGAACAAAAATTCATATGATGTCCAGAAAGTGTATAATGTTGTATGCCTACTCATAAACTCAATTGGATAAAAAGATTCAAGTTAAAAGTTCTAAGCATGCATCAAACAAAATGGGACAGAATCTGTCCAGAAAAACAGCAGCAAAACGTATTTTTCTACCCTACTTAACTTTGTCGAAAATTCCGAAAAAATTCATGCATACAGAGGATGAAAAGTTGCAACTACAGTTCAAATATGAGCTCATTCGGAGTTACAGAATAAGAATTAAAAATCATACCGTGCACAGATTCGTGCAGGAATAAAATCTCCGAACGCTATAAGCAACTTTTCAAACCAAAATGAGTAAAACTTGGCACTTTATTAAAAATTCCAGAAACTAAACTAAAACTAAGTCTCTTGTTACAGCAAGAGGACACAAAGAAAATCACAAATAAAAACAACCGGGTTGCCTCCCGTAAAGCGCTTTCTTTATAGCCATATAGCTAGGCTTCTTACTTGATGTTTATTGTAGACGAAGCTCATGAGGGAGCTTGAACTTTGATGTGCCCCTTCTTGGAAAGTGTTCATGCATAATACCAGGATCCCATGGTGTTCTCAAACCAATCAAAATAATAGTCAAGTTGAACCCTAGTAGAGAGAAAAACAAAACACAAAAGTAATAACAACGAAGTCTAACTTTCTTTCTATGCATTGGCATTTTGTATATGAATGAATCACATAAATAGAAGTTTCCAATGCATATTAACAATATTTACTTGCAGCATAATTATTAGTAGCATAAAGAGGGTTCTTATCACCTCCTCTTTCATAATAGTTGCAAGTAGTAGAAAAATTCAACCATATAACCACAAGAATCATTCAACTTAGATAATTTAGGCACATAAAGAGGATTATTAAATTTATTTGGAATTCATTAGCATGCTTCCCTCTTTCAAAATAGTTATAAGATCAATATCAAGTTTAATATCATGGTTGCAACAAAGATTTGGAACTAAAGATAATTGCAAACCACATAAGTATTTCTCAACATAAGCAAATTTCTCCTCTATGGTGTAGTTAGGAGAATTCAAGAACAAGTAGGACTCTCATGAGTAAGAGTACTATCATAAACAGCAAGTATATCATTTTTATCCTCACATAATTTAGTAACAACTAAACATGGAGGTTTATCAATAAGCATAGGACCATCATCTAAAGCATTATCATATAGCATATTTAAGCAATACTCCTCATTATCATCAATAAGTTCACTAGTAGTATTATTAAAAGTAAAGGAGCATTATTAGTTTCATCATAATAGCATGGGTTATCATATAGGACCATAGAATTTTCAGTTTCACACTCATCATAACATGGGTTCTCATAAATAACAAAAGATTTTTGAGTTTGAGTGCTACTATCAAATGTTGATGGTGAAGATGGGAGATCCAACTCTTCCCCAAGCTTAGGTTGGAACACATCCATTTCAATCTCCTCTTCACATACTTCCTCTTCCAAGCTTATGTTTTCATCATCCTCTTGGGGTTGCACGGGCATCCCCAAGCTTAGGTTCTTATCCTCCTCTTCCTGCAAAATGTTAGTGCTTTCCGTGGCAGCAAGAATTCTTTCTTTAACATAAACATTATCACTAAATTCTTTTTTGCAAATTTGGAGAATAATAGAAACTTGCCCTTTCATTTCACGAGCTACATGACTAGTTGCAAGAAATTTATCAAGAAGAGAGTCTATCTCATGGGCTCCAACATAAGCAATATATTTCTCAACTTGTTCTATATCAGGGCATAAACATTCATCTTCACGATAACAAGCAATTATAGGATCACTATTATACTTGCATTGATAGTGGGAATGTTTAACAACTCTTCTATTGCAACAAGTTATACCATGTAACTCACAAAACTGATTAGCTATTTTGTGAAGAGCTTTAAGCAATTTACCCACTCTATTTCCCTCTTTGGTTGATTGATATTCAGAGTAGGCGTCATACTTTTAAAATAATCATTACCCATAGACATTCCAGAAAGTTTCTCCATTTTTTAATTTTTTTGTTTTTGATATATAAAACTGAAAGTAAAACTAATGAGAAACTCACAACCAAACAAGTTTAAAGGAACCTCCCCAAGCTTAGATGATTGCAAGATATAAAACAAGATAAAATAAATCTAAAGTCTAGTGCACACAAGAATAGAAACTTAAGCGCTACGCTCCCCGGCAACGGCGCCAGAAAAGTACTTGATAACCCCCAAGAGCAGGGGATCACTGTAGCACCTCTCAATGTGGAAGTAGGTATCGATCCGCAGGAGCAAGAAGGAAAAGTTATCTATTCCCTACAACTAAAGTGTCACAAGTTTTAGTTGATTATGCACTAAACAAGTTTAAAGAACAAGATGGTTGATTTAATGGATGGAAGTTTAATGTAACAAAACAAGAATGTAAAAGTGTCCCAATCCTCTTCAATGCAAGAGGACAAGACAAAGGTTTTCTCTTATAGGAACAATGGACATGGGTTCATGGGTTCACTTAATCCTCTCTCTCTCATCTACGGTGATTATCATGTTATAGATAAAGTACACACAATTGTCATGTTTTAATGGTAGCTTTTATGACGGCTATATGTCCTAAAACACATAGTTGAAAGAAGTACTCATTTGTGTTGCTAGGTCACCCTCGTAAGGCTAGCGTGGTTGCTGTCACTCCCACATCATACTCTTCCTTTTTACCCCCAGATAAAGGATGTTGGGCTGTATTTCACATGTCACTCAATACATATGCCGTGTCACATCGGCCATCCCGTACCTACATACATCATACTTCATAATGGACAATATTCTAAACACTAGTGCAATGATTCATAATTCGTGTGCATGACCACATCTCTCTCATCTATCCACACTTGGTGGTGTCAATCACCTCATGACAAGGATAAACAAGGCATTATGCATAAATCAAACCATCACATGCATCATAGAATATCTCCAAAGTATGACAAATCATAAAAGCTCCAACACAACGGTAAATGTATAACAAATCATCTCATACCACAATATCCACCATAAGAATTACATAGATAATCCATACTTATGCAAGGCACATCATATGGACTCCAACAATGATCATACATAGAGAGATTAGATCAAGTTACCACCACAAACCCAAGGTCCAGGGGGTGGACTACTCCCCCTTCATCATGGAGACGGTGGAGAAGTCGTTGGAGAAGATGGAGACCACCCCGGCAGCGCCCCGCCGGAGTTTTCCCCCTCCAATCTGCAACTCCAGGTCTCTGTTTCGTGGTTTCTGTGTTTCGGCGGCGCTTTCGCGAAACTCCTCGGGGGACTATTTTTATAGACGTTTTTAGGTCAAGACGAAGCCACGGAGATGAAAACGGACGGCATCGGAGCCACGAGGAATAAAAGAGGTGGTCCCACACGGCCAAGGAATCTGGCCGCGTGGGACCATCTATTTTCTTCCTCGGACTTCCTTTTTCGTGGATCCTTGGCTCGCACGTCTTCTTATTTCCAAATATTGGGCCCCGTAAAATATTAGGTCATTTGGATGTTGTTTGGTCCTTGAAAGTCAAAAACATGGAAAAAGGGGTTTTCTGGTTCTGCAGGGTTAATTCCAAATAAATGGGGAAACTATGAACTATCCCCTAAAATCATTATAAAACATAAATATAACCCATATATGATGCAAATAAGTTGGAATATCAAGTAATAAAATGTATAGTTCATGTATGCATTTTACCTGCATCACGGATCCATCTCGTGGAGACGATGCGTTCGTGGCTAGGAATGGTGGATCAGGTTTACCCTGTCGGCGACAATACATATAGACCTCCAAGGCAGCGCTGGGAGGACACGTGGCCAGGGCAGCGCTGGGGGAGGACACATGGCCAGGGCAGCGCTGGAGGATGGACACGTGACTGACCGCAAAGCCCACCTTTAGTCCCGGTTGGTGTTACCAACCGGGACTAATGAAGCACACGGATGGTGTGTTTCTTTCAAGCGCTTGTGAGCCGCTGGATCAGGGGTTGTGTTTTTTTAAGGACTTGTGAGCTATTGGATCAGCACTATCACGACCACTTCGTGAGCCACACGACCCTATATATAGCCCACATCTCGGACATGTTCGGCACTCAGTGTGTACTCATTGTAGTTCATTTGGTATACAGAGCATTCGTATTCCCTGCATACATCTGACAGTGTATTTGATATGCGGGCACTCACGAGCCACCGTCGGGCTGTATGCAGGGAAACCGTGTGTTTTGTTCCAACTTTTTCGAGCGCTTGTAAGACGTTGGAGTTTTCAGAACACAGTTACATGAAAGGTTTAATACATTATTACACATCACCAACAACATCCGTCTCGAGTGTCGTGGTATAAACTTCTTCTTCGTGTGTGTCCCTTTCTTCCGATTACGCCGCAACCATGGACAATCTTCATCATTTAACACGATGCTTGGGTCAGTTTTCACTCTGAAGGCGGAATTTCATTAAACTTATTGTGATCTTCTGACATGTCTGTCTTGTCCACCACTCCCACGATGTTTCTTTTCCTGAAAGAACTATGTGGCGCTTTGGCTCATCGTATGATGTATTCGCTTGCTTATCTTTTCTTTTTTTCGGTTTCGTAGACAGGTCCTTCACATAGAAAACCTGAGCCACTTGACTGGCTAGGACGAATGGTTTGGTGTCGTACCCAATATTCTTGAGATCCACTGTAGTCATTCCGTACCGTAGGTCTATCTCTACCCCGCCTGACAGGTTGAACTATTTGCACCAGAACAAAGGGACCTTAAAAGAAGGTCCATAGTCAAGTTCCCATATCTGCTCTATGTAACCATAATATGTGTCCTTTTGCCCATTGTTGTTTGTTGTGTCAAAGCAGACCGTGTAAAATGTATTCCCATTTATCTCGTACCCTTGGAAAGTCAATATAGTCGAAGATGGTTGCTTGGCCAACAAGTATAGCTCTTCTCCAACTATGATGTCATTAATGAGACGTGTTTGCAACCAACCGCCGAAAGTCTTCACATGTTGTCCATCAATCCAATCTTCACGTTCTTTCGGGTATTTCGAGCGTAACATATTCTTGTGTTCCTCGATATATGGAGCCACCAAGCTAGAATTATGTAGAACTGTGTAGTATGCTTGAGTAAAAGAATGCCCGTCCATAGATATTGTTGCTTTCTTTCCTAGCATGCCTTTTCCACGCAGTCTCCCCTCATGGCGCGATTGAGGAACACCGATCGGATTTAGGTCAGGAATAAAGTCAACACAAAACTCAATGACCTCTTCTGTTCCATATCCCTTCACAATGCTTCCTTCTGGCCTAGCACGGTTATGAACATATTTCTTTAAGACTCCCATGAACCTCTCAAAGGGGAACATATTGTATAGAAATACAGGATCGAGAATCCTAATCTCTTCGACTAGGTGAACTATGAGGTGCGTCATAATATTGAAAAAGGTTGGTGGGAACGCCAACTCAAAGCTGACAAGACATTGGACCATATCCTTCTATAAACTTTGTAGAGTTTCTAGATTGATTACCTTCTGAGAAATTGCATTGAGAAATGCACATAGCTTCACAATGGGTACTCAAACATTTTCCGGTAGAAGACCCTCAATGCAACCGGAAGTAATTGTGTCATAATCACGTGGCAGTCATGAGACTTTAGGTTTTGCAACTTTTTCTCTGTCATATTTATTATTCTATTTATATTCGATGAGAAGGCAGAAGGGACCTTGATACTACTCAAAACTTCAAAAAAGATCTCCTTATCTTCTTTGGTAACAACGTAGCTGGCAAGACCTTGATACTTCTCTGGATGCAGGTCGTCTCGTTTGTGCATACGTTGGTGGTCCTGCCGTGATTCCGGTGTATCTTTCGTTTTCCCATACACGCCCAAGAAGCTTAGCAGGTTCACACAAAGATTTTTCGTCATGTGCATCACGTCGATTGCAGAACGAACCTCTAGGATTTTCCAATAGGGTAGCTAACAAAATATAGATTTCTTCTTTCACATGGGTACGTGGTTGTCAGCGTCATTTGGAACAGATAGTCCGCCAGGACCCTTTCCAAAGATTACTTTTAAATCCTTGACCATGTCATATATATCATCACTAGTAGGGCAGGTAGGCTTCGTCCTGTGATCTGCCTCACCTTTGAAATGCTTGCCTTTCTTTCTTACGGGATGCTGTTTTGGAAGAAATCGACGATGACTCGAGTACACATTCTTGTTACCTAAATGTATACTTTCAGTCTGACCTAAACAGTGCGTGCATGCATTGTATCCCTTGTTTGACTGTCCTGAAATGTTACTAAGAGCAGGCCAATCATTGATGGTTACAAACAGCAACGCTCGTAGGTCAAATTGCTTTTGTTCGTGCTCATCCCACACACGTACACCTTCTTCACGCCACAACTGGAAAAGTTCTTCAACATATGGACTCAGGTACACATCAATGTCGTTGCCGGGTTGCTTCGGGCCTTGGATGAGCACTGGCATCATAATGAAATTCCGCTTCATGCACATGCAAGGAGGAAGGTTATAAATACATAGAGTAACAGGCCAGGTGCTATGACTGGAGCTCTGCTCCCCAAAATGATTAAAGCCATATGTACTTAGACCAAACCTTAAGTTCCTTGCATCACGTGCAAATTCCTTGAACTCTCTGTCGATTTTTCTCCACTGTGACCCATCAGCAGGGTGTCTCGACATCTCGTGTTTTTTACGGTCTTCTTTGTGCCATCACAACAACTTGGCATGCTCTTTGTTTTGGAACAAACGTTTCAACCGTGGTATTATAGGAGCATACCACATCACCTTGGCAGGAACACTCTTCCCGGGGCACGGCTCGTCCTCAACATCACAGGGTCATCTTGCCTGATCTTATACCGCAATGCACCGCATACCGGGCATGCATTCAAATTCTCGTTCTCCTCACCGCGGTAGAGAATGCAGTCATTGATGCATGCATGTATCTTCTGCACCTCTAATCCTAGAGGGCAGACAATCTTCTTTGCTTCGTACGTACTGTGGGGCAATACGTTATCTCTTGGAAGTATCTTCTTAAATATTTTCAGCAAGTTTTCAAATCCCTTGTCAGATAGACCATTCTCTGCCTTCCATTGCAGCAATTCCAGTGTGGTACCCAGCATTTTCTGCCCATCTTCACAATTTGGGTACAACAATTTTCTGTGATCCTCTAACATGCGCTCGAACTTCAACCTCTCATTTTCACTTTCGTAGTTTATCTGTGCATCATGAATGACCCAACGAAGATCATCATCGGGCTCATCAACAATGGGCTCTTCTTCAGCTTCGTCTTCCCCCATTGTAGTACCACCGTGTTCAGGGAACGTAGGATAGTTGTCATGATCCTCTTCTTCTTCATTGTCTTCCATTATAACCCCTCTTTCTCCGTGCTTGGTCCAACAATTATAGCCGGACATGAAACCGACCGGAATCAGGTGGATGTTAAGGGTTCTTGAGGAAGAGTAATCCTTCTCATTCCGACAGTTACAACATGGACAACACATAAAACCATTCCGCGTGTTTGCCTCGGCGACATCGAGAAAAGAACGCACGCCTTGAATGTACTCGTTAGAGCGTCGGTCATCGTACATCCATGGATGGCTCATCTGCATTATATAAGTATATCAAACGCAATCACCGCTAAAACCCATTACGGTAAACGAACATAATCGACCAATTACACTACATCATAAATAGAATAGAGAACTGACCAAATTCATTAATACAAGTTCACCACATTAAAATCTAAGTACAGTAGTGACCAAATGTAATACATAGTTCTCATAAAACATACATTAATTAAAACTAACATACAACTATCTAAAGAATTTAAATCCAACAACAAATGCGATCAAAATCGCAACTAAGTTAATTATTGAACCAACAGCATAATGATACCAAGCCTCTTGATTAATGGCATATTTTCTAATCTTTTTAAGCTTCAAGCGCATTGCATCCATCTTGATCTCGTGATCACCGACGACGTCGGCAAGCTTGAACTCCAATTTTATCTTCTCTTCTAAGCATTGGAGACGAAAATCTTCACTTCTTTTCAATTTTGCTTTCAAATCATTGTTTTCTTTGTCAAAAAACTCGACAATAGGGTCGGTTGGAATTTCCGGTTCAACTATCTCCTAGATAAAAATATATCTATGTCAAGTTGGTCGGCATAATTTTCATAAACACGAAATGAAAAAAATATATAGTTATAACAAACAATCATACCACATCCGAATAATAGAGCGGACGAGAGCCAGTGTGGATAGACGTCAAAACAATGGCACTATATATAACAAACAATTATACAACTAAGAAAATTATACAAGTAATAATAATGCATCTAAATCCTACAACTAAGATTTTTTAAAATAAAAGATAAAAACAAGAGGCTCACCGAGGTGGTTCCGGTGACGGGACGGCGCGGGCGAACGACGGCGGTGAGGACAGGGACGGAACGACACTAAAACCCACAAATCATAATTTAGTTTGAGCTCAAATTGCACATAAAACAAATGAAATCCCCTACTTAGTCATTTCATCAAACATCTAGCTAGCACTAGAAAATGAAATGAGGTAAACTAGCAATGAAATGAGCTAAATTAGCAACGCCGAAAGAAAGGATGATGTTGCTAACCTTGGATAGATGGGTGCCGCCAATATTGACAAATAGTGGAGAAAAATGGGGATCAAATTGAGCTTTGGAGAGTGAAAAAGGAGAAAAATGGAGATGTGGGTCGAGCTAAAAAATGGAGAGCTGGATCGGGTGGAAGAGATGATATACAAGGGAACCTTTAGTCCCGGCTCGTTATACGAGCCGGGACTAGAAGTCTATCACTAGTCCCGGTTCGTGATACGAGCCGGACTAGAGGTCTCACGCGAGCCCCCCACTGCGGCTGCCCTGCCACGGACCTTTAGTCCCGGTTCGTATCACGAACCGGGACTAGAGGTTCCCTACGACAAGTGCTGCGCGGCCTCGTAGCCATTGAACCGGGACTAGTCCCCCCCTCTAGTCCCGGTTCAAAAGCCATCCGGGACTAGAGCCCAAAACGACTCTGGACCAAAGGCCCTGTTTCTACTAGTGGAGGTAACCGGAACAAACTCAGGTACGTATGATTTTCACGACATCGCTGGAAACGCCCAAATCGAACGTTCCTATCGGGTCTGGCCCAACACATCGTGCTATGCATGAATGCGGAACGGGCAGGAAACAAGTTGTGGAAGACGAAGGTTCCTTCTAAGGTACGGGCGTTTGCCTGGAGGTTGGCACACCGTTCTTTGCAGTCTGGTTCAGAGCTGTACAAACGAAAAATGGCCTCCCTGCCACGTTGCGCGATTTGTCATGCCGAGAATGACTCATGGCGGCATTCTCTGCACCATGTCACGGTGTGTTTGGACATTGGTGGACGAGTAGCTCACGGAGCATATGTGCTCAGATCCGTGTGATGATGCTAAAGAATGGCTGTTCCATATGATGGAAAGAACATCGCACGATTATTTCATCAAAATCTTATTGACGATGTGGGCGATCAGGACTGTCCGTCGTAAAGCTATCCATGAGGAGATCTACCAAAGCCTTGTTTCTGTCTATGGGTTTGTCGAACGCCTTATTGCAGACCTGGAAAGCGTTAGGGACGCCCCGAGTAAACCAACAACTTATCGCAAGAGACGTCGTTAAGCTACAGGCCCATAGTTCAAATTCGAGTGTTGTTTAAAAATAGAATAAAAAACGTTTGAGGGTGTTACTGGGGTTAACCGGCCGCATCAATTCAGACTTTGTGTCGGAACCCTGGAGACGAGCAATAATTCTAGGCATCAGCACTACAGGAACGGGGCTCTATGCCGACGGCCAGAGCCTACGCCGACGGCTTTTTGTCGGGGCCGTCGGCATAGACCCCGCGAGGCAAAAAAATTGACACATGCCTAAGCCGACGGCAAAGTCGTCGGCAAAGGTTCACCAGACCTATGCCGACGGCTTTGCCGTCGACTTAGGTCCAGCAGGGCTACGCCGACGGCAAAACCGTCGGCATAGGTCACTCATTTTTTTCCATTTTCATTTAATATGAAATAAATCATATCTTTAAATCCGTAAATCGAAATTTAACAAATAAAATGTCTAAATCAATTAGAAAAATGAGAGGAATCCAAATATGACATCCATATCATCATTTTCATCATGCATATTACTTTTTGCAACATATTTTTGGTACTTGCTTAATAAAAAAGTCATTTTTTGCACTTAAAAATGGAAAATGATATTTATAAAAATAATTTTGAAATTGTTTTTGCCAACAATGTTTGCCATAACAAGACACACCTATGTATCAAATATGGACACATTATCACATACAATGGCACGGGGTCCATTTTGACCATTTTTTCAACAAAATAAAAGAAAGTGAAAAAATACTCAGAAAATGAAATCGTTTGGCATGGACTAATTTTATGTGTACTAGTTGTTAGAAAAAATTATAAATTTGAGTTTTGACAAAGTTTTCAAAAAAACATCTTCACAAAAAGGTCAATCATCTATGAACATATAGAAGTTTCGAGTCAAATGACCTAGATATGATCATTCCCGTGGTGTAATTTGTGATAATGTGCCCATATTTGACACATAGCTGTATATTGGTATGACAAACAATGTTGTAGAACTGAGTTTTTTCAAAATATTTTTATAAATATCATTTTTCATTTTTTAATTGTAAAAATGGCATTTTTGTAAAGCATGTACAAAAAATATGGTGGAAAATGCACCCATCCAATTATCACACAAAGTAGACCATATTTTATGGATAATCCAGCAATATTACGAATTTTCTCGGTTTCTACCTAATTTCTCCTATTTAAATGACTTTATGGCTATTTTCCGAAAGTAATTGAATTTTGAACTACAAGTGTGTGATAGTTTGCTCTGAAAATTTTACAAAATTCATTTTAAGATACATCAGTAGTGGTTATATCACAGAATCGTCGATAGTTTTGAAAAATGCGACCCCTTTCGATGAATAGACACAGCGTCCATTTTGACCATTTTTTCAACAAAAAAAAAGAAAGTGAAAAAATACTCAGAAAATGAAATCCTTTGGCATGGAGTCATTTTATGTGTACTAGTTGATAGGAAAAATTATAAACTTGAGTTTTGACAAAGTTTTCAAAAAACTTCTTCACAAAAAGGTCGATCATCTTTGAACATGTTGAAGTTTCGAGTCAAATGACCTAGATATGATCATTCCCACTGTGTAGTTTGTGATAATGTGCCCATATTTGACACATAGGTGTATCTTGGTATGACAAACAATGTTGTAGAACTGAGTTTTTTCAAAATATTTTTATAAATATCATTTTTCATTTTTTAATTGTAAAAAATGACATTTTTTGTGAAGCAACTACAAAAAATATGGTGGAAAATGGCACCCATCCAATTATCACACAAATTAGACCATATTTTATGGATAATCCAGCAATATTAGGAATTTTCTCGGTTTCTACCTAATTTCGCCTATTTAAATGACTTTATGCCTATTTTTCGAAAGTAATTGAATTTTGAACTATAAGTGTGTGATAGTTTACTCTGAAAATTTTACAAAATTCATTTTAAGATACACCAGTAGTGGTTATATCACAAAACCGTTGATAGTTTTGCAAAATGCGACCCCTTTCGATGAATAGACACATCGTCCATTTTGACCATTTTTTCAACAAAATAAAAGAAAGTGAAAAAATACTCAGAAAATGAAATCCTTTGGCAAAGTTTCCAAAAAACTTCTTCACAAAAAGGTCAATCATCTATAACCATGTAGAAGTTTCGAGTCAAATGACCTAGATATGATCATTCCCGTGACGTAATTTGTGATAATATGCCCATATTTCACACATATGTGTATCTTGGTATGGCAAACAATGTTGCAAAATTGAGTTTTTTCGAAATATTTTTATAAATATCATTTTTTTTTCATTTTTAAGTGCCAAAATGACTTTTTTATTAAGCAAGTACGAAAAATATGTTGTAAAAAGTCATATACATGATGAAAAAGATGATATGGATCTCATACTTGGATTCCTCTCTTTTTCTAATCGACTTAGACATTTTATTTGTCAAATTTAGATTTACGAATTTAAATATATGAATTATTTCATATTAAATCAAAAAAGGAAAATATAAAGTAAAATTCATTTTATTGTTACGTATTTAAAATATACTATTACATAATCATTATTACTTATTCAAACAAAGTTTTAAAATTTAAACAATGAAAAAGTGTAACATCGTAACCGAGGGGTTAATATGATTGATAGGATACTAATATCAGTAAGTTCTAACATCTCATTTGGAAGCTAATTTGAAAAGAACTCAAAAGTTAAGCGTGCTTGGGCTGGAGCAATTTCAGGGTGGGTGACCGAATGAGAAGTTTAACCAGGGTAAATATTTTGATCTATGACTAAGTGTGTAATTAGATATTAATTATGTGGCTAAGTAGAAAATTTTGAAATAGAATTAAAAAAAGTTAAAAAGTTAAAAAAAGATTAAAAAAAGTTAAAAAATTCAAAAAAATAAAAATTATTGAAAAAAAATGCCGACGAGTACTATGCCTATGCCGCCGACGGCTTTCTGGGCTAGCCCTACGGGCATGTATGCCGACGGAGCTAAATCGACGGCTGCCTATGCCGACGGCAAAAAGCCGTCGGCTTAGCTTCTCATTCCTGTAGTGCAGAACAAAAAACCAGGGGCGTCCGCTGGATGGTCTTGCACGCAGACTTCTCCGCGAGTGTTGGCCGCCGCAGACGTACGTACCACACAACATGGGCATACATGGATGCGCGCGCTCTGCGGCCGGCGTTCAAACAAAACGCATCGGACGCCAGCCGCCCTCTCCAATCTCCCTTTTGTATTCATCTTATTCTTTTGGGATGATGAGGTAATGATCGATGGGAGGAGGAAGCATCACAAAACACTTTGCATATGGAGAGATCACTTAGAAATCTTTAGGATACAGCTTAATCGTATTTAATTATTATTTTGCATTTTTGTTGAAAAAAATTCTCAGCAATTATATTGTACAATGTTAGTTGTTGGTAATATATAAATAATTAGAGAGTGAGATCACTACAATTTTTTCATTGTAAAATAGTATGTCTATATTTATCTATTTTCATATTATTTTCATGAACAGTAACTGGAGAGTTTGCATTTTCACATCTACCTGTGGGCCTTTCACTTCCCCCTCTCGATTTTCAAGTTGTAAATTTGTGAAAGTTTGGTTCCAAAATTGGAATTAAGAAAGTTCAAATATCTTGAAATTCTAAAATTCCACATGTTTCTTGAAAGTTTGAAATCAAGAAATTTGGAAGTTCTAGAAGTTTGGAATGTTGGATTTTTTCAACTTTAAATTTATGAAAGAATTTCCTTGTACAAGTTAGCAATATATTTTCTAAAATGTACACGAAAAAGGTAACCATTGTGTCAAAGTGACCGTTGGTTCCTTGGTCTACATGTGACTACCAAATAGAAGCCCACACCAATAATGAATCACTCAAATATTTATAAACATGTACTCGAGGATAACATCCATGCATCTTTTTCAACAAACTAATTCCAGTTATTGTCTTGTTTCTTTGTAGTAATCAACAAACAATACTAGGTATTATGCTTTCTATTTCGAAACTTTTTTTTTGCTAATTGTGTCATTGCTTTTCCAACTATTTATCTATTGTTATCAAACAATAAAGGCTCATCATGAATTATTAAGTCCGTGTAAAAATAGAAAAAAGAGATGAACCTCGCGGCATTTGAACCTCGGATAGAACTCCCAAGTGCAACTCTTCCATCATCAATCAAACATTGTTGAATGCGTTGAACATGCATGAGAAACTCATAAAATATGCTACCTAGAAATTGGATGCCATATTATATAAGAAGATATTTCCAAGGTCCCAAATATATGATTGCAATGTAACTACAGTGAGCTAACTTGGTGACTAAATTATGCTATTTACAAAATTTAGGTTACCTCAGAGAAAAAATAGATGTAAAAAGGTTCATGAAGCATTAACTAATAAATATTATTTCCATCAAAAGAGAGCACATCCACAATATGGATTTTCTTAGGTGGGGTCCACGCAACGTAGCAACAGAAAATTTTAATTTTTATTTCATACTAATATGATGTCATCAATAGTTTTGACTCATGGTTGTCGGAAACGTGACATGTTATGATCTCACACTCCCACCTCCATCCAAAGATGTGCACGTAGTCGTCCGCTGAAGGAAAAAATAAAATATGCTTCCTCAAAAGGGCATGTCGAGTAGTCGAGAAAGCAACCTTCTTCTGGGGCTACGCTCCACGTCATCTAAAGGTGTTGACAATAACATACCATAAAGGGCTTATTTTAGTGTATACACAATAGTTAATAGAATCACTCGACTCAAACTTCTAACGATAAAGATTAACATGTGAAACCATCTTCCCGTGAGCAATAACTAAGAGAAGAAATATAGTTATGTTTATTTTTATTCTTTTCTCCAACTAGGCAGATGGTCTGGTGACATCTATATCTCTTTCCATTCAGAGGCGGAGGTAAGTTGCTACCAGGGGCGCCCGCACCATCCCCCCCCCCCCCCCCCCCCCCCCCAACTATTGAAAATTTGTAAAGGACACACTACTATTTGAACTATTTGCCCCCCAGTTTAGCCCGAAACCTTGCTATTTTGGTCCTTTCAGCCCATTTGCCCCCACCCCCGGGCCCCCAAATGTATGGCCCAAGCTCCGCCACTGATTCCATTACACAATTAAATGATGTGTAATTGTAGCACCATAATTAGTTTAACCCAAAATCAACCAAGCGAATCTTCATACCAGTTACATTTCAATGTTGAAAATCATGTACTACCTTTGTACCCAAATCTAAAACATTAGGAAGGCTAAAACAGCACACCGAAACGTCCTATATTTGTGGACAGAGGTAGTAGCTGCCATTTGAGATCATGTGCTCTTATATATGTAACCGCTCAAAAGATATACAAAAATTATGCGGAAACGTGAAGGCGATATATTCATGCGACCTATCTACATCATCAATTCTTTTAGTCCGTTGAATCTAGCTTATCTATATCAGTTGGGTACATTGCTGAATCTTAACAATCTTTAACTGATCAAATACAAAACATGTTCACGTCCATTAATTTATTCACTCTATTACCATGATCAATTGGATCTTGTGTATTTCCATATATAAATACATATTCAATGTGTTGTATACCCTTCCTTCGCATTATAGAGTTCTTAAAATATTCACGCTGCACCGCTCGGGGGCTCCTTCTAGTTTCTAAAAAACTTCATCATGTTTTACATATGGCCTTACATCAAATTAATGTTCTTGTTGTGCAACTACATTGTAGCAGCCTCTTCAGCCCATTGATTTCGGGTACTCGGAGTCAATAAATAGCTGACTCTTGAGCTTAGCAAACTATCACCAGTTGACCCATCTATATTTTTTGGGGGTTAACTGGATAAATGCCACTGTGATTAATGAGATTTTTAAAATGCCACTACAATTTTAAACTTTTGAAAAATGCCACCACAATTCAGGAATACATATAAAATACCAGGGTATCCGTTTAGTCAAATATTCATCACGTATTTTGCGTCAGACGAAATCACCCGGTTCTTCATCTTGTTCCCCCCATAACAACAACACCGAGCAACAAAGAAAATGAAATATAACAAAATTCTTTCATTTCATATATATTATTATATTAATTTCATGGATATATTATAAATACAAATCATGCATGGTCAGAGTTGTAGTCCATCCGTTCCAAATTAATTGACTTCCATTTGTCCACACATAGATGTATCTAGACATGTTACACGTATAGATACATCCACATGTGGATAAATGGAAGTCAATTAATTTAGAACGGATAACCAACGAAACTAAAGAGCGCCTTGTATTTTGGGATGGAGTATTTATAACACACGAGGACGTGGACGTGAATTGGACCATGATCAATTGGACGTATACGCTCCCAGACATCATGCATACCGTCTTCTTCCGTTGTGCGGTCTGCTGGCCAGCCCTCGTGTACCCTCGGACGGCCGTCGGATCCGGCAGCAAAGGTGCACGGTCCGAGCAGCATCCGCGTAGGCCCCTTTGCAAACGGAACTCTCCCAGCCAAGCAAAACGAGCGCTGCGGCTGCTAGCGGTCAAGCAAAACGCAGCACCGGCGATCACTCTCATGAAACTCTCGCTCCATTGCACTGGTACTTTTCCCGCTATATATAAGCTAGCTCCTTGGCGTACAACGACGCTGTATTGCATTGCGTACGACGATGCGGTCCAACTTTGTTGCACTGGTGGCGATCTTGATGGTGATCACGGCGGTCCTCGACACGGCGAGGGTGGCGCAAGTGGTCGGAGGCGACGGAGGAGGGGCCGGCGAGCCAGTCGTCGGGCCGGCCGCCCCGCATTGCTATCCGCGGCCGCGGCTGTCGGGAGGGCCAGGGAGGTCCTGCAGCACACATAGCCCACACGTTGGCTGCCCACCTCCTGCCGCCGGTTGAACGTATCGCCGACTCAGTGTAGACCCATATACGCTTGTTAAGCTAAGCCATGGCCGTGCTCGCGTAGCTGAGCAGAGCAGGGCTTCCTTGTAGTTTGCGGCTCTTCATTTTATATTTTATTTTTGTTTCTATATGAGTAAAACTCTAGAGCTGTATCATATAGCTTTGCTTACTCTGTCGGTCATTTTGGGAAATGGATCATCGAATGCAGTGTTTACAAGGCAAATTAGATTGCATCATATCTAATATGTGCACGCCCGTCACATCCCGGCCTAGCGCGAGCCAGGTGGGGCCAACTATCGCTGTCGATCGAGTCTTCGGTTCCAAATTCCCCCTTTCTGTCCGCACGTACTTATCATTATCTTCTTCCCGGTTGCTACTCCTCCTAGTACGAGGCTGCTCCTCCTGCATGATGCCATCCTCCATCCGGCACGCCGTGGCCGCCTCTTTAGCCTCGCAGACCTGAGCTACTCGCCGTTGCAGCCACGGGCGTGGCCGCGCTTCCCCGTCGCGGCCCCGCGTTACTTCGTCTCCGTTGCCAGCGAGGGCGTGAAGCTTTGGATCCACCGACATACCTCGTCGCCGGCCATGATGCCGGGCTGCAGGCCAGGGGGTTCGGGTGAGGGCGGCGTCAGACCATCTTCATGTGCGCATTTCTCTGAATCGATCACTGAAACTGAACCGTAGAAGCTTTCTCTGAAGAAACATATATAACTGGGGTGTACGCAGAGTGAAGCTAGTGTAGATCGTCCGGCTCATAGCGCCTTCCCTAAGATCAGACGGCTAAGATGAATATGATACTACATGTTTGATTATTTCCACCATTTTCCAACGGTTGGTGCTTATGTATCAACATTGTACGGCACCTTGTCGTGATGGATGAACTTGTAGGTGCATGTATACGTCGGAAACAAGATGTTTTAGGTCCGACACATTGTGAAAATATAAAGATTTACATGTTAGAAAATCACTCTCAAGTTTTAATTCTCTTATGGTATCTACTTGTCCGAGTATGGTGTTTTATCTCGCCACAAGGCTTAGGGTTTCCTATTTTTGATTAGGAGACCGATGTCGGATACATGTTCTTCGACAACTGGCAGCACATCGATGATGCCGCCAGACCTAGAATAAAATGGATAGTGCGAGTACGTACGACATGGTGACGTCGTATCCATGATTGAGCAGTTTGGCCTAGAGGATGATGACTTTAGTGACCCGGATTGTGAAAAGGATGATGCGGAGATGGCTGTGAGCACGTGGTGGCATGCCGTAGCTTAGGTTGCGTGCCCAAAAGATCCATCCATGAAGATTTCTTCAAGCGGACACGATGTGCATGGGACTCAGCTAGCGAGATCACGATGTGAGATGTAGGATAAAACAGTGTTCATCGTCCAATGCCTCTATTTCGGAGACTAGTAAACATGCGCGTGCACTGCAACATGAGGGAGAAATCTGTGCTGAGTCGCATATGCATAAGGTAAGTTCTTATACAGGTGTGTCATGTCGCAGATTGTCAATTAAGCATTTAATTGTGGCCAAGGTTCATGGGAATAGTGTTAGTGGGAAAGGGAAAATCTCGGATGATACAGTTGTTGAGATCTTTTTTTTAGGAAAATTCTCCGCGCTCGCTACCTTCCGTAAATAAAAATGACGTCGTTAATTGGATATACAAACTATCTCCGAGCCATAATAAAGTGTAGTGGTTTTGAACTGTAGTTCAAAACTACGACACATATTTTGAATCGAGGGAGTATATCAGCGAGCTTCGAAAAGTGACTGGACGGAGGAAATCTCCGACCACAATTAATATGAATGCATGCCGGCATGTACGCCGGAAGTGCATGGCCTTTGACTACAAATTCTTACTAGAAATTAACCCCTGGGCCTCAAAATGCTCAATTATAACAAACAAAACACACACACACACGGATGAAAGCTCTCATTTGGGCCGTGTCTACTTCAAATTAGTAGTGTAAAAAACCTACAACCAAAGATCAGAAACGCACACCGTTAAGCCAGACAAATCCAAAGTTACTATGAACAGTACATATTTCAACAAAACATCACCCGAATTTCTATACTGCACATACGTTGAGTAAGAAGATGATAAATAACAACTATTATCAGTCACAAGTGCTCTAAAACTGAAGATTAAAACATAAAAGATTCTACCTTGTACATCGTACCGTCTTCTTCCGTTGTGGGTCTCCTGGCCGACCCTCGTGTACACTCGGACGGCCGTTGGATCCGGCAGCAAAGGTGCACGGTCCGAGCAGCATCCGCGTAGGCCCCTTGCACGCCGGGACTCTCCCAGCCAAGCACGTAGTAACGTCCAAGCGTTCAAACAAGCGGAGCAGCCGTGCGATCGATCAGCTCCAATTTTGTTAGTATTCTCTTTCTAGTCTAGCTATAAATAAGTTCCTCTGCAGCCAACGCGCATGGCATACGACGACGGTGATTACTCGGCGACGGTGCCGTAATTACGTCGATGGAGCGGTCAATTTTACTGCACCGGTGGTGTTCTTGATGGTGCTGGTGGCGGTCCTCGTCGCGGCGAGGCCAGCACGGATGGTGGGAGTGGGAGGCGACGGATGGACCGGCGAGCCCATCGTCCGGCATTGCTATCGGCGACAGCTGTCGGGAAGGCCAGGGCCGTCCTGCGTAACGCATAGCCCAAACAGTGGCTGCCCACCTCCCCGTCACGGCCCCGCGTTATTTCGTCTCCGTTGCCAGCGAGTGCGTGAACAGTGGAGGAGCTACGTGTTAGCTGTGGGGTCAGCTGACCCCACAGCTTTTCTGAAAATCCCCTTTAGTTTATACATATTTATGCATTAGTCCCTCCTATTATGATAATCTGACCCCACATGAGTTTGCTGACCCCACAGGACTCTGTCGTTGGCTCCGCCACTGTGCGTGAAGCTTTGGATCCACCGCAATACCTTGTTGCCGGCCGTGATGTCGGGCCTCGCGCAGACCATGGGGGTTTGGGTGGAGTGCGTGCTCAGACCATGTTCATGTGCGAATCTCTCTCAATCAATCACTGAAAATGATTTGTAGAAGCTTTCTCTGAGGAAACATATATAACTGGGCCCAGTGTAGCTAGTGTAGATCGTGCAGCTTATAGCGACTCGCCTAAGACCAGATGGCTAAGATGCATATGATCGATGCTACCTGTTTGATTATTTCCCACCATTTTTCATCAGTTGGTGCTTATATTCAACATGGTATGACACCTTGAGCTGATGGATGAACTTGTAGGTGCATGTATACGTTGGAACCAAGAGGGTTTAATTAGGTCCGGCATATTGCTAAAAAATAAATAAATAAATTTTGGATTTTAGAAATCACTCTCAATTTAAAAATTCTCTTATGGTATCTACTTGTCCAGCTGGTGTTCTATCTCACCACGTTAGGCTTAGGGTTTCCTATTTTTGATTAGGGGACCGATGTCGGATACGCGTTCTTCGACAAATGGCAGTGTGATGATGACGCCGCAGGATCCAGAGAATACAACGGGGAGTACGTACAAGTGTACAACGATGGTGATGTCGGATCCATGATACGAGCAGCTCCGCCTCGGGGAAGATGACTTTTAACTGACCCTTTCGTGAAGAGGATGATGCCTAGATCGCCGTGAGCACGAACTGGCGCCTTGCTGTAGCTAGGGCTATCCACCCAAGAAAATCAGCGATGATGATTTCTTTTCGAGTAGATGGGATATGCATGGAACTCGGCTAGTGAGATCATGATGTGAGCGATAGGATAAAACTTGGTCATCGTATAAACTACATACAAATTAAAATGAGTGTACTACACTGTAAAATACGTCTATATATATTCGTATCTAATCCGTATTAAAATATCTAAAAAAAATCTTTTATTTAAAAACGAAGGGACTAGAAGCGAAATGTCGTACACGTACATACATCCGGCTGCTTGGATTTGAAGTCGAAGAAAAAATAGCTCATGTATAACCGTCGTCTCTAGCGGCGATGCATTAATTCACGTCTACACTCATCAGAGTGCACGCCGCGTATTCCGTTCTGCGGTCTCCCTGGCGTCCTCTGCCGGGCCGTCGTGTACATCCAGTCTGCCGTTGGATGGGCTGATTGAGGTGGACGGGCCGAGCAGCATCCGCGTAGGCTCCTAAAGGCAGGGCCTCTTCCAGCCGCACACGTAACGCCCGCGCGTACGTATACATGCATGCGTTCAAACAAACGCAGCAGCCGCTCTCCTCCCTTTTAAACACGGCGCCAAGGTCGCCGTCGAGATCTATATCCATCCATCTCTTTGCTGTGCATTCCTCAGTTCGTACCGGGAGCACATTCATAGATAGCACAAACAACACTCTCTCTAGAGTGACCGATGACGCGGTCGATCCTGCCGCGCCGGTGGTGGTCTTGATGGTGATCACGGCGCTCGTCGTCTCGGCACGGGTGTTAGAAGGCGACGGTTGTGGAGATGGAGAGGCCGTCTCCGGGGTGCCCATCGTCCAGCTGCCCCGACATTGTCATCCACGGCAACAATTGGGAGGAGGGGCAGGGCGGTCGTGCGGGACAAATAGCCCAAACACTGGGTCGGGCAGATCGACAACGGAAATGTTACCTACCACCACATGTTTCATCTGGGGCATAATTTTTAAGGGATGAATCAACAATGATAACATAGATACCGATTCCGTTAGAATTTCAGTGTTGCAGACCGGCCGACACTGAGACACTGAGTGCACGTATAGCAGTGTTGGCCCGTATGGCCGTATGTGTAATATGCCCTTAGTTTTAGCTTGCACGTCTATGTTTTTTTCTGAATAAGACGTTTAAGTTATATTTCGCTTTGAACAACCGATGGAGCCGCATGTATTATACTATTGTGTTTGTTGTTTAGTCCCTTTACGAAACCTGATGGAGAAGAATCCTTGCTCATGCGCGCACGAGCGTCAGATACCCATGGACCGACCTGCACGCCGACACTGACACAAAGACGATTAGGACGGCTCTACTTATCTTCTTCCCACTTGTCGGCAGCAGGCTGCTGCAAGTGGCGGAGCTTGGCCCTAAATCTTGGAGGGGCAAATGGGTTGGGGGGCAAGAAAACATGATTTTGGACCGATTTTCACTGGAATATGCAGCAATTAGCTAGGGATAACTAGCAGAATTCTCATGGGCTGGGGAGGGGGGGGGGGGGGGGGGGGCTGCCCATTTCGCCCTTTAGAAGCTACGCCACTGCTACTGCTCCTCCTCCTCCTCCTCCATCCGACCGACGTCCCCAAGCCGCGGCGCCGGGTTCTATCGCAGGCGCGACGGCGCAACCCTGCTCTTCCCCCCGACCGTACGTCTGCAGACCCTGAGTTCCTACTCCCTTACCGGCGAGGGCGCCAAGCTGGATACGGCTCCACCGCCAGACCTCGCCAACGGGCCAGCCGTGATGCCGGCAAGCCAAAGAGCCGAGGTTATGGTTTTGCTATTATTTACACCGACGTTGCGGGCTATGGTGGTGGCAGTCCGCCAGACCTTCAAGACTTCAACATGTGCGAAACTGCGAACCTCTCTGAATCTGAGGCTTTCTCTGAAGAAAATATAGATCAAGTTGTTTGATCGCTTCAAATGTGGAGCACCTACGCGCTTATTCCGGAAAGAGTAGCCCGCAATTTTGAAACTGATACAGTGTGTGCGTTGTCCGTCTTGAGCTGACACTACATCACAGTTGACATTTTGGGGCAAAGTGCCCCTATATGTCAATTTTGTGCCCCTAAATGTTTTTGGGGCACTTTTTTTTAAGTGCCACATTTGCTTGTGTCTCTAAAGGTATTTGAGGCACTTTCAAATGTGCCAAGTGCCCTAAAAGTAAGAATTAGGGGCACTTTTAGAACTGCCCCTAATTCAATCAGTGGCACCATCTCAAAATGCCCCAAGTACTTTTAGGGGCATTTTAAGAAACTGCCCCTAATTCAATTTGAGGCACCAAATCAAAATGTCCCAATTACATTTAGGGCACTTTGAGAAACTGCTCCTAATTCAATTTGGGGCAATAAATCAAAATGCCCCGAAATGTATTTAGGGACAGTGCCTAAACTGCCCCACAACTCAGAGAGATTATACATATTAACACATAATTCGAAATTCAACACCTGATTCAAATTTCAGTACATGATTCACATATTACACAAATATAATTTCTCAGAATTCAGAAAGGAATCAAATACATGCTTTCATCAGTCATTATTCTGCTTAGTAAAAGAAAATTTACAATTACTTGTCTACACTCACTAGGTTGGGTAATCCTACTTTATAACTTAGCCCATCAAGTCTGGACCCAGGATGTGAAACATCAGCTTGAGCTCTCCTTTTCCATATTTCAAAAAGGCATCTGCTAGCTGTATCAAATGAATGGTAACATAACAATTAGCACCAGATCAACAATATGAATGAATAAAGGCAGCTAAACTGTGCATGGACACAACATTGCACCATCCGAAAGCAAAAGCTAAAGTGTAGACCAGGTTATCCATTTTTGTGCCAATCGGCAATTGAGCATATTCAAGTATTCAACCAAGTTATCCGAGAGTTAAGATGATATTCAGCTTGTCGTCTAGTAGTCATCATCCAAGACAAGCACGTACCTACGTACGGTTTACCCCAGACCGCATCCGCATATGAAGGTAATGATCCAACAAGTGTTCGTGCAACTGTCCCTACTGAGCTTCTGTGTGTCCGATGATACATGGAGACTGTTGTTTATGCGGAAGGAAGTGTGCAGCAATAGATTTTTTAGGCTGAGCAGCAAGCTTTTGTCTCAACTGAATGTGGAAAAAGTTTCAGGATGTGCTCTCTTCTGCTTGCCGATGAAACAATTTGACTCCAAGCATTTCTTTGGATGCTCTCTTCTGTGCGTTTTATTGAATTTAGGAGCTGTGGTTTAATGTATCCATTTCTTACTGAAGTTGGTGATGCTATTCTCTTTAACAAATGTTAACATACAAACCCTTGGCACATCATTTTTTAGGATAATAAGTCTTATGCTCCATCCTGTACTTTATATCTGCCTTTTTAGATGCTCTTCTATAATTGCTTTTGTTGTGTTGGTTACAACATATTCTGAAGACATGTATGCTGGAATTGGAGAAAAAGGAACCCAGATGTCTCAGAGTTTTCCCTTACCCGAGAGACAGTCGCAGACATGATGACTTACCCAAGTATGGTCTGAACATTTAAGGAATGCAGTAATTTTCTCAGTTGTACTGAATGTCATCTCTTCGCCATCTATTTTATTGAATCTCACTCTATACATGCAAGTACTAACTATAGATAATGCATTTACTTGTAAAATGTTGCATAATTTCAAACATAGGAATAGAAGGTATGTTGTGTTCTTCAAATTAAGAACCAAGCTAGCTGTGTGAGGAGAGGATGATGGCATGATGCACATTTGTCTGTTTCTTATATGACGCTGTAGAAGTCAGTTGGATTTTTGGCCATTTTTTTATATTTTTTATTTTTGTCCAATTTTTGTATATTTGTTCTCCATTGAATCCAAGGGAGACCTTCCCATCCTCTTAAGAATCCTTTATGATTTCACAAGTGTAATTGTGTATCAGGGGTTGTGTTTCTGTAAATTGTATGCTTTGCCAAGCTAGATGATACGATGATAGACATATAAGCCCCATCAAGTAGCGATATAGTAATCACGTGTAGTAGTGTGTATTTTGGTCATGGTCTGCTTAGGACTGCAGATAGCTAGGACAATATATTGGATATTCTACAAATGAGGGCTTCATGTATAAGGTAGTATGCACTAGTTCTGACTTAGGGCAATGATTAATTCTTCACGTGTAGGAACTTAGGAGATGGTGTTGGTGGATTCTAGACGCAAGGTGTCTGGCTTTATATCGCTGTGAAGTGTTTGTCCTAGATCAATGGGTAATTTGCATGCAGTTTGCTAGAGTTGAAGATATGCAGTTGCCTGTTGTCGATGAACCAACATAAACGAGGGTAGCTGATCAAGGCACCCCTACTAGATATGTTTTTACTCACAAGTGTACAAAATCCATATCAGCGAGTACTGCAGCTAGGGTTGGCACCCGCAGGGTATGGGTAAGGGTGGAGACACCCCATACCCTTACCCGTCGCACTCAACCTTACCCGTCACCCGTACCCATACCCTTGTGCGGGTACAACTTTTTCCCATACCCTTACGGGTGAAGGGTTACCCACGGGTAAAAATACCCTCGTTTGCAACACAATAGATTGAGTAGAAAATAGTCATAAAAAACATCGTATAATCATATAACTTTAACCAGCATATACTTTTTTTTGACATTAACAACACATATACTTATAAATATAAACACTTGCGCATAAGCAACACATGTAAACAACAACATTTTTTAATGATCCATGGAGGAGACGGAAGAGCACACTGAGGCGGTTAGGCTGCGATCCATGGCGGCGGCGTAGGCGTCCGGAACCGGCCGGGCAGCCCGGCGACACCGGCGGCGAAACGAGAATCGCGAGAGCAATGCGAGGAAGAGAGAGGGAGCGAATGGGCTGGTTGGAAAGGACAGGGAGGGGCCTTTTCGTCACTTTGAGTCTGGCTGTGTATGGGCCGGCCGACTTGCTGGACTGGATTGGCCCAGTTGGGCTGGTCTGATCTTTTTTTCCTTTTTCTGTTTTCCTGTTTCAAAATAGAATACGGTGTTTTTAATTGGTTGGAGTTTCAAACCTACACCAACTTTTTGAAAACAAAATGTGGAGAATTTTCCACCTGCAAGAGGATTTTGTAAAACTTAAAATTTGAAAATATTGACTAATTTGACTAACATAAACAAATATTCTATCAAAATATCGACTTGGCGAGATTTTTCATCCAGCCCGTCCAATACGGCTATTGGGAGGCCTATTGGCGCCACGAGTGGAGATGCTCTTAATGCATAAATAAAATAAAAGATAAATGAAAAAATGTGTCCTTATTTGGTTTTAGAGCTAAAAATTTCTGGGTACGTGGAGAAGCAAGACCCTCCTACTGAGGAGGTGTCGTGTCCGGGCAGATAACCATATGGTGGCGACGACAATGCTAACATGACGGGCTACGAGTTCCTGGGCGGTTGGACCAAAGAAACCGAGCTGGAGCCGCGGTGACCCGGACCACCGAAGGCTCCTGCACGAACCCTAACATGAAGAGGGCAGCCGTGGTGGCGATGGCCTCTGTGTCCGCAGCGGCGGCCAGCGCTTGCACGGCTTAGGTGGCGACAGTCTCTTCCACTTTTATCTTCACCTTCTTCCTTTGGCTGTTTTTCTTCAATCTCTCGACCGCTCTCTGCTCCGCGGTGAGCTCTTTTTTTCCGGCTTCACCACTGATGCGCCCATTTTTATATCATTTTGCTCGATGTTTTGCATATGTTTACATCGAAATTCTTGCAATATTCTGAGCTAGTTTCTACATGTTATGTTGTTGTGCACTCAAACTCATTTTTCGATAGACTTTACACAACCTTAGGTTTTTATTATAATTTTACTTGTTTCCCTTGTCTTTTTTGCTTATTTGTGTGTAGGTGGAAAATGGACAAATAATAATGAAGTGAGACGCGGAGAAGCACCAGATCCAGGTCACGTGTCTTGGAAAAAGGTCATTTTTTCCATTAATTCAAAATCAAGAATAGATACCACTAGAGTGTGGGGCTCGTCCATACGAATCCAACGAGTCAAAGATTACCCAAAATAGAGTTCATATGAAAAATAGTGTCCAAAATACCGAAGACTCCAGAGGAGATAAGGGGCCACTTCTTTTGGGCTTCCAAAGCAGTTTCGAGGTCCCAGACCGCTTAAGTCTAAAAGAACTCTCGGGCTCCTCGGGAGCTTTTTTCCACCGCGAAACTCCTTCCCTTCACGTTTGGAGAAACTGCTCGTGAGGTGTTTTTGGACAGCTTCCCGCAAAGGGGCCGAACCGGTATGCAGACTTGCCCTCGTTTTCGTTCTAATTACGCGAAACCTGGCACCGCAGGAAAACGATTGGAGTGGAAAAGAAAAAACCCAACTCGCGTCATGACCTCCCCGAGTAGCCCGAACAGGTCACTTTCGAGGAAATATCTAGTGCTCCCACCTATAAGGTGCTACAAATGCTACCACTTGAAAAAACAGTTTTAAATGTGTCAGAAAATTATACGAAAACGTGTGAGTGCACATGAAGTATGTGTTTACAGTATCCATAATTTTCAGGTCCAAATTCGAAATGATCATTGAGAAATAAAAAATGACAATATTCATCCTAAATTCGAAATGATCATTTATGTGAGCGATAGGATAAAACTTGGTCATCGTATAAACTACATACAAATTAAAATGAGTGTACTACACTGTAAAATACGTCTATATATATATTCGTATCTAATCCGCATTAGAATATCTAAAAAAAATCTTTTATTTAAAAACGAAGGGACTAGAAGCGAAATGTCGTACACGTACGTACATCCGGCTGCATGGATTTGAAGTCAAAGAAAAAATAGCTCATGTATAATCGTCGTCTCTAGCGGCGATGCATTAATTCACGTCTACACTCATCAGAGTGCACGCCGCGTATTCCGTTCTGCGGTCTCCCTGGCGTCCTCTGCCGGGCCGTCGTGTACATCAAGTCTGCCGTTGGATGGGCTGATTGAGGTGGACGGGCCGAGCAGCATCCGCGTAGGCTCCTAAAGGGCAGGACCTCTTCCAGCCGCACACGTAACGCCCGCGCGTACGTATACATGCATGCGTTCAAACAAACGCAGCAGCCGCTCTCCTCCCTTTTAAACACGGCGCCAAGGTCGCCGTCGAGATCTATATCCATCCATCTCTTTGCTGTGCATTCCTCAGTTCGTACCGGGAGCACATTCATAGATAGCACAAACAACACTCTCTCTAGAGTGACCGATGACGCGGTCGAATCCTGCCGCGCCGGTGGTGGTCTTGATGGTGATCACGGCGCTCGTCGTCTCGGCACGGGTGTTAGAAGGCGACGGTTGTGGAGATGGAGAGGCCGTCTCCGGGGTGCCCATCGTCCAGCTGCCCCGACATTGTCATCCACGGCAACAATTGGGAGGAGGGGCAGGGCGGTCGTGCGGGACAAATAGCCCAAACACTGGGTCGGGCAGATCGACAACGGAAATGTTACCTACCACCACATGTTTCATCTGGGGCATAATTTTTAAGGGATGAATCAACAATGATAACATAGATACCGATTCCGTTAGAATTTCAGTGTTGCAGACCGGCCGACACTGAGACACTGAGTGCACGTATAGCAGTGTTGGCCCGTATGGCCGTATGTGTAATATGCCCTTAGTTTTAGCTTGCACGTCTATGTTTTTTTTCTGAATAAGACGTTTAAGTTATATTTCGCTTTGAACAACCGATGGAGCCGCATGTATTATACTATTGTGTTTGTTGTTTAGTCCCTTTACGAAACCTGATGGAGAAGAATCCTTGCTCATGCGCGCACGAGCGTCAGATACCCATGGACCGACCTGCACGCCGACACTGACACAAAGACGATTAGGACGGCTCTACTTATCTTCTTCCCACTTGTCGGCAGCAGGCTGCTGCAAGTGGCGGAGCTTGGCCCTAAATCTTGGAGGGGCAAATGGGTTGGGGGCAAGAAAACATGATTTTGGACCGATTTTCACTGGAATATGCAGCAATTAGCTAGGGATAACTAGCAGAATTCTCATGGGCTGGGGAGGGGGGGGGGGGGGGGGGGGGGGGCTGCCCATTTCGCCCTTTAGAAGCTATGCCACTGCTACTGCTCCTCCTCCTCCTCCTCCATCCGACCGATGTCCCCAAGCCGCGGCGCCGGGTTCTATCGCAGGCGCGACGGCGCAACCCTGCTCTTCCCCCCGACCGTACGTCTGCAGACCCTGAGTTCCTACTCCCTTACCGGCGAGGGCGCCAAGCTGGATACGGTTCCGCCGCCAGACCTCGCCAACGGGCCAGCCGTGATGCCGGCAAGCCAAAGAGCCGAGGTTATGGTTTTGCTATTATTTACACCGACGTTGCGGGCTATGGTGGTGGCAGTCCGCCAGACCTTCAAGACTTCAACATGTGCGAAACTGCGAACCTCTCTGAATCTGAGGCTTTCTCTGAAGAAAATATAGATCAAGTTGTTTGATCGCTTCAAATGTGGAGCACCTACGCGCTTATTCCGGAAAGAGTAGCCCGCAATTTTGAAACTGATACAGTGTGTGCGTTTGTCCGTCTTGAGCTGACACTACATCACAGTTGACATTTTGGGGCAAAGTGCCCCTATATGTCAATTTTGTGCCCCTAAATGTTTTTGGGGCACTTTTTTTAAGTGCCACATTTGCTTGTGTCTCTAAAGGTATTTGAGGCACTTTCAAATGTGCCAAGTGCCCCTAAAAGTAAGAATTAGGGGCACTTTTAGAACTGCCCCTAATTCAATCAGTGGCACCATCTCAAAATGCCCCAAGTACTTTTAGGGGCATTTTAAGAAACTGCCCCTAATTCAATTTGAGGCACCAAATCAAAATGTCCCAATTACATTTAGGGCACTTTGAGAAACTGCTCCTAATTCAATTTGGGGCAATAACTCAAAATGCCCCGAAATGTATTTAGGGACAGTGCCTAAACTGCCCCACAACTCAGAGAGATTATACATATTAACACATAATTCGAAATTCAACACCTGATTCAAATTTCAGTACATGATTCACATATTACACAAATATAATTTCTCAGAATTCAGAAAGGAATCAAATACATGCTTTCATCAGTCATTATTCTGCTTAGTAAAAGAAAATTTACAATTACTTGTCTACACTCACTAGGTTGGGTAATCCTACTTTATAACTTAGCCCATCAAGTCTGGACCCAGGATGTGAAACATCAGCTTGAGCTCTCCTTTTCCATATTTCAAAAAGGCATCTGCTAGCTGTATCAAATGAATGGTAACATAACAATTAGCACCAGATCAACAATATGAATGAATAAAGGCAGCTAAACTGTGCATGGACACAACATTGCACCATCCGAAAGCAAAAGCTAAAGTGTAGACCAGGTTATCCATTTTTGTGCCAATCGGCAATTGAGCATATTCAAGTATTCAACCAAGTTATCCGAGAGTTAAGATGATATTCAGCTTGTCGTCTAGTAGTCATCATCCAAGACAAGCACGTACCTACGTACGGTTTACCCCAGACCGCATCCGCATATGAAGGTAATGATCCAACAAGTGTTCGTGCAACTGTCCCTACTGAGCTTCTGTGTGTCCGATGATACATGGAGACTGTTGTTTATGCGGAAGGAAGTGTTCAGCAATAGATTTTTTAGGCTGAGCAGCAAGCTTTTGTCTCAACTGAATGTGGAAAAAGTTTCAGGATGTGCTCTCTTCTGCTTGCCGATGAAACAATTTGACTCCAAGCATTTCTTTGGATGCTCTCTTCTGTGCGTTTTATTGAATTTAGGAGCTGTGGTTTAATGTATCCATTTCTTACTGAAGTTGGTGATGCTATTCTCTTTAACAAATGTTAACATACAAACCCTTGGCACATCATTTTTTAGGATAATAAGTCTTATGCTCCATCCTGTACTTTATATCTGCCTTTTTAGATGCTCTTCTATAATTGCTTTTGTTGTGTTGGTTACAACATATTCTGAAGACATGTATGCTGGAATTGGAGAAAAAGGAACCCAGATGTCTCAGAGTTTTCCCTTACCCGAGAGACAGTCGCAGACATGATGACTTACTATAGATAATGCATTTACTTGTAAAATGTTGTCATCTCTTCGCCATCTATTTTATTGAATCTCACTCTATACATGCAAGTACTAACTATAGATAATGCATTTACTTGTAAAATGTTGCATAATTTCAAAAATAGGAATAGAAGGTATGTTGTGTTCTTCAAATTAAGAACCAAGCTAGCTGTGTGAGGAGAGGATGATGGCATGATGCACATTTGTCTGTTTCTTATATGACGCTGTAGAAGTCAGTTGGATTTTTGGTCATTTTTTTATATTTTTTATTTTTGTCCAATTTTTGTATATTTGTTCTCCATTGAATCCAAGGGAGACCTTCCCATCCTCTTAAGAATCCTTTATGATTTCACAAGTGTAATTGTGTATCAGGGGTTGTGTTTCTGTAAATTGTATGCTTTGCCAAGCTAGATGATACGATGATAGACATATAAGCCCCATCAAGTAGCTATATAGTAATCACGTGTAGTAGTGTGTATTTTGGTCATGGTCTGCTTAGGACTGCAGATAGCTAGGACAATATATTGGATATTCTACAAATGAGGGCTTCATGTATAAGGTAGTATGCACTAGTTCTGACTTAGTGCAATGATTAATTCTTCACGTGTAGGAACTTAGGAGATGGTGTTGGTGGATTCTAGACGCAAGGTGTCTGGCTTTATATCGCTGTGAAGTGTTTGTCCTAGATCAATGGGTAATTTGCATGCAGTTTGCTAGAGTTGAAGATATGCAGTTGCCTGTTGTCGATGAACCAACATAAACGAGGGTAGCTGAGCAAGGCACCCTACTAGATATGTTTTTACTCACAAGTGTACAAAATCCATATCAACGAGTACTGCAGCTAGGGATGGCACCCGCAGGGTATGGGTAAGGGTGGAGCCACCCCCATACCCTTATCCGTCGCACTCAACCTTACCCGTCACCCGTACCCATACCCTTGTGCGGGTACAACTTTTTCCCATACCCTTGACCTGTCGGGTGAAGGGTTACCCGCGGGTAAAAATACCCTCATTTGCAACACAATAGATTGAGTAGAAAATAGTCATAAAAACATCGTATAATCATATAACTTTAACCAGCATATACTTTTTTTTGACATTAACAACACATATACTTATAAATATCAACACTTGCGCATAAACAACACAAACAACACATGTAAACAACAACATTTTTTAATGATCCATGGAGGAGACGGAAGAGCACACTGAGGCGGTTAGGCTGCGATCCATGGCGGCGGCGTAGGCGTCCGGAACGGCCGGGCAGCCCGGCGACACCGGCGGCGAAACGAGAATCGCGAGAGCAATGCGAGGAAGAGAGACGAAGCGAATGGGCAGGTTGGAAAGGACAGGGAGGGGCCTTTTCGTCACTTTGAGTCTGGCTGTGTATGGGCCGGCCGACTTGCTGGACTGGATTGGCCCAGTTGGGCTGGTCTGATCTTTTTTTCCTTTTTCTGTTTTCCTGTTTCAAAATAGAATACAGTGTTTTTAATTGGTTGGAGTTTCAAACCTACACCAACTTTTTGAAAACAAAATGTGGAGAATTTTCCACCTACAAGAGGATTTTGTAAAACTTAAAATTTGAAAATATTGACTAATTTGACTAACATAAACAAATATTATATCAAAATATCGACTTGGCGAGATTTTTCGTCCAGCCCGTCCAATACGGCTATTGGGAGGCCTATTGGCGCCACGAGTGGAGATGCTCTTAATGCATAAATAAAATAAAAGATAAATGAAAAAATGTGTCCTTATTTGGTTTCAGAGCTAAAAATTTCTGGGTACGTGGAGAAGCAAGACCCTATTACTGAGGAGGTGTCGTGTCCGGGCAGATAACCATATGGCGGCGACAACAATGCTAACATGACGGGCAACGAGTTCCTGGGCGGTTGGACCAAAGAAACCGAGCTGGAGCCGCGGTGACCCGGACCACCGAAGGCTCCTGCACGAACCCTAACATGAAGAGGGCAGCCGTGGTGGCGATGGACTCTGTGTCTGCAGCGGCGGCCAGCGCTTGCGCGGCTTTGGTGGCGACAGTCTCTTCCACTTTTATCTTCACCTTCTTCCTTTGGCTGTTTTTCTTCAATCTCTCGACCGCTCTCTGCTCCGTGGTGAGCTCTTTTTTTCCGGCTTCACCACTGATGCGCCCATTTTATATATCATTTTGCTCGATGTTTTGCATATGTTTACATCGAAATTCTTGCAATATTCTGAGCTAGTTTCTACATGTTATGTTGTTGTGCACTCAAACTCATTTTTCGATAGACTTTACACAACCTTAGGTTTTTATTATAATTTTACTTGTTTCCCTTGTCTTTTTTGCTTATTTGTGTGTAGGTGGAAAATGGACAAATAATAATGAAGTGAGACGCGGAGAAGCACCAGATCCAGGTCACGTGTCTTGGAAAAAGGTCATTTTTTCCATTAATTCAAAATCAAGAATAGATACCACTAGAGTGTGGGGCTCGTCCATACGAATCCAACGAGATAAAGATTACCCAAAATAGAGTTCATATGAAAAATAGTGTCCAAAATACCGAAGACTCCAGAGGAGATAAGGGGCCACTTCTTTTGGGCTTCCAAAGAAGTTTCGAGGTCCCAGACCGCTTAAGTCTAAAAGAACTCTCGGGCTCCTTGGGAGCTTTTTTCCACCGCGAAACTCCTTCCCTTCACGTTTGGAGAAACTGCTCGTGAGGTGTTTTTGGACAGCTTCCCGCAAAGGGGCCGAACCGGTATGCGGACTTGCCCTCGTTTTCGTTCTAATTACGCGAAACCTGGCACCGCAGGAAAACGATTGGAGTGGAAAAGAAAAAACCCAACTCGCGTCATGACCTCCCGAGTAGCCCGAACAGGTCACTTTCGAGGAAATATCTAGTGCTCCCACCTATAAGGTGCTACAAATGCTACCACTTGAAAAAACAGTTTTAAATGTGTCAGAAAATTATACGAAAACGTGTGAGTGGTCATGAAGTATGTGTTTACAGTATCCATAATTTTCAGGTCTAAATTCGAAATGATCATTGAGAAATAAAAAATGACACTATTCATCCTAAATTTGTCTTTTTTGTTTCTCGGTATCCATTTCAAATTTGAAACTGAAACTTTTGTAGGTTGTGGACATATACTCTAAACTCTATGAACACTCCACATTTTTGTATAATTTTTTGACAAATCTAAAATTGTATTTTCTAATGGTAGCATTAGTAGCATGGGTTGGGAGCACTAGATATTTGCTCACTTTCCTCCCAGAGTCGCGATGGCATCGATCCAAAAGCCGCCGCCGCCAGCTGACCGCCGCCGCGCCCACGCCCGCCGCCGTAAGATCTCGCCAGTCCGCTGCCGGATGCCGCTGCTCCGGCCTGATTCCTGCTCCGCCCCGACGCAGCTGCTCCGTCCAACCTCCACCTCGAGCTCGTCCGCAGCAGCGTCGCCGGCGGGCAGGAGCAGCTCTCCCACAAGGATCTGCAGGCCGTCGAGCTCGAGTTCGTCCTCGTGGCCTCGTGCCGCCAGCACATGCTCACACATCTCTCCTGGCCTCGTGCTGTGTATGTGTGTGTTCTTGAGTTCTCGACGGGATGGAAGATACAGCTCCTCCTGGAGTCCTGGTTCGCATGCTGCTGTTGCTAGATGAAACCTGAATATGCATTCGTTTAGAGTCCTTTGTTGTGCGTACGTGTCTTAGTAAATCATCGAGTCCCAAAATTTGCAGTTGCTCTTGCTGCTCTGAAAATCTGAATAGTGTGTTGCTTGTTTGTCATTGCAATGCAGCTGGGTCTTGCCAAAGCAGCTGAATTTCTCATCTGATTAAACCTGAACTCTGCTTCCAAGTTCAGCCGACCTTGTTGACATCTGTACAATACGGACAGAACAAATCAAATTTATAGTATTTTGTATAAACTTGGTGAAAATATAAATGTTTGTTTGTTCAAAAAATTAGCAGACCTTATTAATAAGAACATTGAGATTACCTCGTAGATCGACGTCGCAAGCACCGGCAACAAGCTCGACAAAAAAGGCGCATTAGAGACATCTCACAACTCAACACAGCCAATAAGGCTAAACTGCACAAGACCAAAAGAAGTCTCTCAAGTAATTTGAAGGACTTTTTACCCACCACAGTTTCTCCCCACCAGAATTCATAAGCCGGCTTATGCATAAGCATAAGCCCAAAAGAAGTGGCCCCTTGGGTCACGCCGAACTGTTGCGGCAGTCATACCGTAGGTTCTGGATGACGGAAATCATCCGAACTTACGCGATTCTTCACCAATTTCGGCCCGAACTCTAATCTTGTTTAGGTGTGAGTGGTCAACAATACACCTACGTACAACTGTCTCTAATATTCTTTATACATTGAGTCGTTCGAGCAAGTGGCTGCATCAGGAACCAGGAACTGTACCGATGGATCTTAGTAGGAGTACTAACTTAATATTCGTTTAAGCATGCGTGAGCGATCACTCATGCACACCTCTACTTAAGTCCCTAGCTTGCTGTACACTACTCCGTATAATTTTACACTAGCTTAATCGCTCACGTAACGTACGGACGTACTGTACATACATAACATGGCCAGCTGTTTTTTTTTTTTGACAAAACATGGCCAGCTGATGCCACTAATTAACTACTCAACCAGAGCCAGAGCAGCTGGCAGCTAGCGAGGGGCGGCGGCTCGTCGGATCGGAAGAGAAGAGACCCGCAAGAGCTCCTCCAGGTAGTCCGCGCCCAGGTCCTCCAGCTCCACCGCCGAGCTGCTGGTGGTGGTGGGCGCGGCCATGGCCGTTGTCTTGGCCTGCTTGTTGGGCGACCGCTTGCGCACCAGGTTGCTCCGCTTGAGCGCGAGCACCGGCGACCCGACCGTGGCCTCGAGCGCGAGGGTGCGCAGCGACTCCCGGACGCGCTCCACGGGGTGGTTGAGCCTCGCGGCGGCGCCTCGCAGGGAGAAGGCGGCCTGGTCGTACGCCATGGCGGCCCCCTCGGGGGTTTTGAAGGTCCCCAGCCACACGCGGGCGCCCTTGCGCGTGGAGTCCCGGATCTCCGCCGCGAAGTGGCCCCACGGACGCTTCCGCACGCCGATCTGCCCCACCTTGGGGAGGGTCTCCAGTACTGCAGCAGCAGGCTGCTCTTGCTCCTTGAGTCGACGGTCGTGGTCGGAGGAGCTGGAGAGGGAAGACGAAGACGACGTTTCCATTAACAAATCGAAATCCACGACGCCCTTCTCGAGGAGGGTGTTGAGGAGCTGCATGTCGAACGCCGCCGACGGGCAGTAGCTGCCGCTGCCGCTCCAGTGATGTTGCTCCATGGGAGATAACTCTAGCTACTTCCGATCGAGGAGCAAGCTAGGCGCATCCTTTTTCGATCCTTCGTCGTATGCTGCTTTTATATACAGTTTACATCTACGACAAATGGGATTTGTGTGACTAGTCCAATAGATGTACACAGTGTCTCCGCATCCCAGGGAGGACCCAATCGGATGAGAGCTCATGGATGGAGTAGTAACGCAGGCACATGACACAGGGACAACTCTTTGCCAACGTAGGTCGGCGGTGTACGACAAGCCACACCCACGTCACCGGCCTTTGTGTTCGCTTTGGGTTGGCTCTCCCGGCCTTTAGAATAGGTTTAGTTTTAGTTCAAACTTAGTTTAAATTTCGTTGTAATAATGTCTAATTTCAATGGAAATCGTCTCTTTGCCATAAATAAATATGCAAATTATCATACGATAAAAAATATCTTTGAGGGGCCGCTGGGCAGCACTTTGGGGTTGAGGGAAGGCTATCATGGCTAGGGCTAGCTTTATTAAAATTAAACTACAATTACATCGTCCACCGATTTGTTGATCCACCAATTTTGATGGACGCTTAATCCAACTAAAAGAAGTTTTATTACAAAAACTAAACTTAGCTAGCTAGCTCATGAGCCGCACCATTAGATGCACGATAACAATGTTTAAACTTGACCTTCCCAATCATTGTCGCCACATACACACATTCCGCAAAATTGCCGGAATACTAAAAAAAATGAGAACAACCTCGAAGGAGTGAATTTTTTACAAAATGGACCACCTGAGCAAGTGATTTGTCAAAAAGGACCACGTTCGAATCAAAATGTCAAAACTACCGTGGCGACACGTGGCACATGACGCCATGGTGGGTGGCGGCTGCACCTGCCGCCGTCGTGGCTGGCGGCACATTTTGTCGGACGGATGGAGCTGACGGAAAACCACATGGTGGGCCCAGGTGCCGTGGCAGCTCAGCCGGCTCGAGCCGTGGCGGCATGTTGCCGACAGCGACGAGGGATGGCCATGCTGATTGATTCCCAAAAGAAAAAAGTCCAAAATCAACCTGAACTCGTAGACGCTGGCGCTTTCGGACCCCGAACTGTCAATCCCTGTAATCGACACACTAAACTCAGAAATCCCGATCCAATTTGAACCCTGACAGGGTTTGCAGTGAAAAAACGCTGACGTGGCTGGGATTTGACTTAATGGTGAGCCAGACATGTAAGTGTTGACCGTTCTACTTATAATCGTTGGGGGATTGGGGAACGAAATCAAATCGCGAGCTAGGGTTATCGAGGGCAGAGGCGCAGGCGGAATTGGGGACTCCTAGCGCGGTGAACGGCGGGAGCGGCGGCGGCGATGTCGTGGTCTTCGAGCTCTTATGCGGGTCCTGGTTTCCGTCGAGCTAGTGGAAGGAGGGGGCGGAGACGAGGTCGTCGGTGCCGTACCGCGAGGGCGCCATGGCGTATGAGTCGCTGAGGTACTGCCGTTGCGATCCGCAGCGGAAGGCACCAAGATGGATTTCGTGGAGCGAGCAGAACCCCGGCAGGAGGTACTACGCCTGCGTGGATGCAATGGTGAGGCTCCATTCTTCTGCTCTGCCCATTTTTTCTGCTCTGCTTTCTGATTTCTTCTCATTTCTTCTCTACTCTCTGATTAATAGCAGGGTGGATGTGGCTATGTGGCGTGGCATGATGATCCTTTGCCGAGGTTTTTCAGTGATTTAATTGGGGATTTGAGAGATGAAGTTTGGAGGCTGAAGGGAGAAGGCAATGTAGCTCGGACTGCAGATGCAACTACAGTTGTGAGGGCAATTTCTGAAGATGCAACTGCGAGAGAGGCAGTGATTATGTCTCTGGAAGAGGAACTGAAGAAGAAGAATGCATAAGTAGAGGCTATGAAGAAGAAATATGTCAATGTGTTGTTTGGTTTCTTTGTATTTGTGTTAGGTTTAGTTGTAGGGAAAATGGTAGTGAATTGAGAGGTTTATGTATGCAGTTTTATGTACTCAGTGTATCCACTTTTATGCAGTGCATGAACAAGCAGTGGTTTGTACTGTCACTTGAGCAAAAAAAATTGGACATGACCATGGCAGAACATATAGCACATTTTGCAGCCATTTAATGCAGAAACACACAGAACATATAGCAAATTTGACAGTACACACATAATATATAGCAAATATGTCTGGAATTTATAAGTAGATATCATATGCAACATCAAATCCATGTTTGCAATAGATTACAAAAGCTGGTGCACTTGAAGGTTTGCAACATTACATAGCCTTAATGTTTAATACTTGGCACCATTACACATTGCCACTAGCAGTGAAGTACTGGAAGCTGGGAATAGATGATGCAGGGGGTCTTTTCCTCTTTTTTGTGGCAGCACTTGCAGTAGATGGTCCAGGCTCGTGATTTGCAGATATCTTTCTTGGTTGCTTAAACCTTGAAGCAGGTCTAGCTGAGCCAGAAGGTGCTCTTGGTGCAGGAGAGGAGCTAGCAACTCGTTCTCTTGGTGCAGGAGAGGAGCTAGCAATGGGTGCTCTTGTTGGAACTGAAGTTGTAGCAGACGATCTGGCAGCAGGTGCTCTTGTTGGAACAGAAACATCAGGCTGAGAAGCTTGTGAAGACTGTCCAGGATGCTACATGTAAAGCAAGTAAATCATATGAAGCAAGTAAAGTAAAGAATATAAAGCAAATTAAGTAAGTAAAGTAAAGAATATAAAGCAAATGAAGCAAGTAAAGTAAAGAATATAAAGCAAATGAAGTAAATCATGTACAACAACTAAAGTAATTCATATGAAGCAAGTAAAGTAAAGAATATAAAGCAAATGAAGTGAATCATGTACAACAACTAAAGTAAATCATGTAAATTAAGTACACTACCTCTGATTGTTTCTTGGTTGTCTTTTTAAGGTGTGCATTCTTCTTCTTTCCTCTATCAGGATTCTTCTTGCAGCCTGACTTGTTGTGTCCATTGTCACCACACAGTCCGCACTTAATGATAGTGCCATGTCTGGTCATTTTGTTGCTAGGCTTAGGTTTCTCATGTTCTTCTCTCTTTCTGGCATTCTTCTTAGGCGTACCTGGCATTCTGACATAGCCTGGAGCTTGAGGCCTTGGTTTATCAGAAATTGGCCACATTTCCTCACCTTCAAAAGGCTCTAAACAGTGCTCATAAATCTGTTTGAAGACCTCGACTGAGTAACAAGGAGCAATGTAGTCTTCTACCAGTCGACCACACTTGTATATTGCTATGATAGCATGAGAGCATGGCAGGACTGACAGCTGGAAGTAGCCGCAAGAACATGTTCTATTGTCAAGGCTAACTGTATATTGTCTCTTTCTCCCAGTTAGCAGCTTCACTTCGTAGCCATCTTTGCCATTCCAGAGGACTTCCATGAACTGTGTCCTTGCAATACTTGCCTTCAGTTTTTAAAAAATGCTTGGACATATCTTTCCATGAAAACTGTCTCCTTTGCTCCTTTGTTCCTATATCCTAGCAAATTGCTTTTTCCTTATTTTTTCCAGCATAGAAATCAGTGGAAAAAACCTTGCTTCAACAATTGCATGGTTAAATGACTCACACAAATTGTTATCTACAGATTCACAGTTGGTACCCACTGGGAAAAAAGCCCTTGCCCAATGCACCGGCTCAGTTCTCATTATGTCATGTGCACCCTCTGGAGTTTCTTGAGCAAGTTTTGCTTTGTAGTAATTAAAATCTTGCTTGTTAGCAGCTTTGGCAACTGCCCAGAACTTTTTTTGCCATGCATGTGCCCTGTGCTTCTTCCTCCAGTTGGCATAGATGTGCCTGGCACACATTCTGTGCTCAGCTTCAGGCAGGTAGTCCTTCATTGCATTTATAAGTCCCTTCTGTTGGTCTGAAATGAATACCCAGCCAGCTCCATTGTTATTTATGTCAAGATCCTTGATAAGTAATCCAATGAACCACTTCCATGATTCATTAGTCTCCTGCTCAACAACTGCCCATGCTACTGGGTACATTTGGTTGTTGGCATCCCTTCCAATGGCACACAACAACTCACCTTCCATAGCTCCTTTGAAAAAACACCCATCCAAGCCTATCACTTTCCTGCATCCATCTTTGAATCCTTGCTTCAATGCATTGAAGCACACATTGAAGCTTTGGAAAATATTTTGTTCCATATTTGTTGGATCCAAACACACAGCAACAGTACTGCCAGGATTACTTCTAAGTAGCTCCTCTTGATTATCAAACACCATGTTGTACTCATTCTTCATGCCACTCAGTAATTTGTCCATCACTATTTTCTTTGCATGCTTGCATTTAGAAGTTGAAACATCTGCGAACATGTCTTGGAGCACTGTTGCTTTCATGCTTTCGATTTTCCACATTGGGTTCGCTAGGATGAAGTGCTCATATCTGGAAGCAATTACATTAGCAGTGACTAGTCTGTTGTCTCTATTTTGTGCACAATGGTGGTTGTCATTAAAGGTGATGATCTGAAATCTGTTAGTTCTTGGCTCCATAGATCAACCAAGGGCAGTTAATCCATCCACACTTGGCCCTGACTCTATCTGACTCATATTTCATGAACTCGATGCTTCTTTTTGTTACAAGCCCATATCTTTTCAGTGCTTTCACAAGCTGACACTACTAGGAAATAGGCTATCCGTGGCGCACCACTTTCAGCATTCTGTGGCGCATGGTGGGTGCGCCACAGAATGCTCGACACTAAATTGTAATTCTGTGGCGCACGGGCACATGCGCCACAGAAAGACCAAGATTATGTGGCGCACCTATCCCCGCACGCCACAAAATTATTTCAGTGGTGCACCCCCCAGCCGTGTGCCACAGAATTGTTTTTTTGAATTAAAAAAAAGGGCGGCCAGATCTAGATCTGGATCTAGCGTCGCCGGAATTTCGTCGGAGCTCGCCGGAGGTGGGTGGAGGAGGAGGAGGATGTCGCCGGAGGTGGTGGAGGAGGAGGAGGTTGTCACTGGAGGTGGTGGAGGAGGGGGTCACCGGAGGTGGAGGAGGAGGAGGATGTCGTTGGAGGTGGTGGAGGAGGAGGAGGAGGTCGCCGGAGGTGGTGGAGGAGGAGGAGGAGGTCGCCGGAGGTGGTGGAGGAAGAGGAGGTCGCCGGAGGTGGTGGAGGAGGATTATGTCATCGGAGGTGGTGGTGGAGGAGGAGGAGGTCGCCGGGGTGGTGGAGGAAGTCACCGGAGGTTGATGACCCACAAGTATAGGGGGTGTATCGTAGTACTTTCGATAAATAAGAGTGTCGAACCCAACGAGGAGCAGAAGGTGTTGACAAGCGGTTTTGATGAAGGATTCACTGTAAATGCTCACAGACAAGTTTTTAGGAGTTTTTGATATGACAGATAAATAAAGTACAAGTAAATAAAATGCAGTAATAATAGTTGCAGCGAGTGGCCCAATCCTTTCTACAGCAAAGGACAAGCCGGTTGTTGTACTTATAATGACCAAACGTTCTTGAGGACACACGGGAATATTGTCAAGTGCTTTCGCTTCATATAGTTGATTAATCTTCATTGTTTTGATAAGTGTTGTGTGGGTGAACCTATGCTAATGCACCGCCCTTCCTAGGACTAATACATACTTGTGATTATACCCCTTGCAAGCATCCGCAAATACAAGAAAGTAATTAAGATAAACTAACCACAGCCTTAAACTTTGAGATCCTGCTATCCCTCATGCATCGATATACCAACGGGTGTTCAGGTTTCTGTCACTCCGGCAACCCCACAATTGGCAAACGAATACACAATGCATTCCCCTAGGCCCATAAAGGTGAAGTATCATGTAGTCGACGTTCACATGACACCACTAGAAGAATAACACCACAACTTAAGCATCAAACCATTAAATATTACTCAACATAGTTCACTACTAACATCAAGACTTCTCCCATGTCCTCAAGAACTAAACGAACTACTCACAAGACATCATACGGAACATGATCAGAGGTGATATGATGATGAATAACAATCTGAACATAAACCTTAGTCCAATGGTTTCACCCAATAGCATCAATAACAAGAGTAATCAACACCGGGAGAGTTTCCCCTATGAAATAGACAAGATTCAGCCCTAGATGTTACAGCGGAGACGGGTGCAGCGGCGGTGATGATGGTGTTGGCGGTGGAGATGATGATGATGATGATCCCGATGAAGTCCAGCTCGATGACGGTGATGATGGCGACGATTTCCCCCTCCGGGAGGGAATTTCCCCCGGCAGATTTCTTCCTGCAGGGGAGCTTTTCGCTCTCTGGTGTTTTCCGCCTCGTGGAGGCGGCGGAATATTTCGATGGCCGTCCCCGTGTGTTAGGGTTCCGAGGGGGTCAAGTACGCGAAGGGGGAACGGCTGAGGTGGGCCAGGGCCCCCAAACCACCTGGCGGCGCGGCTGGGGGCCCCCGCGCCAGGGTGAGGAGGGCCCACCTTGGCCCTTCTCAGCCTCCCCTTTTGGCCTCCTCTCATCTGGTAAAATAGGACTTCCATATGTCTCCTTCGATTTATTGATCTTCAGAAATAGTGCATCTCGACGGTGCTTTTTCCAGCAGAATCCTGACTCCGGTGTCCAATTCTCCATTATTCATCAAACATGCAAAATAGGTAAAATAACATAAGTAACACTTCTAAATATGAAATATATCGATGAATAGCAGTAAATTATGATATAAAATAGTGATGCAAAATGGACGTATCAACCCCCCCAAGCTTAGACCTCGCTTGTCCCCAAGCGAAAACTGAGCTCAGTAAACATGACCACAAGTTTATGGAGCAAAGTGTCGATAAATAAAATACGGACAAGAAGCATCACATTCATTGATACACAAGTCATTCTAGACAGCAACTTCCCTTCATATAATCTAACTTGAAATAAGTAAAGGGAACCACGATGAAGTGCATAAAGAGAACCATGATTGGTGAAGGCAAACTTAAACTCTTGGTCAGAGAACAATTAACAGATCATACTTATCTTTCGAGAAGAGTCTTTATATCAGAGCTTATATAGCAGAACTTACATGCCTTAATCATAACAGTCTCCTTACAGTCATTGATAACTTTCAAAGTTATATTCATTCGGATAAAAGCTATTGTGCGAAACAAGGAAATGAGAGATATGATTAGAAGTATCAACACATATAACTAATTGGATCTCAACAACTCAAATGCTTGCTTGAGATAGAGAGGAATGGGTTTACTGACTCAACAATAATGTAAAAGATAGGCCCTTCGCAGAGGGAAGCAGGGATTAAATCATGTGCTAGAGCTTTTAAGTTTTGCAAAGCATATAGAGAGTAAAAATAGTTGTTTGAGCTATGTATGTCGTTGTCAACGAATCGTAGTAAAGTGAACACTAACCCCTTGTCAACCAGACTTTCAAGAGCGGCTCCCATGAAGGACGTTATCTCTACCAGCAAGGTAGATCATCCCTCTTCTCTTTTGTTTACACATGTATTTTAGTTTCTTTATAGTTGACACTCCTCCCAACCTTTTGCTTACACAAGCCATGGCTAACCGAATCCTCGGGTGCCTTCCAACATTCACATACCATGGAGGAGTGTCTATTTGCAAATTAAGTTGCTTACTGATAAATCAGGGCAAAACATGTGAAGAGAATTATTAATGAAAGTTGTAGTTAATTGGGACTGGGCACCCCATTTGCCAGCTCTTTTTGCAAATTGTTGGATAAGCGGTGTATATGCCACTAGTCCATTGGTGAAAGTCTGTTTGACAAAAGTGAGAAAACTCTACAGAACCCTCATGAGCTAATAAACAGTGACACAAAACTAGGAGTAATAAGTTTTGAATAATTTAAAGGTAGCACATGAAGTATTTACTTGGAATGGCGCAAAATACCATATAGTAGGAAGTTATGGTGGACTCGAATGGCAATGGTTTGGCTCAAGGTTTGGATGTATGAGAAGCATTCCCTCTCGATACAGGTCTTTGGCTAGCAAGGTTATGTAGCAAGCATAAGAGTTGAGGGATACAAACAATTATACAAGTGATAAGAATAATCATGCAATCTTCCTTAGAAGCACAAATAGTTTAACTTAAGAATACTAAGCTTATGAGCTACAAAGAAAGAAAGATCATGGAATAATATATTTGCATGCACTCCCTCTCTCTACTTAAGTCTCAAAGTATTGTCTACTACTGACCAATGCTAAGTTTGCCAAAACCAAAAAGATTAACTTGGTGCTCTAAAAAGTGATCCCTATACTAACAACAAGGTTATCAATATGAAAGAGAATTGCAAGCTAAAATAAAGTATGCAGAAAGTAAATGATAAAACTTCTCATTAATATTTCATAACGGCAACTCACACCAAGGGATACATAGATAACCAACTAAAAGAGAGATACTTCCACATTGCAAACCATCATATAAGATAACTTCCCTACTCACGATATGACTTTATGGAAAAGTAAAAGGTAAAGATAATGATGTGATACCGCGGCACTCCCCCAAGCTTGGAACAAACCAAGGGGATGCCAATACTTATGATGAATTACTCCTTCGGTGGTGGTGGTGAATTGTCCTCATCATCAGACTTCCAGGGAAGGGGTTTCCCATCAACAAAGGACGACTTGGTTTCGATTATCCTGAAACTAGCAGCAGCGCTTATGTTTTTAAACCGAGTTTCATACTCACAGTTTTGATTCTGGACGTCATAGAGTTGCGCCTGCAGTTTGTTGGTGGTGTTGATGAGGTGAAATATGTCTTCCCAGAGTTGTGCAGTCTCCTTCTTATGTTCAGCGACCAGCGCGGACACCATTGAGTGGAAGACTCCCACTTCACGTTCCGCCAGCTTTTTGTATGTGAAGACCTCTTGCTCCAGCTTCTCCATCCTGGCTTCCAGGCTCCCTTCTCCTTTGGGTCCTCGCACGTCTTCCGTCCGCAGCTTTCCATCAACCATCTGCGACTCCTTGGGATGCATCTTCAGCTCATCCATGTATGGGGTGACGACGTTCACAAAGAAACTGTCCTTTGGAGGCTTCGATGAAGACATGGCAGCTCTAGATCTGAAAACAATATCTGGACAGAAACAGCTCGAAACGAAACACGATGAAAAGGCGAGATACGAACCTCGGGGGTTCGGGTGAGTTATATAGCAAAAAGTTTTACAACATAAGGAAGGTACAGGAGGAAACCTGATCGGAGACGAGCTCCGGGGTGCTCAAACCACCAGGCGGCGCGGCTGGGGGCCCACCGCGCCGACCTATGGTTTGGGCACCACGGGTGCCGTCTCCCATCCGGTTCGGTCTCTTATTTTTCCATATTTAATAAAAACGACGAAAATATCTTCTAGAAAGTTATTCGCGAAACTTTTCTTACCGAAACTGTTACCTATTCGAATCGAATTCTGCAGTCCCAGAAAAATGTTCTTCAATGAAAGTTTCCGGAGTCACCACTTTAATTGTATCAACCTCTTCATTAATAGAATCTCCAGAAATATAATGCTTGAGTCTTTGACCATTTACCACTTGTGTAGAGTTATCTTTCAATGAAGCAATTTTTATTGCACCTGAACGATACACCTCCACAATAACAAATGGTCCTTCCCATTTTGAGAGTAACTTTCCTGCAAAAAATCTGAGACGAGACCTATACAATAGAACTTTCTCACCAACATTAAATTCTCTTTTAAGAATTCTCCTATCATGCCATCTCTTAACTTTTTCTTTAAAGAGTCTAGCATTTTCATAAGCCTCACTTCTCCATTCATCTAAAGAACTTAAATGCAACAACCTTTTCTCACCGGCAAGTTTAAAATCTCTATTAAGTTCTCTCACTGCCCAATAAGCTTTGTGTTCTAATTCTAAAGGCAAGTGACAAGCTTTACCATAAACCATTTTATAAGGAGACATGCCCATGGGGTTCTTATAAGCAGTTCTATAAGCCCATAAAGCATCATTTAACTTACTAGCCCAATTTTTTCTAGATTTATTAACAGTCTTTTGCAAGATAGATTTAATCTCCCTATTTGACAATTCTACTTGTCCACTAGTTTGAGGATGATAGGCTGAAGCAATTCTATGATTAACACCATATTTAGCAAGAGTCTTTCTAAAACCACCATGGATAAAATGAGAACCTCCATCAGTCATAAGATATCTAGGTACACCAAACCTAGGAAAAATGACATCTTGAAGCATTTTTAAAGAGGTCTCACCATCAGCACTTTTAGTAGGTATAGCTTCTACCCATTTAGTGACATAATCAACAGCAACAAGTATATGAGTATTACCTTGTGAAGAAGGAAAAGGACCCATGAAGTCGAATCCCCAACAATCAAATGGTTCAATAACAAGAGAATAACTCATAGGCATTTCATTGCGTCTAGAGATATTACCAACCCTTTGACATTCATCACAAGATAAAATAAACTTTCTTGCATCCTTAAAGAGGGTAGGCCAATAAAAACCTGATTGTAGAACTTTCTGCGCAGTTCTATCTCCAGCGTGATGCCCTCCATAAGCACTTCCATGGCATTTCCTCAGTATTTCCTGTTGTTCATATTCAGGAACACATCTTCGCATAATACCATCGACTCCTTCTTTATATAAGTGTGGGTCATCCCAAAAGTAATGCCGCAAGTCATAAAAGAATTTCCTTCTTTGCTGAGCTGAAAAGGTTGGAGGCAAGTACTTGGAAACAATAAAGTTAGCATAATCAGCATACCAAGGACTATCTCGCGAACTTACACTTATTGCAGCCAATTGTTCATTTGGAAAGCTATCATTAACAGGAATAGGATCATAAGGAATGCTTTCCAATCTAGACAAATTATCAGCAACAGGATTTTCAGCACCTTTTCTATCTATGATATGCAAATCAAATTCTTGCAAAAGAAGTACCCATCTAATAAGCCTTGGCTTAGCATCTTTCTTTTCCATAAGGTATCTAATTGCAGCATGATCAGTATGAATAGTGACTTTCGAATCAACTATGTAGGGTCGAAATTTGTCACAAGCAAAAACTACAGCTAGAAATTCTTTTTCAGTAGTGGCATAATTCTTTTGAGCAGAATCAAGAGTTTTACTAGCATAATGAATAACATTTAACTTTTTATCTACTCGCTGCCCAAGAACAGCGCCTACAGCATAATCACTAGCATCACACATAATTTCAAAAGGTAAATTCCAATCAGGTGGTTCAACTACAGGAGCGGTGATTAAAGCCTTTTTCAAAGTTTCAAAAGCTTCCTTACAATCATCATCAAAAACAAATGGTACATCTTTTTGAAGAAGATTAGTAAGAGGCTTGGAAATTTTAGAGAAATCTTTAATAAACCTCCTATAAAAACCAGCATGACCAAGAATACTACGAATACCTTTAACATCTTTGGGACAAGGCATCTTTTCAATTGCCTCCACTTTAGCTCGATCAACTTCAATACCTCTTTCAGAAATTTTATGTCCAAGAACAATTCCTTCATTAACCATAAAGTGGCATTTCTCCCAATTAAGAACAAGGCTAGTTTCTTCACATCTCTGCAAAACTTTGTCAAGGTTGTGCAAACAATTATCAAAGGAAGTTCCATAGACGGAGAAATCGTCCATGAAGACTTCCACAATTTCCTCACAAAAGCCATGAAAAATAGCAGACATGCATCTTTGAAAAGTAGCAGGAGCATTACATAAACCAAAAGGCATACGTCTATAAGCATAAGTTCCATAAGGACAAGTAAAAGTAGTTTTCTCTTGATCTTGCGCTCTCACAGCAATTTGAGAAAACCCAGAATACCCATCAAGGAAACAAAAGTGAGTTTTCTTGGACAACCTCTCAAGCATTTGATCAATAAAAGGCAAAGGATAATGATCTTTCTTAGTTACTTTGTTAACCTTTCTAAAATCAATGCACATCCTATAACCAACTACTACTCTTTGAGGAATTAGTTCATCATTTTCATTAGGAACAACGGTAATTCCTCCTTTCTTAGGAACACAATGCACAGGACTTACCCATCTACTATCAGCAATAGGATAAATAATACCAGCTTCAAGAAGTTTTAATACCTCATTTCTTACCACTTCTTTCATCTTGGGTATTAAACGACGCTGATGCTCAACAACAGGCTTTGCATCAGGTTCCATGTTGATGGCGTGCTGACATATAGTAGGAGAAATTCCCTTCAGGTCATCAAGAGTATATCCCATAGCTCCGCGGTGTTTCTCAACACTCCCAATAACCTTTCCTCCTCTGTACCTGAAAGTTTAGAGCTGATAATAACAGGATATATTTTCTTATCATCAATATAAGCATATTTAAGATTATCAGGCAGAGGTTTCAAATCAAAAACAGGATCCTCCTTGGGTGGCATTGTGGTACCCAAATCTTCCACAGGTAAATTGTGTTTGAGCATAGGTTGACGAAGGAATACTTCATCAAGCTCATTCCTTTCTTCCCTGAAGTTCTCACTTTCATGATTCTCCATATGTTGCTGCAAAGCATTGTTAGGAGCAAGAACAATAGATGCAAGTTGAGCAATTTCAAAATCCTCACTAGGCAATTCAGTTTCATAAGGTGCTTTAGCAAATTTAGAGAAATTGAATTCATAAGATTCACCAGCAAATTTAGTAAAGATTTTCTCTTTCTTACAGTCTATAACAGCACCACAAGTATTCAGAAAAGGTCTACCAAAAATAATAGGACAACTATCATTGGCAGCCGACCCAAGTACAAGAAAATCAGCAGGGTATTTAGTCTTACCACAAAGGACTTCGACATCTCTAATGATACCAATTGGAGAGATAGTTTCCCTATTAGCAAGCTGAATAACCACATCAATCTCTTCAAGTTTACAAGGAGCAATTTCGTGCATAATTTCCCTGTAAAGCTCATAAGGAATAGCACTAGAACTTGCACCAATATCACATAAACCATAATAGCAATGATCACCTATCCTAACAGAAAGCACAGGAACACTAGACTTCCTAGAACTTTTAGGATGTGAGACAATATTAGAAGCATCCTCACAAAAGATAATGTGTCTATCTTCTAAATTTTCAGTGACAAGATCTTTAACCAATGCTACAACAGGTTCAACAGTTATTTGCTCATCAGGTTTGGTAGTTTTCTTATTACTTTTACTAACAACACCAGTTATGATAGTATGTTCCTTAATCTTATTAGGAAAAGGAACTTTTTCAATATAAGGTTCTGGAATAATGCGATCACAACATTAACCTCAACACCTTTAGATATATGAGAAACAGATTCATCTTTATATGGTTCATGATAATTTTTAAAACCCTCCTTCGGCAAACCGAAATAGGAAGCAAAGGCTTTATAAAAGTTTGCAACAATTTGAGAGTCAAGACCATAAGTAGTGCTAATTTTGCGATAATCATCAGTATCCATAAAATTTTTAACACACTCAAAGTCATAGTTATACCTGACTCCCTACCTTTGTCATTCTCCCATCCTTCAGTGTTCTCCTGAATCCGATCAAGAAGGTCCCACTTAAACTCTTCTTTATTACGAGTGAACGATCCAGCACAAGTGGTATCCAATAGAGTTTTATCTTGAAAGGAGAGTCTTGCATAAAAGTTATCAATAACAATATTACCAGGAAGCTCATGAATGGGACATTTGAGCATTAATGCCTTCAATCTCCCCCACGCTTGAGCGATACTCTCTCCATCATAGGGCCAGAAGTTATATATGAGGTTCCGATCCTTATGAATCTCACTTGGAGGATAGAATTTGGAGTAAAAGAGAGGTACAATTTCCTCCCATCCAAGAGAATACCCATTCTTCAGCAGTTTATACCAATGTGCAGCTTTACCAGACAGTGATAGAGAGAATAATTTCTTCTTAACTTCTCCCATCGAGATACCTGCACACTTAAATAACTCGCACAATTCATGCAGAAATAACAAATGATCTCCAGGATGGACAGTTCCATCTCCTGCATAGCGGTTATTTGTGACACGTTCAACAATTTTCATAGGAATTTTGAACGGTATTACCTGCTCATCTGGCGCCTCCTCTACTACCTTAGCAGTGGTAGTTGTTTTCCCAAATAGGAATTCAAGAGAAGACCCCTCCATAATGAGATATAGCAGCAGGCAAAAATAAAAACAGCACGTACAATAAATGTTTCCCTTACCAATTCCACTTACCAATAGCGCTACACTCCCCGGCAACGGCGCCAGAAAATAGTCTTGATGACCCACAAGTATAGGGGGTGTATCGTAGTACTTTCGATAAATAAGAGTGTCGAACCCAACGAGGAGCAGAAGGTGTTGACAAGCGGTTTTGATGAAGGATTCACTGTAAATGCTCACAGACAAGTTTTTAGGAGTTTTTGATATGACAGATAAATAAAGTACAAGTAAATAAAATGCAGTAATAATAGTTGCAGCGAGTGGCCCAATCCTTTCTACAGCAAAGGACAAGCCGGTTGTTGTACTTATAATGACCAAACGTTCTTGAGGACACACGGGAATATTGTCAAGTGCTTTCGCTTCATATAGTTGATTAATCTTCATTGTTTTGATAAGTGTTGTGTGGGTGAACCTATGCTAATGCACCGCCCTTCCTAGGACTAATACATACTTGTGATTATACCCCTTGCAAGCATCCGCAAATACAAGAAAGTAATTAAGATAAACTAACCACAGCCTTAAACTTTGAGATCCTGCTATCCCTCATGCATCGATATACCAACGGGTGTTCAGGTTTCTGTCACTCCGGCAACCCCACAATTGGCAAACGAATACACAATGCATTCCCCTAGGCCCATAAAGGTGAAGTATCATGTAGTCGACGTTCACATGACACCACTAGAAGAATAACACCACAACTTAAGCATCAAACCATTAAATATTACTCAACATAGTTCACTACTAACATCAAGACTTCTCCCATGTCCTCAAGAACTAAACGAACTACTCACAAGACATCATACGGAACATGATCAGAGGTGATATGATGATGAATAACAATCTGAACATAAACCTTAGTCCAATGGTTTCACCCAATAGCATCAATAACAAGAGTAATCAACACCGGGAGAGTTTCCCCTATGAAATAGACAAGATTCAGCCCTAGATGTTACAGCGGAGACGGGGTGCAGCGGCGGTGATGATGGTGTTGGCGGTGGAGATGATGATGATGATGATCCCGATGAAGTCCAGCTCGATGACGGTGATGATGGCGACGATTTCCCCCTCCGGGAGGGAATTTCCCCCGGCAGATTTCTTCCTGCAGGGGAGCTTTTCGCTCTCTGGTGTTTTCCGCCTCGTGGAGGCGGCGGAATATTTCGATGGCCGTCCCCGTGTGTTAGGGTTCCGAGGGGGTCAAGTACGCGAAGGGGGAACGGCTGAGGTGGGCCAGGGCCCCCAAACCACCTGGCGGCGCGGCTGGGGGCCCGCCGCGCCAGCTGGTGAGGAGGGCCCACCTGGCCCTTCTCAGCCTCCCCTTTTGGCCTCCTCCATCTGGTAAAATAGGACTTCCATATGTCTCCTTCGATTTATTGATCTTCAGAAATAGTGCATCTCGACGGTGCTTTTTCCAGCAGAATCCTGACTCCGGTGTCCAATTCTCCATTATTCATCAAACATGCAAAATAGGTAAAATAACATAAGTAACACTTCTAAATATGAAATATATCGATGAATAGCAGTAAATTATGATATAAAATAGTGATGCAAAATGGACGTATCAGAGGTGGAGGTGGAGGAGGGAGGAGAAGTGGAGGAGAGAAGTGGAGAGGAGAAGTGGAGGAGAGAAGTGGAGAGGAGAGAAGGAGAGAAGAAGAAAAGAGAGGGAGAAGGGGGGCGCCGGCGGGATGCAAAATTCGAATCCCGCCCAACAATTCTGTGGCGCATATGCAGATATGCGCCACAGAATTGTCTTTTTTGATTTTTTTTTGTTTTTGTAGAAAAAAAATCTTCTTTTTGAAATAACTTTTTTTTCCTTTTGTAATTTCGAGGATCTGAGGAAAGTTCACCGGGTAAACCCGGGTGAAATCGAGCTCCAATTTTTCTCTAGTTTTTTTTATATATTAAACGTATTTTTTCGACGTCATATGCAAAAGTTATGGCCGTTTTAATTTTTTTCTTCTGTTTTTTTTCAAAAAAGGTAAAAATTCATATTTCAAAAATTTTATACCAACTAGACACTAAAACCTAACTACATCTCAAAGGATTTTATTTTTTGAAGGTTTTATCATTTTCTTTAATTTTACAAAACTAAAAAAGGCGTTCCACGGGGGGTTGAGGGATCTGATTTCAAACATTTCTGTGACACACCTAACCCCATGCGCCACAGAAACATCACATGTGGTCATATGCACCATAGAAATGGTGCTTTCTATGGCGCATGTGGCCATATGCGGCACAAAAATATCACCGTAGGATGCAAGCCAATCATTGGTGGCGGGGCCCACCATATTTCTGTGGCGCATGGGTTTGCATGCGCCACAGAAAGGCTGTATTCAGTGGCGCATGGGTTAGTTATGCGCCACAGAAAGGGGCCGAATTCTGTGGCGCATGACCCCGTTGCACCACTGAATATTTTCTGTGGCGCACGGCAATATTTGTGCGCCACAGAAAGTGGTTCCATCTATAGCCTATTTCCTACTAGTGTGACTCTTGCTTCTAAACACCATTTCCAAGCTGAAGTGAGGAATATCTGTGTCATTTCTGTACCTTGGATACTTGCTCTTCCTCTTGACTGTTTGTCCATCCGAATCTTCACCATAAGAATAATCTTCATATGAAGAATCGTAGCCCAATTCATTCTCCTCTGTCCCTATCTGTTCTTCAATATTTGCAATTAGCTCTAGTGGAACAGGAGCTGATGAATCTGTACCAATCCAGCTCTTTGTATCTCGCATTTTCTTCTTAAATTTTCTTGCATGCCTTCGAAGCTCCTCAACTTCTGAATCTTCCCCACTGTCTTCACTGTGTGCCACATACTCAGGGTCTGATTCACTGTGACTTGCTGAATCTACTTCATCAACAACATGTTGTGCTCTGGTTGTGCTTCTTCGAGTTGAATCTTTCACTGGGCTTCTAATTATCTGTGTTATGATGCCACTGTCATTAGGAACAAGCACATTCTGCATCTGAACTTCATCATCTGAAACTTCAACTGGCTCTGCAGTAATAACCATGTCCGGCTCGTCATCATCACAAAGATTCACATATTCATCCTTCTCGAAGTCACTGACACTGTCACTTCCCTCGCTGTCCTCCTCTCCATGATACTCTACATAAATTTCTGCTACTCCTCCAACACAAACGAAATCTGGCATCTGCACACATCTACTGTCATCATTCAGAAACATCAGTCCTTCAGCTAGTGTTTTCCCAGGAATCAGAAAATAAAGCTTCATTGATTCCTTCAGTGGCATATGATCTTTGAGGTACCCTTTAACCTCCTGCAATGAAAGCTTGTCCCTCTCGATGTCTGACATCTCCTCGTCACCACCCACGTACTGCAAATTGTGGCCATTGCCGATGAACTCGCCGCCCAAATGGAATCGGACAGACAAGATCTCTGTCGGGTCCATGATGATAAAAACTGCAATAAACAGGACCAAATCAACCTCCGTGGTACTGTGAACAATTTGTACGAAACAATTACTACATTTTTCGCATAAAAATCCTACCTTTACCATCACCAAAACCATCCAATTCCCCACCCGAAAACCCTAACCCCTACTGCTACGGAGAGATGTGAAACTACTGCCATCGGGGGAGAATGATGGCGACAACATACCTTCGCCGTCGGTCGCCATTTGACCGCCACGATCCACCACGCTCCCACGGATCACCTCGTCGCCGCCATTGCCGTCGCGGGAGCAGAGGTGGAAGGCAGAGGGACGGCCTCCTCGAGCAATACGATGGACAGGCCGAGTTGCCCAGTTCGCGCACATATGCGTGCGTAATGGTCCGGGCCCAAGTTATTCCAGCGCCGAAGTGGCCTGTACTGCCCTCCCTCGCTAAAAAAAAACATCAATCCTGCTCTTCGGAAATCCCTGTTTGGGAAACCATGTCAGGGTCAAATTGGACCGGGATTTCTGAGTTTAGTGTGTCGATTACGGGGATTGACAGTTCGGGGTTCGAAAGCGCTAGCGTCTACGAGTTCAGGGTTGATTTTGGATTTTTTTTTCCTTCCCAAAAAGAACCAACGTGTCGCCTGCCTAACGTGCAATTCTAAAATATCTAAAAAAAATGAGGCTGGCCTTTCTAACGGGCAGAGGGAGTTCCAAGGAAACACATACACAATTGTTTAATTAGTGTAGCCATCACGAGTCTCACGTACGTCGTACGACCCATGACATTGAATTTGATCCATGATGAAGAGTTCTTGGTGGCCGGGAACCAAGATTGACATTTTCTTGGGGAAGATTGACATAATTTTGTTCTCCTGAACTAGATAGACATATGCTTCTTCTCTCCGGCCCTCCTTACCAAAAACACACGTGGTGCCACAGCCAGATGCACACATGCAATGATGCAACCCACTTGGGCTAGCTATATCGATTTTGTCAAAATATATAATGTCGCATCATTATTAACAGCACTGCAAATATCTTGATATACCTGCATAAGATATTTGCCGAGTAGCTATGTTGGTTCAGGAAGCAAGCAGCTAGAAGCCAGGAGACAGGTACACGCACGTAGGTTAGCATCATGCATCATTCACGCACTGCAAAAGGTGCAAGCCGACACACTCCATCAACTGAGAGTGCGACACGGGGTTTAAAGCGCCCACAGTCGATTCCGACCTAGCTATCGTCCAGAGCTAGGAACATTATTTGTGGGGGGATGAAGAAAATTGGATGGATCGATGCTAGGTGCACACTAGTAGAAAACCTATCTTTCGTCCAGAGCCGCTCCAGACTTTAATTCCGGTTCTGAGAAAAACCGGGACCAATGCCTAGGTGCACACTAGTAGAAAACCTATCTTTCGTCCAGAGCCGCTCCAGACTTTAATCCCGGTTCTGGGAAAAACCAGGACCAATGCCTGGCATTGGTCCCAGTTCGAGCTGCCAGGGGCCCGTGGACCATTGGTCCCGGTTCGGTTGGGGACATTAGTCCCGATTCATGGCACGAACCGGGACTAAAGCTCCAGAGCCGGACACGTGGCGTGCCGCGGAGCTTTAGTCCCGGTTCGTGTCTCGAACCGGGACTAATACCCCTCCCTGCTTATAAGTAACCCTTCCAGCCAGCTTCTCTTCTCTGTTTTTTTTCTGCTTGGATGTGTGGGAAGTGGGTGCTAGTTTTTTTCCTTTGCTACGCACAAGATGTGTTCGATGAAATGGCTGAGCCACACTTAAGTTCACACAAAATGATATCCTCGCTGAGGTTAGCAACCTTATCCTTTTCATCTGTAATTGATACAAAAATATTGCATGTGTCGATGTACGGTGGTCATTTCACTATTCAAGATGTTATTGTAATTGTATTTGATAAACTTAATTATATGATGCAGATGGATGCACGGATGCGATGGATGTACGGCGAACGACGCAGTTCCAATTTTATTGCAGGCCTGCATAAATTTATCGATGTGGCTGAGGCAAACAAAGTAGATAATTTTATGCCTTATCCATGTGTTGACTGTCGGAACATCAGGGAGTACTCTAACTCGAAAACCATTCAAAGCCACGTGCTTCAGAGAGGTTTCATGCCCAGCTATAATTGTTGGACCAAGCACGGAGAAAGAGGGGTTATGATGGAAGACAATGAAGAAGAAGAGGATGATGACAACTATCCTATGTTTCCTGAAGAATACGGTGATACTGCAATGGAAGACAATGAAGAAGAAGGAGGTGAACAACGGGCATCAGATGAGCCCGCTGATGGTCTTGGTCGGGTCATTTCTGATGCAAAGCGAGAATGCGATACAGGAAAGGAGAAGCTAAAGTTGGAGGCCATGCTAGAGGATCACAAAAAGTTGTTGTACCCAAATTGCGAAGATGGCAGCACAAAGCTTGGTACCACACTGGAACTGCTGAATGAAAGGCAGATACTTGTTTATCTGACAAGGGATTTGAGAAGTTATTGAAAATAATGAAGCCGAATCTTCCAAAGGATAACGAATTGTCCGAGACTACATACAGGCAAAAAAGGCTATCTGCCCTCTAAGATTAGATGTGCAGAAGATACATGCATGCATTAATGACTGCATCCTGTACCGCGGTGAGGAGTACGAGAATATGGATAAATGTCCGGTATGCAATGCACTGCGGTACAAGATCAGACAAGATGACCCTGGTGATGTTGAGGGCGATGACGAGCCCCCAGGAAGAGGGTTCCTGCTAAGGTTATGTGGTATGCTCCGATAATATCACGGTTGAAACGTCTGTTCAGAAACAAAGAGCATGCCAGGTTGTTGCGATGGCACAAAGAAGAGCGTAAGAAAAACGGGAAGTTGAGACACCCCGCCGATGGGTCGCAGTGGAGAAAAATCGAGAGAGAGTTCTCGGACTTTGCAGGTGACGCAAGGAATTTATGGTTTGGTCTAAGTACAGACGGCATGAATCCATTTGGGGAGCAGAGCTGCAGTCACAGCACCTGGCCCGTGACTCTATGTATCTACAACCTTCCTCCTTGGTTGTGCATGAAGCGGAATTTCATTATGATGTCAGTGCTCATCTAAGGCCCGAAGCAACCCGGCAACGACATTGATGTGTACCTAAGGCTATTAGTTGATGAACCGTTCTTGTTATATTGACGAGTTGAGGTCAGTGGGTCACCTTGCAACTGTTGTCTTGCATTTTATTTTCCTTTATCTACCTTATAAACTCCTTAGCCTATCATTCTTTGTGGTACTTAGTGTTCTTTTATTTTCTTTTAGCGGTTGGGTGTACGAGATCTTTTCTTACACCGAGCTGTTCGTTTTTATTTCCTGTGTAATTTTTTTAGGAACTTGGAGCTTGTGTGATGAAGTGTACGGTATGGTGACAACAGTGCAAATATTCCCATAAGCCACTTGGTTGCTTTAATCAACAAGCTTGAACAAATATATGTCTGGTACTATCTTCCAACTTGAACCTTGCTCAATAAAAAGTTTTAGTATGAAATTTCTGACCTTGGAAGGAACATAGATGGGTGCTGCCCAGGTCACACGGCCATTGGGGAATATTGGAAGATTAATTTTGTAACCCATGGTTCAACGAACAAAAATAAGTTAGCAGTCCCAATAAGAAGGGCACGGTGTTTTGGGTAGCAAGTCTAGATGCACGAGTTATGTAAATATTTTTAAATACTTTGTAATGTCAAAAAAATCTAAACAAAAATTTCGAATTAACATCCATACATTTTATGTCCGTACACAAATTTCGCGAAAAAAAGACACTTTTTTTATGACATGTGTAAAAAAATTAAAAAATGTCTCGTATAAAGTCATTTTGAAACACCGAAATTTGTCTTTTTTTACACAGGGTAAATAAAATGTCCTTTTTCCCGCAAAATTCAGTTTCCTTATATGGTTCCTAACATGGGACCTCATCCTTCCTAGCTGTGTGCAGAAAGGGTTCCTAACATGGGACCTCATCATCCTCTAAAGAAAAACTCAATTTCCCAATTTTGGGTTGTCGGCATGCGCTCCGGATTCGCTGACGTTGAGAAGGGAAGTCAGCGAAGCTACAGTACCGCTGCCTTTGCCCAGTTTTCGGCCACCGGATCGCGAACCGACGGTCCAGATTGGACGCTAGGGTTATGTGAACAGTGGGGTTGCGAACAGTGTTTCCTGTGAACAGTATTCCCTGTGAACAGTGGATTCGATCTGGGCTGTCCGATTTCGATCCGACGATTTGCACAGCCCAAGTCAGGCTACTGTAGCTGTGACTTCGCTGTGCAAAGTCAGCCAAGCCGCTCCCGTCGGCATGAGTGTGACCACTCTGTAGTCTGACTTGATTACGCTGTAGCGTGGAGGAGGCTTATTCGTTGCACGCGCTCATCTTATCCGTGCCCAGCTGGTCCTCTCGTCTTCCCCAAGAGCTTCCTGCAGGTCGCACGGCCAGCTTGTTCTCTCCGGCCGTTGTCAGCCTGTCCAATTGGCAGAGAAGAGGTATCGAGTTCAATTCGTCCATCTCCAGGTAAACTACTTCTTTCAGTTCGGTTCGGTTTCGCGAGCACAGCTGATCCCTGCAGTAGAGTGGCTGAGTGGGTTGGGAAATACTTGGTGTTCAACTGTGGGCTCGTGGGAATGATCGTTGGCCAGTGGCCACAAAGGATGGGAGGGGATTATGCTGCACCGCCTCCGCTGAGCTCGTCAGCAACCTCATCGACCGGCTGACCAAAACCGGCCGAACGACCCTGCAACCCCCAGCTCCACACCTCTAGGCTAGGCAGGCAGCCACCCGCACTCCTGCATCCCTAACACTAAATTTGTTTCTCGTCGGCGATTCAATCCGGCTCAGTGGACTCCGCCGCCACGTTCCCTCTCTCTTTCAGAGTGAAAATGAAATGCATCTGCAGCCCCGGCCGGAAGTCATCGGCTAGGTCTAAAACGATCCAGAAACTTAGGATTTGCCCTAATACAGTCCTCTAAGTTGTTCTCTACGTCCACCTACGGTGCTAACTACGAATCCCTACCGTATAGTGCTGAGGTGGCATCGTCGTCGACATTGGCGGCCGCAGTCCCGGCGTTGGCCGTACCACCCGCCTGGCACGTCACAAACATCACCGACAGCTGCCGCTGCCACTGCCTCCGTCGGAGCGGCGCTGCGGCTGCTACCGCTTCATCTGCATGCTCGGCGCCCTCTACCTGTTGTTCCAGCCCAAGCTAGGCGCCGCGCTACTCGGTAGACCGGCTGCCGTGGTCATGGCTGGGCAGTGCGGTGATGACGGCGCTCCGGGACGCGACGGGCGCCTAGCCCTATGACTTTCGGGACCATAGATGCATTGGTGGGCGGACATGGTGGGATGCTCGTGGTCGGAGCTTTCCGCAATTAACAAATGAACGTACATTACAGCCTTTCTATCTAGGAGTCCTTGTATGTAATGTCTGGCCTTAATTAAGATGGATAACCGGCAATGCCCAGCTAGCATAGCAATACAATTTGTTTTTGAGCTTCCAGCATATCGATCTTTGGCAGTGACCTTGTTCTCTTATGTTGACAGTCTATGCAGATTTTAAATAGTCATGACCTCCAAACAGGAGGTGCATATGAATCAAGGTCACGGGGACACAAGCTATGCTCGCAACTCCTCAGGTAATTTGTTCTTTGACATTTAGGCATCTCAGAACGCTCTCCTTAAAAACTTGTTCCGACTGCAGAGCGCTCAGCAGAAGAGAATGAAGGTCCTGATAGAAGCAGCCACTGTCGACTTGTGCACCTTGTTCCCGGAAAAGATGGTGATCACGGACGCACTACAGGAAAGGCGCCCTATGCCGACGGCATATACCCCACAGAGGACAAATATTTGACACAGGGCTTTGCCGTCGGCATAGGTTCACCGGGCTACGCCGACGGCAAAGCCGTCGGCATAGCTATGATTTTTTTTTCTATTTTTCATTTAATATGAAATAATTCATATCTTTAAATCCGTAAAAGGAAATTTAATAAATAAAATGTCTAAATCGATTAGAAAAATGAGAGGAATCCAAATATGACATCCATATCATCTTTTTCATCATGTATATGAATTTTTGCAACATATTTTTGGTACTTGCTTAATAAATAATAAAGTCATTTTTGGCACTTAAAAATGGAAAATGATATTTATACAAATATTTTGGAAATTGATTTTGGCAACAATGTTTGTCATACCAAGACACACCTATGTGTCAAATATTGACACTTTATCACAAACTATGACACGGGGTCCATTTTGACCATTTTTTCAACAAAATAAAAGAAAGTGAAAAAATAATCAGAAAATGAAATCCTTTGGCATGGAGTCCTTTTATGTGTACTAGTTGTTAGGAAAAATGATAAACTTGAGTTTTGATAAAGTTTCCAAAAAACTTCTTCACAAAAAGATCAATCATCTATAAACATGTAGAAGTTTCGAGTCAAATGACCTAGATATGATCATTCTCGTGGCGTAATTTGTGATAATGTGTCCATATTTGACACATAGGTGTATCTTGGTATGACAAACAATGTTTTAGAACTGTGTTTTTTCAAAATATTTTTATAACTTTTATCAGGTAGAAATGAGCTCGATCGGTGAAATTTAGGTGCGTCAGAGAGCGAGAGAGAGGGGGCTGGACTAGCGCGCCGGCCTCCGCTGCCAACGGCCACTCGGCCCTAGCGACCAATCGACCTGCCGCACACCCACAGCATGGTGGTCCCTTCTGGTTCAGGATCGGCGGCGGGTGGAGGCGAGGAGAGGGCTGGCAAGAAGGCGGCACCAACCAGCCCAGGGTCGGCTTCGTCGGCAAGGCCTGTGGTCTCAGGCCTGGGGTTCTCGCAGGAGTCCCTAGACTCCTCGCAGGAGATGCAGTCCGGGTACTCTGGGGAGGTGCAGTCGTCGCTGGGCGCGGCGGCGAGACCGGTGGATCTGGCGCCACCGCACCGTCCGGTGCAAGAAAGGCTCGTGTGGCAACACCCCAAGCCTTCAAGAAAGACTCTATGGCGGAGAAGGAAGCAGGCGCAGCGAGCTTAGGGTGCTGGACCGTCAGCCCCTCGGCAGGTGTCGCCGGGGCTGGCCGGGAAGTGCTTCAAGTGCCTGCGGGATGGGCATTTCAAGCGTGGTTGTACCAATCTTCAGGTCTGCATTAGGTGCGCGGAGGAGGGACACGGTTCTGTTGGTTGCAAGAGACCACGCAGCCCAGAGTCGGAGGACGAGCTACGGAGGAAGGCCATGGAGGCGGTGGTGGCTCGGATACATGCGGCCGGCGGGAGAGCTGCGGGTGTGAAGCCTGGTGGACGAGGTCAGGGTGCGCCTGCTGCTAGACAGCCTGGTGCGCCGGATCTGTGTTCGCCTGCTGTACACACGGGGCCCTCCGGCTCCGCCCCGGCGGCGCATGGTGGCAGCCATCCGACAGGTCGAGCAAGCGGTCCGATGATTTGGCAAGCAGTGCGACAACAGGAGGTGAACTCACCGAAGGTGGTGGAGCCACCACTCTGCATCATCAGGAGATCTGCGAGGATGGATGACATGGAGCAGCGGCTCCGTCTTGCTCTAGTGGCTTATGTGGGCGAAGTGCGGTCGGAGGTCATGAGGAAGAAGGTGGAAGATGCAATCGTGCTGAAGGCTGGAGTTCCAAGGGGCACGTTTTCGGTCGACGCTTTCAAGCCGGAAGATTTTCTGATCGTCTTCAGCACGCCGGAGCACCTGCGGAATGTCACGGCGAGGCCGTTCGTAGAACACGAGCACTTCAAGCTGTTCTTCCGGCAGTGGACGAGGCAGGCTCAGGCGAAGCAAGTGGTGATAAGGTCAAGAGTGCAGCTTGCCATCGAAGGGATTCCACCGCACGCATGGGAAATTGCACGGTGCAGAGCTTGCTTGGGACTTCTTGTGCGATTGATGCGGTCGCGCCGGAGACGACAAGCAGGGAGGATCTTCGTACTTTCCGTGCTGAGGCCTGGACGGTGAACCTGAGGAGATCCCACCGCTACGCAAGCTATGGGTGCCAGAGCCGGCTGCAGGTGTGCCTTTTCCACCGCCGGCGGAGAGAATCAAGGAGCTGGGACTACTTCAATATAGAGTGCTTATCCATTTTGATCGGGTTGAGGAGTTTTGCTTCCTGGAAGCGCCGGGGTTTGGGCGGCGGCGGGCTCACCGGGAAGCGACGGTGACGGGTTGCCGCATGATGTGAGCTAGGGCCACGGAGATTAAGGTTTCTGGACCTCAAACATAAGGTCTTGGCAGGCGGGGGTGCCGGATAACCGTGGATATCTTGCGAGCGCCGGCGATGGCGACGGCGGCAGCCGGCAGCACCATGGTGTGTCTGCAGGGTCGCTGCAATCACGTGGACCGTCAGATTGGCGCCTTCCTAGGCTGGACGGTCAGATCCCGCTCTAGAGAAAGGCGGCAACCCAGCGTGGGTCGGTGGGAAAGGAGCTCGTGACCTACGTTTCTAGGCTAGCCGACAAGCCAGCTTTGGCAAAGGTGCAGGATCCCAACGCTGTGCCAGGGAGTGGACCGCTGGCAAACGACACAACGGCTCCGATGCAGTTGTTGGCCACTGAGGGGTTGACAGCTGGTGGTGCTGAACTGGAACGGAGGGATACAACAGTCGAGGTGTTGGAAACTCCTGTGGACGTTGTCGCGAAGGGAGTTGAGGTAGACGTGTCCTGCCCTGAGCCAAGCTTGGACCTGGGAGGTGCTTTGGAGGCCACGCTATCTGATAGCCATTCTTTGGCTCCAGTCCAACACTTTGAGCAGGTGGGAGCTAAGGCACAGTTCTTTGAGGTCTCCTTGACCGGGTCCTGCAGTCCATCTGTGCCAGAGGATGAGGTCTGTGGACCAGCAAGTGCAGAGGAGGACGACGCGGAAAGCCAAAATTATTTTCAAATTTCAAGCTCGGGTGCAGAAGGTGCACCTGTTCTCTTGGGCCCAAACCCAGATGCCTCTGAGGAGGCCCAACTAGAGCTGAGCGTTGGCGATGGTTTGGTTTAGCCCTTGGTTTCTTTTCATGGGCTGAATGAGCAGATGCAAGGGGTGGTTCTAGATAAGGAACGAAGATTGATGATTCAGGGCGAGGAAGAAGCGGCGCTGGGGAAGATGCGGCGATTCTGCACCAGCATCTTGAAGAAGCTCGCGCCCCCATTGCTGCGGGAGATTGAGTCCACGACGGCGGCGAGAGACAGTGAGGCCACGCCTCGCCGCTTCACCAGGGCGGCCGGGTCGACACTGGTGGTGCCGGCACCGAGGAAGCCGAAGAAGGCGGCGTCTACGGCGCAGTCTGCGCTCCTGAAGGCGCCTTTGACACCATCTCCTGGCCTTTTATGTTCGAGGTCATAAAAGCTATGGGGTTTGAGGTCCTCTTGTTAAAATGGATCTCTCTGCTGCTATCCACGGCAAGTATGAAGGTGCTGGTGAATGGGATTCCAGGTGACAGCATCAAGTATGTCAAGGGCCTGAGGCAGGGTGACCCAACGTCGCCACAGCTTTTTGTGCTGGTAATGGAGGTACTGACGCTTCTGCTGATCAAGGCGGAGGAAGATGGCCTTCTTTCCAGAATTGCAGGGTGCTCAGGGTTGCAGAGGATATCGGTGTATGCGGATGATGTTGCATTATTCTTAAAACCCACAACTCAGGACATGGTGGTGATCAAGGAAATTCTTGGAATGTTTGGCATAGCTTCGGGTCTGCATGTCAACTACAACAAATCGACGGCGACGCTTATCAATGGAGATGCTCTTGATAGCCTGGCAGTTCGACATGTTATGAATTGTGAGCTTGGGCAGTTCCCCTGCAAATATTTGGGACTGCAACTCGCAACACGGCAGCTGAAAAAAGCAGAGTGGCAGCCTCTGCTTGATCAAGTGTTGAACATGTTGCCGGCTTGGCCAAACAGGCTGTTGCAGAGATCAGGACGTCTAACTTTGATTAAGTCGGTGGTCACTGCCAGGCCTATACATCATCTACTTGTGGCTGTTGCGCCGGTGTGGATGCTGGAGGAGATAAATGCTTGGTTGCGTGCTTTCTTTTGGGCTAGTGAGGAAGAAGTAAACGGAGGGCAATGCTTAGTGGCTTGGTAGCAGGTTTGTAGATCTCTTGCCTATGGAGGTTTGGGGATCAAAGATTTAAGGCTGCAGGGGCTTTCCCTGAGAGTTAGATGGGAGTGGCTGAGACACACTGATCCGAGTAGACCTTGGCAAGGGCTGCCAATGATGCAAGACAAGGCAGCGTTAAAAGTGTTTAACCAATTTGTGCAAATACATATTGGGGATGGAGCAAGCACACTGTTCTGGCGAGACAAGTGGTATAGAGGTCGCTCTTTGTAGGACATGGTACCTCTTGTTGTTGTGGCGGTGAGTGCAAACTGTGCGAATAAGAGAACTGTTCAGGAGGCTTTGGTGGAACACAGCTGGGTCAAGGATGTTAGAGGCACGCTAACGGATGAATGTATCGTTCAATGCATCCTGCTTTTCACATGCATTTGCAATCTGGAGAGGGATATCACGAGGCCGGATCAATTCCGATGGATGTGCTCTGCGTCAGGGCAATATTCGGCTAAAGAGACGTAGAAGGCGCTCTGTCAGGGCTTTGATAGGATCGAGGGAGCTGCCTGCATATGGAAAAGCTGGGCGTCCCTAAAATGTCGCATTTTCGCTTGGCTTACCTTGCAGTACAGGCTCTAGACGTCGGATCGGCGTGCGAGACACGGGCTCCAGGAGGAACCTTCGGACTGATATACGTGCTTGTAGGAAACAGACACTGTTAATCACATCATGCTTGGATGTGTATACTCAAGGCAAGTTTGGTTTGAAGTATTCCAGCAGCTCAACATCGAGGCTGCGTTGCCACAGCTCACGGATTCGCTGAATTCCTGGTGGTTTAGGGAAAGAAAGAGGTTTAACAAGAAAAAAAGAGAGGTTTTGACACTCTTGTCATACTCATCGGCTGGAGGCTTTGGAAGCAGAGGAATGCCAGGGCGTTCCAAAACGTAAGAGGCCAGTTCTCGGTGCTTGATTTGAAGGATCAAATTGTGGCGGAGTGGGAGCTCTGGAGAAGAGCAGGATTAGGAGGGAGCAACATATTCGCGAGAGTAGTCCACTGAGTTAGAGTGTGAGAGTGGTGGGTGTGGGTGACAGTCGTTCCAAACGTTTTCTGTCATCCTATTTGTACTATGTCTTTTCTCTTCTATATAAATAAGGTACGCAGATTGCGTACTCGCAAAAAAAATTATAAATATCATTTTTCATTTTTTAATTGTAAAAAATGACATTTTTTGTGAAGGAAGTACAAAAATATGGTGGAAAATGGCATCCATCTAATTATCACACAAAGTATACCATATTTTATGGATAATCTAGCAACATTAGGAATTTTCTCGGTTTCTACCTAATTTCGCATATTTAAATGACTTTATGCCTATTTTCCGAAAGTAATTTAATTTTGAACTACAAGTGTGTGATAGTTTACTCTGAAAATTTTATAAAATTGATTTTAAGATACACCAGTAGTGGTTATATCACAGAACCGTCGATAGTGTTGAAAAATGCGACCCCTTTCGATGAATAGGCACAACGTCAATTTTGACCATTTTTTCAACAAAATAAAAGAAAGTGAAAAAATACTCAAAAAATGAAATCCTTTGGCATGGCGTCCTTTTATGTGTACTAGTTGTTATAAAAAATGATAAACTTGAGTTTTGACAAAGTTTTCAAAAAACTTCTTCACAAAAAGGTCAATCATCTATAAACATGTAGAAGTTTCGAGTCAAATGACGTAGATATGATCATTCCCGCGACGTAATTTGTGATAATCACTACTAGAAAAAAGCTTATTGGTAAAATGCTATCAGTGGCGCACTAGCTTGCATGTGCGCCACTGATATTCTCTCTCCTCGTTTTTGTGCACGAAATTTTGGTGCGCCACGGGTAAAAATTTACCAGTGGCGCACAAGAAATTTCGTGCGCCACTAGTAAGTTTTACTAAAACTTGAAAATTTTCCGAGGGAGGAGAGAGAATATCAGTGGCGCACAGTTAAGCAGGTGCGCCACTGGTAAAAAATGAGAAGAGAGATTACCTGTGCGCCATAGGTAAAAAACATGGAGAGAGATTACCTGTGGCGTAGTTGGGGCCAGAAATTTTCAAAATTTTACAAAGAGGGGACAGAGATTACCTGTGGCGCACAAAATTTCGGTGCGCCACAGGTAATTTGCACCGCTTATTTTTTAGAGTCTGGGAAAGTTAACACAGGAAAAAACACTCGCCGTGACCATTCTCTTATTCTCCCTCTTATTTTATTCTCTCCTTATCTTCTCTCTCCAATTATTTTGCTCACCGCAGTGGCCACTCTCGCCTTATCTTCTCGCTTCTTATCTTCTCTCTCTACACGCGAAGACGACGGCCGGCTGCAGCAGTCCGCTCCACACGGGCGAGAGCTCAAGAAGTTAGCTTCGCCGCCGCCGTGACCCGCACCCGCTGCCACCCCGACCTTCTCTTTCTCTCCTCCGTGTAACGCGTCCGCCCACAGGCCGGCGAGGCCCGGAAGATTACTTCGCCGTCGCCGTGCCCCGCGTCCTCCGCCACCCCCGAGCTCCTCTTCCTCGCCTCCGTGCAGCGCGTCCGTCCCTAGGCCAGAAACTCCTCGTGCCCGCCGCCGTGCCCCAAGGCCGCCCCTGTCCCGGTCCTGCTCTTCGTCGCCGTCGTGTCCTGCGATGCGCCCGCCGACGACCTCCTCTTGCTCGTCTCCGTTCAGCACGGCCGCCCCGGCCCGAAACCTCCTCGTCCCCGCCGCCGTGCTCTGGGGTCGCCCCTGGTCGGACCTGCACGTCGCCGCCGCTGTGCGCGTTTGTGCCTGCCGTCACCGCGATTCAAAACGCTATTTTTCAATTTCAAATTCAATACCTGTGGCGCACTGGGTATGCAACTGGGGCGCACGCGTTTGTGCGCCACAGGTAACTGCGCACTTATCAGTGGTGCGAGTTTAGTGGCGCACGCTCGTGCGCCACAGATAACCATATTTGGTGCGCCATTGATAGGATTTTTCCAACTAGTGAATGTGCCCATGTTTGACACATAGATTTATCTTGGTATGGCAATCAATATTGTAGAACTGAATTTTTTCAAAATATTTTTATAAATATTATTTTTTTCATTTTTAAGTGCCAAATTGACTTTTTTTTATTAAGCAAGTAACAAAAATATGTTGCAAAAAGTCATATACATGATGAAAAAGATGATATGGATCTCATACTTGGATTCCTCTCATCTTATATATATAGATCAATATATAAAGGATGGTAGATTTCAGCCCCCTCCGCGTGTCCATGTCACCCGCTTTTCTGGATCGTCTGATCCGCGCGATCCAACGGTCAGCAAACGTCCACGTCGCCCGTACTGTAGATGCTACAGTGCCCCCGCGATTTTCTACCAACCAGGGGTCGACGCGTGGCCCGGTCACCAGCCAGTGCACCCGGTTGCAGCCGGTCACCCCGCGCACGAATTTTGGCGCAACAATTTAGCAAAAAGACCCCTCGGAAGGACCTTTTCGCAAATTGGAAACAACTCAGGGCCTCCATGAAAAACTGTCGCCACAATCCGCCTCCCTCTCCTCCTCTCCCCACGCGAGCTCGAGCTCGCCGGCGCCGCCGACGCGCCCCGCCGTCCCTCCGCCCCTCCCCGGTCAGATCGAAGGCCACGGAGAGCTCCGCCGTCGCGTCCTCCACCTCCTCGCCGCAGATCGGCTGCCGGGACGCCGCATCCGCGCCGGATTTCTCGCCGCCGCGCTCGCTGTCCGCCGCCATGGATTTGCTCACCGCCGGCCGCTCCGGCGACCAAATGGTCCGGGCCGCCGCCCCTCCGGCTCCCCTCCATCTCCTCTGGCGGCTCCGCACGACCCCAGGCTGGCGCGCGCTCGACTGCTCGAGCGCGAGTTCGGCAGCGCGGCCACGGCCGAGTCTGCCGCCGGCGGTGACGTCACGTGCTGACGTCACCGCGGGCCCGCCTGTCAGGCTCCTCACATTTTCCGTAAATGATTTTCAAAAATACGAAAACCCTGACATGTGGGTCCCGCCTGTCAGAAATTTCGCAATTACAGGAAATACTGAAATTTGTAAAATTTATAACTTTCAAACTGTACTTCAGAATAATGCAAATAATATAACAAAATTTGCAGAAAATTGAAAGCTTTACAACTGTCGCATCTCCCTGTATGATTAACCAACTTGCAATCCTGTTTAAAATATGTGCATTTTTCTCTCTACTCATAAATCACATTTTCCATCAATTTTCTTTTCCGAAAAAAAATGATAGGACATTCGATAGAATATGAATTTACAGTATATCAAAAAAACACAGTAGTCTCAAAACCAATATAGATTTAACAAATATCCATTGAATAGAAAAGTGAAACTAAGAAATTTTCAAATTTTTCACGAAAACTAAGAAATATTCATTTTGTTGATGATTTGTTGGATAATTTTTCAACTAATTCTTTCTCAACAGAAAATATTCAATATTTTTAATAAATTTCAAAATAGATTTCAGACAAGATTTGTGATATTTTCACAATAAACATTTTCCCCCTTTTCGTCAGGAAAATATGCCCATCGTATCAAACCAAAATTTTGAATAATATTTAACCAACTCTTAATTCTTCCTAATTGACAATGTGGTCGCATTTTTTCAATAAACGAACGTCCTGCAGGAACAAAAATGAACTTCAAACAAATCATGAACTATTCATTTCAGATATGTGCATTTCCCTCTCTACTCATAAATCACATTTCCCATCAATTTTCTTTTCAAAAAAAATGACATAACGTTCGACATAATATGAATTTACAGTATATCAAAAAAATGCACCAGTCTCAAAACAATATAGATTTAACAAATTTGCACCAAATATCCATTGTATACAGAGGTGAAACTAACAAATTTTCAAATTTTCCACATAAACTAAGAAATGTTCATTTTGTTGATGATTTGTTGGGTTATTTTCCCGAATAATTCTTTCTCACAAAAAAAAATATTTTTAACAAATTTCAAAATAGGTTTCAAACAAGATTTGTTGAATTTTCCCAACAAATATTTTTCCCCTCCCATAAAATATTCAATGTTGAATTTTTCCCAACAAATATTTTTCCCCTCCCATAAAATATTCAACATTTTTTATAATTTCAAAAAAAAAATCCACGCACGATTTGTTGGAGATTTTTTCAACAATTATTTCTTCCCAAAAAAATATTCAACAACACGAAAATATTGTTTCCCCAGTAATATTCAACAATATTCACAAATGTTTCAAATATGCCTTATGTTGGAAGTTGTTCATTACATTTTATAGATAAAACCATCCGAATATACACAAATAATTTATCACCACAGGTGCGTCGTGTCGCCGCGCCCAGATGACTATTATATATATTACTAATTGGAGGCACAGTAGAAAGCACCACGTTAATCCTGGAAAGTTAAGAAAATTATCCGTCCGATCTGAGTAATTACGTATCTACACTCTACAGCCGTCGGGTAGAGTCCTGTCAAACTATCCCACATGCACGCCTACGGCTGCAAAAAAAAAGTTCCTCTCTCTCCGCAACTTTTCTGTCCCGTCGCCGAGCGATTCCTCTGCCCAGCTCCTGACTTCCTCGACTTGCACGGTGCATCTATTCCGCAATCCATCTATAAGAGCATCACCAGATCGAGTTTCTCCTGAATCCCCTTCCTCTGAAGTCCCCATCTTCCAAGTTTTGCGATCCCGGCCGCATTAGATGAGGGCGTGTCCTGGCCGCACCGCTCTCCACTTCTTCAACTTCCGTGATCCACTGATTTTGGAGATCGATCTAAGAAACGCCAGGACACAATCCATCCTCTCGATGGACCTGTACCGTGCAAACTTTCGATTTCCTTTAGCTTTAAAATTTGTGTACGCTGCAGTCTAGATTCTCTTTTAGTCCAGTAATTTTTCCGTGATGAATCATGGAGTGGATGAGCAACTGTACCGATGGCAGTTTAAAAGAGATATGAAGACGTGTTGTCATTTGGAAATTGCAGAGAACTAAATAAGCATTGCGGCAAAGGAGGGTTCCAGGGGCCAGCAGAGCATGACGAGGCGGATGGAAGAATTAATCATCTGGCGATGAGCAAGGGTCAGTGATGCACAGGTTATACTACCTCTATTTTTTTATTGATTCAAACATCTGTACTAATCAACCACTCCTCACGTCCTCATAGTCAAGTACTCTTTGATGTTGGTTTGTATGTATAGCTGAATAGCAATCTAGCAATTGGTAAAAACATGACTGGAAGGGGAGAAATAAAGATAATGGTGTCTATATTTTTGCTGGGGGTACAACATGCTTTGTGTTATTATACAGGCAGAAGATCCTTGGTGATGATTCCTGTATTGCTCTGAGTAATAACTGAAAAATAATGGAAAAGGACAATTTGACGCATGATAATTTCTGCATTTTCTTTTTCCTTTTTACTGGATATATACTGACTGCATGCTTTCTCTTATTCTGCAGGCTCTCTCTATGTAATAACTGAGAATTTATGGGAAATATCAATTTGAAACATCATGTTTGCAGGTCGTATTTACTCAACACACTTTTCTGTGTTTTTCTTTTTCTTTTCTATATACATTCAAGGATTTAATTCATGCCCCAATGTTACTTACGCCATGCAGGGTTCTGGATTATGTACTTCAAATTTTCTTTTGTGCCTTGGAGCTTATGAATGGTATATCAAAGTCCATCATGGATGCTCTGCAATGTACCTAAATCTAGCCTTCAGATTCATATAACTTGCATTGAATTCTACCTCTCTGTAATGCACTTTTGCCTTTGTTCAACAATTTTGTATGACATGAAATTCTTGTGCTGCATCAACACCAACCTTTCAAATTAATAAAGAACACCTTTGAGACAAATAACATTGTGTTTTCTTTAACCATTGTGTTTTCCGGTAAATCGCAGCACTTTCTGTGCCAAGCTTCCAGTCAAGTCATAGTAATTATTATTTTTTCTTCCAATTGCAGTGGGTCGAATTTGGTGCACTTTGGGCCAACTACGGCCGACATTCTCCTCTCCCTCAGTAGTGCGCCACCTAGGTTTCGACCCTCCATCAGATTTTGCTCCTGCATTTACCTAGACCTGTGAGACATGCAGTACTAGCCACAAGGCTTGATATGAGGCGTCCAAGCAGAGCCGCTCGAGGGACTTGCAGTGCAGCTGCAGCATCCGTCCTTTCGGCACGAGTCGATACGAACTGCGAAGCAAATGATGGTGGGTGGCAAATGTGTACAATGGTCTGTGCAGGGCTCCCTGATTATTTCTACTTTAAGTTTGCATCCATATTCTATTATTTTTGTTAATTCGTCAACTCTCTATAAGATGAACATGCCTTCGATTTGATCCCCTGTGTGAATCGTAATTTCAAAATCGATTTAAATTTGGTAAGTGTCTTAATTAAATGTAGTTATGTTCTTTTCTAAATCAACTACGGTTTAGATGATAATTCAGACAATGCCAATGCCCGACTTCTATTTATTTGCAGTGTTTAGGTTGCAAAGGATTTGATGGGATCAGTATTAGCTCTATCTTGATCAGTTCAAATAATTCATGAAAAAGGTTTGCTTCCGTTTTTTCATGTATATGGATTACAAACTTTAGGCTAACTACGCACGTGTTATTATTCTTTGATTTAGTTGTCTCGGGCTGCACCGGTATATTATTTAGGCTTCAGATTTTGCAGTTTTCGGCATAATCTGTCAAACTTTCCTCTACTCATAACCACAATGCTCAGTTTCTTACTTTTTAAATTGCTCTGCAATCAGATTTAGATGTCATCTCTATTGTAAATTAAATAGAACAATCTGCTCAACTTATCAAATTGGCTAGACAAGAACAAATCAATAGTGAAAAGAGAGTGTAAATAAAGCGAGAGTGTAGCTCTAACTTACAGATTATAACATGTTTTAATGAGAAGGCTAGATTTAAATGTCCTCATCTTTATGATCAGAACAATGCAATATCCTCAGAGGTCAGACATGCAGGGAGATTCCGTCACAACATCTCAGTGCAGATTTGAAAAAATGCTGTATATCCGGCATGATGTCTCCGACTCAGATTTGTGTTCTCAAAGATGATAAGAGAGATGCACTATGAACACTGTTGTTTTCTCTAAGAAACTTTTAAATATTTCCCCTTTTCCAATTATTAACTCCTATGAATAATGAATATGGGTCTGCTAAATTTTACGTTTTCTCTGTGACAAATTTTCAGTGTCAATTAATGGAAACAACCTACAATGGTGTGTGCTATGCTTTAGGAGTAGCATTACTGAGACAGACGTGAGCATGGGTGAAAAGCAAGGTATTACTGTTATAACTCAGTTCACTTTATTGTAGGAACTATTTGGAGATAAGTTCATAATACCATATTTACAAGCTTCATTGTTAATATCGTCGTGCTCAGTCATATTGTTTAATCAAACTGAAAAGTTTGAAGTAATGTTTGAACAAGTCTGTTTAATTGTTTCCTCTATAATAAATAATGTCCATCATAGGAAAATAAATTAGAGTATTTTGTTCAGTTTCACCCCATATTATCATAGTTTAGCCAATTATACTAAAGATTATCTTGATATTCATTTAGTTGGTATTTTCGTGTAATTTTTAAGATTTTTCGAATTTACAGTAACCAAGTAACTTTATCATTTCCTCCTCGGTAAGATATTCTTAATAGAACAACATAAGAAATCAAGAAACAATGTGCAACAATAAGAAATCAAGAAAGAATGTGCCAATGCCACCAATTGTTAAACTGATTATTTTCCGAGAATCATGGGGGGTAAACCCCACCGTTTATTATATTACTCGAACACAAACCCTGCTGCCGTGCAGCATGTTACAGAGAAAAACAGGGGGAAGGGAGATAAACTGAAATTTATAAGTGTTGACTTCACTGCATCCCGTTGTCGTGCACCATCGGAGGGACGGTTTTACATTGTAATCCAGATGTCATGCATCCATCACGATCCAATAAATCCGACGGGCATCCTGGGTCGCGCTTGCAACATGTGTTATTCTATAGAATTTTCAGTAACTTAAGGACTATATGGTAGTACAAGATCCTAATTTAAATTTGTTGTCAAAGTACTTGCATGTGTATTTGATATATAGCAAAAAATCTCCGATTTTCGTCTTCACATGTAATACTACTTCTTCCATGAGAAAACTATTCCACTAGATCTGCCTTAATTATTTTAGAAATGACATTCCTTCAGACTGAGAGACAATGAGATCATTCTTGCAAAGGTCTACACTTCTACATCGACTACACATGCATCATATACACAAAGACAAAGGGGTTGGATTGTTCCAACACATGGGTTCTCCAAGGTCAATGTCGATGCTACAGTGACATGATCGAGAGAATAAGGGGCGATAAATAATCTCCCTTTTAATCTTATAATTCTTTTCTTCAGTTAATTATCAAATTCCAATGTAATGATTAGTAAGTTTTTTTTCTCAATATGGAATTAGTTATAGCTAAATATTTCCATATTATTCTAACATATAAATAAATTCTCACATTAATGAAAATGGATGGAACTCCAAGTTATCTATCTTGATTATTCCCGACTTACGTCTGCAGCTAGGATTTTTTTGAAAGATATATGCATTTGCATACGGGGCCTATCATTTAGAAACCCTTCGACAAATTGGTTAAAGGTAAAGCGAAACTACTGGTATAACATGTATCACACCATAATTGTAGCTCACAGCATCTCAATAGTAGTCCACCTCTAATCTCAAAGTAAGTGAGGAAATACATTTTTCTACACACCTTAGGGGATTCTCCTACGGTAAAGTTGTCAAAAATATAAAGGATTCAGTTATAAAAAATGTCGTTGGAATGTTCTGTAATAAAATGTATATTTTTTCTGTAAAACCAATACTAGCCTGTGCAATTGCACGGGTTGAAGACTAGTTTTTCTAATCGACTTAGACATTTTATTTGTCAAATTTCGATTTACGGATTTAAAGATATGAATTATTTCATATTAAATGTAAAAAGGAAAATAAAAGTAAAATTCATTTTATTTTTTATTTATTCAAAATATACTACTCCTCCAGTCCTGAATATAAGGTGTATAGTTTTTTGCACGGATATTAAGATATGGGTATTTGGCATACGGTGGACTCATCTTTTTCTGGAAAAATCGGGAGATATAAGTTCCTAATAGACACAAATTGAAAAACAATACACCCTATAAATTGGGATTCATTTTTGGATTGGTAAAATTTTCCATAAATCACATTATACTTTATATTTTGGATTTTTTCGGAAAAAACTATACACCTTACATCAAGTAACGGAGGGAGTATTAAATGATCATTGTTACTTATTCAAACAAAGTTTTGAAATTTAAACAATGAAAAAGTGTAACATCATAACCGAGGGGTTAATATGATTGATAGGATACTAATATCAGTAAGTTCTAACTTCTTATTTGGAAGCTAATTTGAAAGGAACTCAAAAGTTAAGCGTGCTTAGGCTGGAGCAATTTGGGAAGTTTGACCAGGGTAATTACTTTGACCTATGATTAAGTATGTAATTAGAGATTAAGTATGTGGCTAAGTGGAAAATTCCGAAATAGAATTAAAAAGTTAAAAAAAATTCAAAAATAAAAAATTATTCGGAAAAAAAATGCCGACGGCTTTACCGTCGACTTAGACCTATGCCGACGGCTTTCTGGGATATGCTATTTATGCCGACGGACCTAAGCCGACGGCTACCGTCGGCGCCGTTGGCTTAGGTTGTCATTCCTGTAGTGACGTGGGCTGCTCCTGCGGACCAAACGCGGCGGCCCTAGTATCAATCGCCATCAAGGCGATCCATGGTTATTGTCTTGAGTTGCTGCAGCGACCACCAGAGCTATGCGTGCTCCTTAACGACCTGCCTAATAATGACTTTAACTCGGTCATGAAGAGTCTGGTCACACTCAGCCAAAGCAACGAGCCTGTTGTTGTGACCGGTGTCGCACCGGGGTCCTTCTATGAGAGGCTCTTTGCTAGTAGCTCCTTACATCTTGTATGCTCGTCCAGTAGCCTGCAGTGGCTCTCAAAGGTACGTGAGAGCTTCACACGTACTGCTCGATCCATCAATGGACGCGGTATATATCTTTGTGGATTCATCTTTACAGGCTCCTCAAGTAATTCTAACAAAGAAGGCGATCCCGGCATACGACAATGATGAGCATGCTTGGCATGAAATGCTCCCTGTGGTCGTTGAGGCTTACGCGCAACAGTTCAGGAAAGACTTCACACATTTCCTAAAGCTGAGAGCAAAAGAGTTAGCCCCAGGGGGTTGCATGGTTCTTTCCATTATTGCGAGGCGTTTTGATGGTGCTGCCACCTTCCACATCTGGGAGATTGTAACTCATGTTCTCAGTTTCATGGCCTCAGAGGTATATATATTTCCTTTAGTAGCTTCTGAAGCAAAGAATTTTACTATATTTGTTATGAATGCATGGTTATTTAATCTTTCGCATTGATTGCCAGGGTATAATTGATAAAGCCAAGTTCACTTCTTTCTATGTGCCAATGTATGGACCTTCCAAGGAAGAGCTAAGAGAGATCCTCCAAGAAGAGAGCTCCTTTTTTATCAAGGAAATGATGGTGCATGACTTTACAAGCGGCACGGACAGCGCGCTCATTACCCCGAGATGGATGGCGAACCAGCTAAGAGCTGCATTTGAACAGGTAATTGTACAACATTTTGGAGATGTGATGGATGAATTCGTGACAACTGCAGAGCGTTGTTGGAGCTTCGAAGGAAGCTTGAATTATGAGCTTGCCAGACTAGGTATGCTCACGGTATCGGTCGCCAAGGCATGACGAATTGATGGGGAATTGGGGATCGACGAGTAACTGGCCTGCGTGACAACATTGATGAGAATCAACCATGTCCTTATTGAAGGCAAATGTGTTCCCACTTTTTAGCACTGCATGGTGGGTTTCTTGCGTGGATTATGTCATCGTGTTACCTATGTTTATGAAGTTTATGGGGTCCATTAATCTATCACGGCCCTATACTATGATTTATACTGTTAATGTGTGACTTATTTGTCGAACTGCATGCTTGAATTTTTTTGTAAAGGACAATTGCTCTTATTGAGTAGAAATTTTTCACTAGTACAGAACGACACATCGGACACCCATATATGAAAAAGGCATGAGTTAGGTGACGTAATAAATGAGTTTTGCTCGCTTCCGCGAGAGTGCGCGCGCTAGTCGGTCGATAGGCTCGGCCCAATAGCAACTGTTGGCAAAATATCTCCGTTTTGCTGATATGCCGACAACACCAATGGAAATCTGGCAATCTTTGTTTCCCATGTGAAAGCCCAATAATCAGTGCACATGTAAAGACCACCCACTCAAGTGTATCACTTTCACTCTCTTCTTAGGTCCTAACTCTAGCCGCACACTCTTTGCATGTAATTCACTCCCTCGATGATAAACCCCTCCGGCGCCGACGGAAGTCAGGATAGAGCATCTTCCTCTGCCAACACACTAGTAGGAAAGAACCTAGTGACAATTATACGTTAGCGACGTGTCAAATTCGGCACGTTGCTAGTAAACCATAGCAACGTGCGGAAAAAATGCCTGTTGCCAGTAGTGCCATACTGGCAACGTGTAAATAAGAACAATCGTTGCTACTCCCTCTGATCCTAAAAGAGAGTCGTGAGCAATGCTAATGGTTTGTACGTAACCAACTCATTTCGAGGGAAACTTATATAGCATCGGAGGGAGTAGTAATTTTTGGCAGGTCGCGGACCTTGGTTAAAAGTAGTGGCAACGTGTGCCACACTTGCACGCTATGAATACGCTCGTAGTGGCAACGTGTAACCGGGGCACGCGTTGCCACTGTATAATTACTGGCAGCGGGCCCTTATGGCACACGTTGCCATTTCTGTCCCACGTGTGTGGTCCTATCATGTTGGTACGTGTGCCTATAGTAGCAACGTGCACTTAGCCTACACGTTGCCACTGTCTCATTACTGGCAGCATGTGTCGTCCCCGTACGTTGCTAGTAGTCGCGATCATTCCAAAAAGATAGGGCCAACGCCAGTTCGTGTCATCAAGAGTCTGATTAAAAGGCCGGCCGGCATCGATCGACTCGTGCTCATCGGCTATAAATAGGCAAGCTCACCACACAAAATATCAAGAGTAAACAAGCAGGTGGTGGCTCGCTGCTACGGAGGAGCTTCTCGTAGATGTCTTAGAAAGTTGTCCCCAGACATCTTTGATTAGCTCGCCATAGAGTTGCTTTCTAAAACTGAAAATTATGTGTCCAAGAAATTAGGTATTGATTTTCCTAGGACATCTTCGAGGAGCTCCCCATAGAGGTGCGAGCAGCCGGAGAAGATGCCGACCCATGCTACGTGGGATATATATGTACGCGAACCAGTCTACTTCGATCGAGCTCCAAACACTACGCGGTAAATATATTCTCCTAATCTAATGCTTCTAGCTGTTACATACTTTGAAATATTTATTTAATACTCTTCATGCCAATTTTAGGTGCACTGACACACGAACCACCAAGCAGCAAACGCGCGGCCCCGCAGCAACCGCAACCGACGCCCGCAGTTGTTAAAATATTACTATGTGGGAGAACTATTACTATATATGTTTGGAGCAATGGTGGTGCGGTGAAGATGCACCGCATACTATTTTTTGGTATGATGCACCGCCGAAGCTGAAGGCGCCGTGCCGCCAAGGAAATGCCGCCAAGTCGTTGAGCTTGTGTGACATGTTAATTCCTTTCAGAATGTGAACTCCTTTTTAGTGTTTTGTGATATGCCGATGATTAAAATGTTATGGCCAACTTCGTGATACCCTGATGGTCCGTTGAGCCTTGTGATATGCACAAATATAAGCTGTGTGCATCCCACTTGGCTCAACGGAGCTATCATGGTACTTGTGTGTGTCCAATAGTCTAAGTATGAGGCATTAATCTTTTTTGTTTTGTTTTGTCTTCTTCTTACCACTACCAGGAAACAGCTAATCACCGGTGTGGCGTTTTTGACATGACCGGCGAGAAACGGCCACGTCGGTAACCTCACGCCAGTGCTATTTTGGATCACCGGCGTGTATGAGGCCATGCCAGTGATAATTTTGGATCACCGGCGTGTGAAAGGTCACATCGGTGACGCTTCATATTACCCGCGAGGGACACCACGCCTGTGATTATATTTCGGAAAATAAAAAACAGCTGCTAATTTATTTAATAGACGACAATTATCAGGAAAGTACATAGATACGGAAACATTAACCGAAATAGTACTGGCAGTAGCTGCTCCACTCAACAAAGTTCTTATTGTTCATCTAGTTAACTTATTTCTAACTATCATAGCTACCTAGCTAGTCACTTAGATTCTCGACCACCTCCAGCTCTGGCATGAAGTCATGATCATTTCTAGGGTCATGATCCTCAGACTCGGAACTGTCGGAGTTGTTGGGGGGCCTATACATGTAGTAGGTAGAGACATCACCATGGCCGAGAAAGAAGGTGCACCTCTTACAAGGTTGCATGCCGTAGCGAACAACAAGTCATGCCCAAATAGCGCCACTAAATTATGTTTGGACCATCGTGTTGGTGCACAGAATTCTAAAACTCCGGGTGGGTACCGTCATCTAGACCAAGTCAACCTCAAATGACCTGTGGTCGGTGAAGGCAACACCCACATGCTCCAAGAAGTCACGTCTAGACCTGCACGGGATGTTTTGAGAAAAAATAATTACACATTAGTGTTATTATGAGGCTAGTATAATGCAACACTTTAATCAACGAAATAAGAGAACATTTCACAAAAAACATGCATAAAAAAGTGCCTCATATGAACATTGCATGTCAGGAACTTCCAAGTGTTGGAACTAAAGGACCAAGAGAAAATTTAGAACCAATGTTGTTGTACAAATCAGCAGGTCCTTTAGACCAACACTCGAATTGATAGTGCTAAGAGTTTAAATCATTGGCACATGGACCAAACATATATATTTACCAAGAACTATCAACAAGAAAAATAGGCTCATGACATGTCAAATTTAAACATACCATGGAAGTTTGAAAATTCCTTGGAAAAACTACGCCAAACTTCCTATTCATGCACTCGGGATAGCCACAATCCTCACACTGATACATTTTGCTGCATATTATACATATAACAACATTAGGAGACTACATTAATCATGTAGTAGTCTAAACATGAACTAGAATACGAAAAGTTGCATATTATACATGAACTAGAATATGATAAGTTGCATATTATGCATGAACTATTACCGTAAGTCTAAACAACACATAAAAGAACGGTCCAAACATCAACATTAAAGAGTGTGAAACAACTGAAACAACTGAAAGGAGCTCTACGGGTCACTAGTCGTCATCGCCAGCGATCTGAGCCCAGAACATCGGGTCCTTCGGGTCGACAGTATCCTCGCTGCCCACGGCTGACCCGAAGAGGTGCGGATGATTAAAATGTTGTGACACCTTGTGATTAAACCTGAGAATGGTTCTTCTTTAACCGGTGTAACGGTTTGGTTTTTGCATATGGGGTTCTTTGGTTTGGGTGCGAACGGGTTGAGTGTACAAACAATTGGGTTTAGTTTAGCTATGGGAAAAAAGTAGTCTGGTGTAGTCAGGTATGGGGTCAAACCCGTAGGTGCCCAACAGGTTAGGAACCGGTTCCTCAACCTGTTCCTTCGTCTGGGTGTGTCGATGGATTAGCTGATTAGGTCGCTGCTCGTACCTCTCCGCCGCCCGCCACTGGCGCCGCCTCTCCGCCCCCTCCACCGGCGGCCGCATCTCGTAGCTCGCTGTCCCCGCCCCTCCGCCTCTCGCGGATCGTCGTCCCTGCCCCCTGTCCGCCTCTCGCGGCTCACCGTCCCCGCCCCCTCCGCCTCTCGCGGATCCTCCTCCCCTTTGCTCCTCCCTCCCACAGTCCCATCTGCAACAATGGTGTTATCCGGCAAGGCGGCGGCACCATATACCTACACGGCGGCCGTTCCTGTGCCGGTAAGTACTTTCCTACCTCTGCCGCGCCCGTGCCGGTGCCACTCTGGCGCGCTCTGCTCTAGCCCGCCACCCGCCACAGGGCTGGCTGTGTCCTGTACCTGCAGGGGCGCCATGGAGAACATTGCCGCATTGATTGTTGCCACACGGATGGTCACCGGCTCACCGCCTGCTGACGTCCCTCGCCAGGAGCCGACCCGTCACCGCCAATGGCGTTGTTCCCACTGCCCAGCCGGCGCACGCACATGGTGACGCGCACTTTGGATGGCGCCGGTGTCGGCGCTCCCACCACCGTGTCGGCGCCTGCGGGTGCGGGTGCAGCGTGCGGAGGCTGACAAGGACGCTGTCGTGGGTTTGTCACGTCAGATGTTATGGATGACTTCATAGGTGTGGGATTGCACGAGTCAATCGTCTCCGAGCTTAGGATCACAGGGCACAAAGAAGACAATGTTTACCCAGGTTCGGCCCCTCAATGTGAGGTAAAGACCTACGTCCTGCCTATCCTAGATTGATATTGATATGAATATGGTGTTACAAGGGGTTGGCGATCGATGTGTCGAGTCGCCTATCTCTAGATGTATGAGATCTAGGGTTTGGAGCTTGAGAGCTTGATAGCCTTTGAGCTTAGCGTTCTAGGTCCTTGGAGTCCACCTTATAAAGACGATGGCTCGCAAGGTTACAAGGAAACTTCTCTCCCAAGGAAAGTATGAACCGGAGTCCTACTTGGAGACTAACCTTCATGTCCCCCAAGTTATATCTTCTCCGGTCTTCTAGATCCTTCCTCTTAATACGCCATGACCTTGGGTCGGCCCATCTTCGTGTAAGCCCGCGAGTGGTGCGGTCTTGAACATAGGTTGAGCCGCACCTTGCTTGAATAAGTCGCGTTGGTCTTGTGAGCTGCGGGTTAACCCATTTATTATTCCCCCGACATTAGCCCCCAAGCTTCCGGATGATTCGTAGAATCAGGCGAAAGATTCTGTCTTGATGATGATCTTGTGGGCTTGCGTATGTAGTTCTTGCCAACTCGTCGATGTTGCACTTAGCGACTTGCTGATGTTGAGCTTGGCGACTTGCTGATGATGAGTCACGAGCGTAGCGGCTTATTGAGCTGCTGATGTAGAAGCGCTGAGTCACATATGTTTGTTGATGTACTATCACAGGCATTCGAGGCCGACGAAATCTTGTTGAAGCTGCATCCATTGCCTTGAAAAGAGTACGCCAATATGTGCACATGCTGGTAACCATGTTTAGCAAGTCTTGTTCGATCTTTGCCGTGAAGTCCATGCACAAGTCTTCCTCACTTGCTATTTGAACACTTCTGTTTAGTCGCATTGAAGCTGTAGAATCGCGGTTAGTTCTCCGCGAAAATTATATAAGGTGTCGGCGAAGCCTTTGGTGAAAATCACCTTTTCCTGTTGGATGTAAGACTGAGTTGAAATCATAAGAATAACTAGCAGGGTGGCCCGCGCATTTGCGCGGCTAGATTTCTTTGATATTGTTCCATGTTCACCATATCTTTCAGTGTTGGTGTGTCAGACAATGGGATGGCTCTGCCTCATACTTACATAGTACTGGATTATTCCTAGTAGCATAAAACTCATCCATTTCTCATTTATTTATGGACTTCTAATCGAGTACGTATGAAGGCTAAGTTGCAAAATTTTGTGCTATTTTAAAAGTTTATATTCTATAATATTGCAACTATAAATCTTTACATGAATGTCATTTAGACATTAGCCATATTGACTTCTTAAGTGGACTGTCTGGCTCTTTACATTAGATCGGTCTTATAGAATAGTGATCACCGCATGAAGCTTGATATGATCTCATAGCGAAGGTCTAGAGTTTGAGTCCTGTGTGGCGCAATTTTCCATAATTGCTGGTGCACCCTCCGTCCACGCATTGGCCTCTTGAGCCATACCTCTAAGTTTACACGTAGTGACTTGTCTTTCTGTCACACGTGAGGAGGGGTGTTGAGTGTATAAGTGATTGTATGTCCCTTTCTATTAGATCGGTCTTATAAAATAGTGGTCAGCACATGAAGCTTGACATACACAACCACTTGTTTTTTTTCTAAATTCCTCTATATTTTATTTTGGAAGGTGTCTATGTAATTAAGGTATTTTTTAAATTGGTCGTCCAAATTATATTTATATCTCACTTTAAATTTTAGCTGTGCATGCAATTATGTTGACTTCAAATGAGGTTCATATGAGGATTAAATGTTTCGTGTTTTTTGTTCCAAAATTCGTATATATATGAAACTGAAGCATGATATTTTTTTTATTTACTCGATGGTGAATATTTTTTATTATCTTTCAGACATCTTATTTAGACATACGAAAAAAATATTAAATCCACCATTTGGGACTGAACATTTATTCAGAACCATCATATTTATTTTCTATGTTCACATTTGGGTTGGTAAACATAAATTTAAATCTAGCAGAAACACACAATCCGTTGAGTGAAACTATATAGAAATATGTTCAGATTGGTAATTCGACTAAAATTTTCACCCTACAAATAATCATGTAGTATCAAGCCAAATGGTTATCACAGTGGTTACGCTAGATCATTTTGAATTAATGTTTTGTTCTTCAAACTTATATATGATCAAAATTTAATATTATTGATATTTATGGATTAGAAAAGTAAACAATATATGCTATTATTCTATTAGCCGATCAGAAATTTGAAGTGGCATTCATCAGTGACGATTATAAGAAGCGTCTCTTTAGTCATGTAATATAAAATATCTCCAGATTCAAATTATTGAGGAAGCTTAGCACCAATCATCCTCGAGTACTTGCACAATAATAATTTACCACTAAATTTGATTATATTTCACAATTCCACCAACTTTCAGCAGTTTATGAGTATTGTTTCATATGGAATTCATAATCCGGCTATCGTGCTCCCTAGAACTTGGTGGTTTCCAATAGATACGCTTGAATCCTCTTGGATGCCTATTGTATCATAGGTCAGTTGACATATGTTAAAAATATTTGTTTAGATTCTTAGGTGGACCCACGCATCTATTAAATTTCTATTGTCTGTAAAACGAAGATAAACAAATAAAAATATCACAGCTGAATTTGCAGATGAAGCTTACCCATCACAATTTTTTTCCTTTGTATTCCTAACGCGACACTGTTAAACAGCTAAAGAAAAATTCGTCCATGTTGTGCTTCATGGAATTTTCCTGTATTGTAAGAGGCTCGTACTCTAAAACAAATCCTGTAGATAAGAAGAAAAAAACATTACATTAGATTCATTGACCAATACTCCCAGCTTTTAAGTACTTAAAGCAGACACAAATAATTTAATTGAAAGGCCAATCATCAATGGTATCAACAGTAATTTAGAGGTTTTCATTTCATAGATACAGCCATATGAACCAAATAATATGAACTGTGTTTTCTTGTGAGACTAATTGGTTACTCATCCATCCAAATGTCTCTTAAATCTTACACATTTCCTAAGGCGATGATTCAAATAAAAAGCTCGTGAATAGAGACATATCGTTTAAATACTAAGACATGTAAGTCTGTGAACCAACTTAAGTATAATAATACATTTGAATATAGCATCGATCAATAAAATTCTATTTTTTGGAAATATACATTTGGGGAATCTTACATAAAAGCAACAAAGATATGGGGAACTTCTTGTAAGCATCTGGCACGAAACAACCATGAAAAATATTAGTTAAATGGTATCTTCATGTGAGCTCAAGTAGATTTTAGTAATGAAAATGTCCTCGTCATGGTTATGAAAGTTGAACAGGTTCATGAAAAATACAAAATGAAAATGAATCAGTTTACCTGGCACCTGGTGGTGCGACTTTGCATATAAGTTCTGACCATGAAGGAATGATGTTCTTCTGTACTCCAAAATTTCACTATCAGTCTTGATTCTGTATCGGATTATGAAAAAAAAGAGGGAACATAAGGGATTAGTACCAGAAGTGAGTTCATGTGTGAACTTTGAATTAATAATGCAGTCAAGTCTGCTTGTCTTGAACAGATATATCAATAAGGATCTTAGGTTATAACTATTACTCACATCCAGAAATACTTGCACTTTGTACCTGAAACAGAAGTACATAAAGGTCAGTTTAAGCAAGGTAAATTCAGTAGTAGGTATTTGAAACGAAATTCCATGCATATGCAAACAAAATAATTTCGTGTAAAAAATGAAGTACTCTGTACACGTTTGACTTGTAGCCTGGTTTCACGTGGTGCTAATAACAATTGGAAGCTAATGCACAATTTAGAATGAGCCAAGTCTCCAGTTTCTGTTAGCAGCAAAGCTTGATCTCCAATGTACTGCTAAAAAGTCCAGTACAATCACCAAAGAGGATGTTCCGACATTCCAAATTATCAGTGGTGAGAAAGACGCGGAATCCGGCATTCACCAATACTTGTCGACGGCGATGATGAAGTTGCCGTTTGACCAAATCAGACTGGCGTCATCAAAATAACAAAGAAGTGTGTGTCTGTGTGTGTGTCTGCACATTAGAAATCATCCCCAATAGTGCTCCATCTGCCTACTACGAAGGTCTAATTGCTAATACGACGACTATACTCACATAGAAATTAAAGAGTTATACATATGGATGACATTTAATTTCTCACGTACTGAAAAATACCAACGGTAGTGGTACCTTGCTCCATCCATGCAAATCTGCACTTCTCAGTCCAACTCTAAGGTTCACACTGTTCCTGAAAACAAAAGAAATGAAATCAGAACCTCAAAGAACCTACGCCAGAAATTTGAGCTGGACACCTTACAAATCCAATGGAAGTAAATCTGAAAAGCCAGTCTTGAGAAGGGGAGTCGTACAGGCCAGCAGCGGATGGAGACGTGAAGGGCTAGAGACAGGGGTTTGGAGGATGAGACGGCCGGCAGCGTATGGGGTTACGAATTATCCTACCGTGCTTATTCGATCGAAGGTGGCTTCCATCATCGTCTCCCCTCCATGAACAACATCGGCGTGATCCGGACTGGGTTACTTTCCATGAGAAACCATCGCTTCCTATTATTTGTCGTCTCCAAGCTACATGTAGATTTATAAACTTGAACAAAACTGAAAATCTGAAAAAAGAAATACTCCGGAGCAAATATGCATGGTGAGTACAGAGATACTAACCAACACAATTGATTCTCTACCTGTCCTCTCCCTGCTTAGTGATAATTTTTCTCAATGGCATCAGCAGACTATCGATGTTTCACCTGCAAGAGGATGGCAACTGATCGCACTCGAACATCATGTGCGGTTGAATCCCAGACAAAAAAAAAAAAAATGCAGTCTGTACAAATTCGAATCCCAACAAACTTGAGAAATCACGTTGTTCAATCTGAAAAAACTGACACCACGTCTAAGAAAAATCAGGTTAGTTCTGAAACTTAATAGGCTGCCTGGGCTGGTGATTTGTAGACTGTAGTGCTGTACAACCCAACGACCAGTCGTGGAATCAAGCTGTAGCGTGAGCATGATTCTTGAGATGCATGGATGGGGAGGAAACGCTGGTCCTTGGAGAACTACCTGCCCGGCCACCGGACGACGACCGCTGATCGCTGGCGAATGACCCACCTGGCAGCCACCACCGTGGTGTCCGCTGAACACGACCTGCCGCTTGATGCCTAGAGAGACGGGTAGAGGATACGAAAGGACGCATCTGCTTCTCCGATATCACGCGATTTGGTCGGCCGAAGAAGAGAATCTATATTGCAGATTTTGGAACGGAGGAGATTCCAAAGTTGGAGATGAATAGGGAAAGAGGCCTTGTAGATTGAATCGTGGCTTTGTTATTCGATCTAGCGTGTCGAGCACGGAAGGATGCAAAAAGACAAAGAAATTTCTTTCCGGCGTCACACAGGATTCTCTGGTCGTGCGGGAGCAAAAGGGAGATCGGGCGAGGTGGTGGATGCGGTTAGATCTACGCCGTCTAAACTTAGAGTAATAAATCTTAACCGTTGGTTGTCTTGTGTTTTAATTATATAATAGATAACTTATGAGCATCAAGATATATCAACCAAATATGTATACGGTGCCGAGTCATAGACATCGAAGCAGAAAAGCTGTAAGCATAAATAAGCTGGCGAAAAGTATAATAATTTGTCAAGTTATCATGACAAGCCATCTGACCGCATGTTGAATCATGGCGGATCAAGGGTATATAGCCACAGCTTGTATTTAAAGATTTCCGAGTCGCTGATTTGACTCGCAAATGGATATATATAATCTCATGTGCTGCAAAAAATTAAATATGCATATAAACATGGTATATCAATTTAGTAGAAACCACCAGATCCCGGTGGGTGGATGTGTAGCCCCCGAGGACCGGGTTGCATGCTTGATCATGCTGCTCGGGACTCAAAAATATTTCCATTTGACAAAAACTTGATTGTCCTAGCCCCCGGGCATTTAGGCATGATTTCATTATCCTGCTTGATGGCATATTGCTATTTTTGCAATCTGATCCTTCAACAGCTTGAGCAAATATTGTTGCTGCAAGAAAATAATGATATTTGGAGTAGGGCAAAGCCGCAAATAAACTCCAAATTATGAAATATTCGTTGAGCTGCTGGGAAAAAAGATAATCCCTGTAAAAACTCTTGATATAAATTAAGGAATCGTCCTTAAGAATTCCACTTGATGTGGCTGTAGTTAAATAAATAATGGTGGCTTTAACAGCCGATATCAGGAGATTATCATCCCAATCATAAAAAATCTGGTCGTGCCAATTCAAATTCATATGGCCGAGTTATAGGTTCCTGTTAAATCAAAAGGCAAATCCCTCGAGGAAGCAATAATAAAAACTTGATGATAATATGTTAGCCCTGACGGCTGGTAATAAATCTGATAAAACTTTAGTACTCCGCATGATAGCATATGGCACTTTGCATGATAGAAATCTGTATTTTGCATGATAGCAAATGGTTGCATGATAGCAAATGGTATTTTGCATGATAGCAAATGGTTGCATGATAGCATATGGTACGACTCAGTATTTCCCAGGTCTAATGTGTGTTCAGGGTCGAGAAAGTCCATGATAGACATTCAGACTCGATTGACGCCACATGCGGGTATTTTAGTCCTTCTGGATTATCTCTGTTACCGTTAAGTAGGCCCTCGCGCGGCTCAGTATTTCCCAGGTCTAATGTGTGTTTAGGGTCGAGAACGGCCATGATAGGCAATCAGACTCGATTGACGCCACATATCGGTACTTTGGCTGCATAGTGCGAGTTGCATCTGACTTAAGGCGAGTATAACCAGCTTAATTTGCCACAAAGAGCGATTCCACGAGAATAAGCCGAGCTCATAAAGCTGCAAAGCCCCCGTGAAACGCAGAGATTAGTGAAAATAAAGTCTCAGCAACTCATATTGAGGCGAAATGACAAACCCCCGGATACCGGTGGTGCCCGCTTTATTTCACTAATCCTGATGTGCGACCACGCGTAGGTGGCAGTCGACTTTTGATATAAGCAGCTGCAATAGCTGTGACGATAGCTCTGAATAGCTTTGATGATAACCAGCTCTGATTAGCTGTAAATGTGATACCACGGGTCACTGATTTGGCCCAAGAATTTATACGAGTCACCTGTTTAACTCAAATATCGATAAGATGATGATTCGTTAGTGACTCGTAAACTGATGTAATGATGAGCTGTATGCGACTCAAAAAATGATCTGAAGCTAAATCACTAGGTGACTCACAAGATGATATAATGAAAAATCATGAAATTGTATAATGAGTCCCCAAATATCAATGCTTGAATATGTAATGCTGACATTGCTATATTAAGCAATCCGTTTGCGAATGTAAATAAGAGCTGACTTTTCACTAGATCATGCAAGCTATAAAAAGAGCTTAACTCTGATAGATATAGTGAGATATATGCATCTACATTTTGATAGATATAGTGCGAGTAATAATGAACTCGAATTTAATAAATCCAATATGGGTTATAAAACCCTACTTTAAGAAGTGGATGTAATTAAGCATTCGAAAGCTGATATGAATGTAAAGTCTGCAACATGATATACTTTGAATCGCAAAGACATTGATAAGAGGTATAATAACCTAGATATGCAGCCCCCGAGATAAACTCGAAAGTGAATCTCAATATTAACTGAAAAAATAAAAGGCTGTAAAGTTTAGCATGATAGCAACTTCGCTTGTTTTTATTGTCCTGTCATTGATGACGTGGTCTGATCCATGGACAGTTGATGTTGACTCGTCAAAGAGGAAGTAGGCCACGATGCAATTTGAAGTCAGTCATGGCGAATCACCGGAGATCAATAATTGTTGAAGTTGGCGATGATAGCGCCGATCATTGAAGTCGCATGGTGATCCTTTGAGTCGCATGCTGATGAGTTTAGTCGCATGCAGATTGAATGGAGCTGATCACTCCCTGCCTTTTCCTTTTTTTCTTTTTTCTTATGCGAGCCACTTTTACTGCATGCACGGTCGCATAACTAGCAACAGTCATCCGGTTTTGTCTTTTTTTTTTATACAACCGCAACTGGATTAATTAAAAGATAATATATGAGAGTACACCAGAAACATCCAGAGACGGCACAGCTGCCTCCTTTTTACAGAAACCACCCCAAGGAAAGAAGAAATAACACACGCGTCCTTGGGAAGCTCTGCAACTCCTTTTCCGCCACCGTCATCGACCTCGCCATCGCAGAAGAAGACGAGGATGAACACGACGGTCGCTGAGCCACCTGCACAGGTCGATCGGGAACTCAATCCCTTTGGAGTCGCCGCAGCTGCCACTCGCCGAACACGGCGAGCTGTTGGCGTCGAAGATGGCACATCGGCGGGGGGCACGCCCCGGCCCAGGCAGGATGTCGAGCCGGCATCGGCAACGAAGGCCAGCTTCACGGCCCGCCATATCACCAGCAAGGAGAGACAGGAAAAAAGCTGCACGAAGCAGCAAGATCCACTTCGCGAACCAGAGGAGAAGTAGCCGCACCTCATCCGCACAACGCCACCACGGCCGCCCGGAAGAAGGAGCCACTGCCACAACCCTTGATCCACGAAGAAGACGATACAGCACGCGATTTTATTGAAACGACCTTGGCCATCTCCATCCCTGCACGCAATCCCCCATGGATCCAGCGAGCAGAGGGGAAAAGGCCTGGCTCCGGCGTCGCTGCGGGTCGCCGGAGGCCAGCCGAAGAGGAAGAAGAAAGAAAATAAACGGGCATCCACCACGAACACAACAAAAGCAAAATTTACGTCGGCAGATCTACTTCTAAACCTAGTATCTACAACCCACGCTACGCCTCCTCTTCTGCATCGGCCGGCAGCGCCGCCGGAGAGGAGAGGGAAGCGAGCCGGGGCCGAGAACAGGGAACGGAGGTCAACCCTCAAAACAGGGGAGGGGAGGGGAGAGGTCTGCGGGTGGTGCTATGTGCCGTCGCTTTTCCGGTTTTGTCTTTCTTTCTTGATGATGCTTGTACGTTTGACTTGGTTGGGACTTGATTCCTGCCAGTTTCTTTGGTCGTCATACGTGGAGCGGTAGTGCTTCTCAACTTGCCATCTTTCCTTGCTAGCATCGGTACTAGTGCAAAGCTTTGGATTTTCTCCATCGTAGGGAACACGATCACATGGTAGCATCAATAACTGATTCAATTCAAAGTCTCTCAACAGACCAGATAGCTTAGTACTAGCAGAAACCGAGGCGTACTCGACTTAGGCCTTGATTGGTGTTGCTGACGATGTCCGGGCACACGAATCGCCTGGCTGATGAAGAGATGTCCGTTCGACTCAACTACGAGGCCGATGAAGGATGGCAAGTCACACACGAGGGTGATATCTATGTCGAGCCCCCGAACATGGCGCGGCGAGACGTGGATGTTTTGTTGATGTCACCGGCAGAGATTTCATGAACTCGCCTAGATGTAAGACACGCTGCAGTACACGAGTCGCCGACGGAGATCTAATCATTGGAATTGTCTCAAATTTGTTGGAGGGCTTCAGGATTGTATTCCGCGGGTTTCCACCGGAGGGATCTTTGAATTGATGTCCGAGTCGACCTCGATAATTATTTTCCCAAGGGTGTGCGGAGTTCCGTCAGGTTTCGACACGGATTCAGTGTTTGAGTCGGCCACAGAGATCTAACCGTTGGAATACGATACGCTTTGGACAGCCTCTCTCTGACCTGATAACTAGTATCGCCTCCCCGCCCAGCTCTATCAGCAGGCCCCTTCTTTTGCAATACTTAAGAAGGTCTCTCATGGCCAAATTCTTATTCAAGCCTTCTCTACCATTGAATTCGGCCTTCGGGGTCAACCCAGCGGCTTCTATGAGGAAGGCGGCGCAAAGGAGGCTCGAGGGCTTGTTAAGGAAGGCGGCTAGGGCCGCTGAAGGGGGTGCTGCTAGGAAACTTGATTGCCCATCTTTCCACCGAAGGGATCGTCGAGATGAGTTCCGAGACATCGTCGGGGTCGGTCACAGCACGGACGTTGTCTGCTGCCCTTGATGTAGTTGTTGGTATCGCCGAGCTTGAAACGGCGCAGCAATCAAGTCGCCGAGATTGTTGAAGTCGCCGAGCTTGAATCGACGACGAGATCCTCCATCTCTGGCACAGATCCAGCGCGGAAGGCGACGCTCTTGACCGCAGGCCCCACGGTGGGCGCCAACTGTCGTGGGTTTGTCACGTCGGATGTCATGGATGACTTCGTAGGTGTGGGATTGCGCGAGTCAATCGTCTCCGAGCTTAGGATCACAGGGCACGAAGAAGACAATGTTTACCCAGGTTCGGCCCCTCAATGTGAGGTAAAGATCTACGTCCTGCCTATCCTAGATTGATATTGATAACAATATGGTGTTACAAAGGGTTGGCGATCGATGTGTCGAGTCGCCTATCTCTGGATGTATGAGATCTAGGGTTTGGAGCTTGAGAGCTTGATAGTCTTTGAGCTTAGCATTCTAGGTCCTTAGAGTCCACCTTATAAAGACGATGGCTCGCAAGGTTACAAGGAAACTTCTCTCCCAAGGAAAGTATGAGCCAGAGTCCTACTTGGAGACTAACCTTCGTGTCCCCCAAGTTATATCTTCTCCAGTCTTCTAGATCCTTCCTCTTAATACGCCATGACCTTGGGTCGGCCCATCTTCGTGTAAGCCCGCGAGTGGTGCGGTCTTGAACATAGTTGAGCCGCACCTTGCTTGAATAAGTCGCGTTGGTCTTGTGAGCTGCGGGTTAACCCATTTATTATTCCTCCGACAGACGCGGTGCAGCATGCGCGTCGCCCGGCGCAGAAACAACAGCAGCTGTGCCGCGAGCAAAACAACAGAGTGTCCTTACATGGCTGCTCGACGCCGGCGTTCTCAAGAAGAAAGATAAGGCGTTCTACGTGCCCGGCCGAGCTCGCCGGTGCCGACAGTAATGGCAACGGGAAGGTCGTCTCCGGCACGGTCACCGGGGCCGGCATCCAGTGCAGCAGTTGCGACACCGCGTCACCGCCATCCGTCTCCTACTCATCGCACGCGGGCGGAGGGACATCGCCGTGGGAGCGGCTTCAGCTCATGTCCGGCAAGCCGCTGGTGCGGTGCGTGCAGGAGGCATGGGAGAAGTATCCCTTAAATATTCTTTTGCGTGCGGTCGTAGCAACGTCGTGAACCCATTTGATCAAACAGTTCTTAACTCATTTGTATAAATGGTTTCAACCCACATATGAGGCTCAGTTTAGTTCGGTTTGGGTGAAACATCGAGCAGGTACGGTTTTGGTTGGGCTGATGTAATTATAAAATGGGTTTAGTTTAGGTTCAGTTGCCAAGTTCCCTAACGAGGGTATGGTTGAGTTATGGTCCAGTTGTCACACCATTCTCAGGTTTACTTGTGATCTTGGGGCTTGTGCTAGTGAGCCTTCTGATATGCACGAGTACACATCTTGTGCATCCTACTTGGCTCACTGGCTCCGTCCTTGAAATAGTGTGTCCAATCTATGTATATATGAGGCATGCTTTTGAGTTGGCCCTACTTTATTTGTGTGTAATTTGCAACTTTCTGCAATCAAATCCGTTGCCTAACATTTTTATCTGTCTTGTGTGAAGAGATGAAGAAGTGGGAGTAAGGAGGAGACAGAAGTTAGGGCTACTCGAAACTAACCACGTGCTTGCTAGCGGCCGGAAGTGAGGAAGAACCGGATACTTCATCGTGATCCCCTTCCTCGTCATTGCGCGGTTCACTAGCTTAGGTTATATGTGATTGTAATTTAGATGACTACTTCGAAACCGCTGGCGGGCAGCTTGTTTTCCAGAGAAGCTACCGCTGGCGGGCAGCCTGTTTCCTAGAGAAGCTACCGCTGGCGGGCAGCCACCACCGCCAGCGCTACCAGAGCCTACCACTGGCGAAAGGGCGCTCGTTCGCCAACAGTAAAATTTACTACTGCTGGCGGGCAGGTGGTTCGCCAGCGTTAGACATTACCACTGGCCGGCTTATACTGGCGGGCGCTAGTTCGCCAGCGGTAGGCAAAACCTGCCTGCCGGCGGTAGGCTTTTTCCTACTAGTGTGCGTGGCGGGATCTGCGTGGATTGCTTGTCGGAGTGGCGCGAATTGAGCGACGGTGGAAGAGACGAAGAGGAGTGAGGCTTGAAACCCTCAAATCCCCTCTGTAACCCTACATATAAAGGAAACACGCCACCTTTGACATTTTTAAGGGTCCGGCTGTTATACGGGCTCTGTTATGGCCGCGAAAAGGGCCCGATACGTTATAACCGTCGAAATTCTAAGAGCTTTGCCCATATAAGGGATTTGTTAGAGATGTTCTAAGGAGCAACGGTAGAGATTGCTACAAAAAATCGCACTGGGTTGCAGCAAAACAACGGCCATTGGAGGAGTAGGCTCAAATAGATGGGGCGACTTGTATAGTATCTGTTCTTTAGGTGTTCTTTAGGTGAAATCATAGGATCATGTCATAACAACAATATTTACAAACTGTTAATAGATCTGAAAAAATTACACAACATACCTACGGACTGTTTCAAAAAGTCCAGAAAAACTCAGCTCTAATTTCTATCTACAAATAGAGAAACAAAAAGGCTAAATTATACTTTGAATAGTGTCAGCTTTGAGTGAATAGGGTTTCACACTATTCTTGCCTCTCTAAGTATAGGTCGAATTTGAAGCAACAAATTTTTGACATTGCATATATAACATAGATGCGCATTGTCAATTATTTTTGAGAATACTTGAACATCTTTTGTCCATTAATAAACAATGAGCTATGTGTATATAGTACTATGATACCCAAGTTTCCCCATAAAATAGATCCAAAATACTAATATTGTACATAGTACTATGATACGCGAAGCATTTTCACCTAAAAGTAGCTATGTGTGTACATGGGTCCTCGCTGCATGCATAGGGGTCCACCACGGATGACTGTGTCTGCCTAGTGGTGCGCGGGCTTAGCGAATACTCTCTTCATTCCAAATGACATGACTTCAATTTGCCTAAATGTGGATGTACCTAGATATGTTACATATATAGATACATTCACATGTAACTAAATGGAAGTCATGTAATTTGGAACGGAGGGAGTAGTAATCAAAAGCCATTATAGCCAGCTGTGGGTGGTCTACGTCTAGAAGGAAGCAAGCCGTCCAGCTCGGGAGGCACCAATCGGTCGACAGATTAAAAAGCGACGTCTCGCGCACCTGATCGACACCTACGGATCTTCGATGGATGGAAAGATCTCGGTTATGGTGGAATAATATCTAGTGATCCCAACCTTTTCCAGGCTCATATGCTCTCATTTTGACAAAAATCAATTTTAGTTATTTTAAAAAATTCTAGAAGTTAGCCGAGCCTAGGAGGATCCGTTTAGGTAGCTGGAACGTAGGGTCCCTGACGGTCAAGTTACGGGAGTTAGTTGATACGACGATAAGGAGGCGTGTTGATGTCCTATGCGTCCAAGAGACCAAATGGAAGGGACAGAAGGCGAAGGAGGTGGAGGATACCGGCTTTAAGCTGTGTTACACGGGGACAACCTCAAACAAAAATGGGGTAGGCATCTTGATCAACAAGAGCCTCAAGGATGGAGTAGTGGATGTCAAGAGGCAAGGAGACCGGATTATCCTAGTCAAGCTGGTTGTTGGGGACTTAATTCTCAATGTTATCAGCGCGTATGCCCCGCAAGTAGGCCACAACGAGAGCACCAAGAGAGAGTTCTGGGAAGGTCTCGAGGACTTGGTTAGGAGAGTACCTACTGGTGAGAAGCTCTTCATAGGAGGAGACATCAATGGCCATGTGGTACATCTAACACAGCTTTTGAAGGGGTGCATGGAGGCTTTGGCTATGACATCAGGAACCAAGAAGGGGAGGATGTCTTAAGCTTCGTCCTAGCCTACGACATGGTCGTAGCTAACACCCTCTTTAGAAAGAGAGAATCCCACCTAGTGACTTTCAGTAGTGGCCAACACTCTATTGATTTTGTCCTCTCTCGAAGAGAAGATAGACGCGCTTGCCTTGATTGTAAGGCGATACCTAGAGAGAGTGTTGTCCATCAACATAAGGTGGTGGTGGCTGACTTCCGTTTTCGGATTCGTCCAGCGGGATAAGCGCCCAAAAGTTGCTAGAACAAAGTGATGAAAGTTAAAGGGAGAGGCAGCTCAAGCTTTTAAGGAGAGGGTTTTTAAGTAGGGCCCTTGGGAGGAAGGAGGCGATGCAAACAGTATGTGGATGAGGATGGCGACTTGCATTCGGAAGATTGCATCAGAGGAGTTTGGGGTGACCAGGGGAAGTAGAAGGGATGCTAAGGATACCTGGTGGTGGAACGTTGAGGTCCAGAAGGCTATTAAGGAGAAGGACTGTTTCAGACGCCTATACCTGGACAGGAGCGCAACCAACATGGAGATATACAAGGGGGCAAAGAAGGCCGCAGAGCGAGCGGTGAGCGAGGCAAGGGGTCGGGCGTATGAGGACCTCTACCAGCGTCTAAACACGAAGGAAGGCGAAAGAGACATCTATAAGATGGCGAAGACGAGAGAAAGGAAGACGAGGGATGTCAACCAAGTCAAATGCATAAAGGACGGAGCAGATCAACTCCTCGTGAAGGACGAAGAGATCAAGCGTAGATGGCGAGAGTACTTCGACGACCTGTTCAATGGAGAGAATGAGAGCTCTACCATTGAGCTAGACGATTCCTCCGATGATACCAGCCGACGCTTTGTGCGCGTATCCAGGAGGCTGAGTTTAGGGAGACTTTGAAGATGATGAAAGGAGGCAAGGCAATGGGCCCTGATGGTATCCCCATCGAGGTGTGAAGAGCCTTGGAGACATAGCGATAGTATGGCTAACTAAACTTTTCAACCTCATTTTTCGGTCAAACAAGATGCCCGAAGAATGGAGGCGGAGTACATTAGTGCCAATCTTCAAGAACAAGGGGGTGTTCAAAGTTGCACTAATTAATTTGATGAGCCATACAATGAAGCTATGGGAGAGAGTCATTGAGCACCGTTTAAGAAGATTGACAAGCGTGACCAAAAATCAATTTGGTTTCATGCCTGGGAGGTCTACCATGGAAGCCATCTTCTTGGTACGACAACTTATGGAGAGATACAGGAGAAGAAGAAGGATCTTCATATGGTGTTCATTGACTTAGAGAAGGCGTATGATAAGATACCACGGAATGTCCTATGGGGGCCTTGGAGAAACACAAAGTCCCAACAAAGTATATTACCCTCATTAAGGATATGTATGATAATGTTGTGACAAGTGTTCGAATAAGTGATGGCGACACCGCTGACTTTCCAATTAAAATAGGTCTGCACCAGGGTCAGCTTTGAGCCCTTATCTCTGTACTTTGGTGATGGATGAGGTCACAGGGGATATACAAGGAGATATCCCATGGTGTATGCTCTTTATGGATGATGTGGTGCTAATTGACGATAGTCGGGCGGGGGTTAATAGAAAGTTAGAGCTGTGGAGGCGGACTCTAGAATCGAAAGGTTTTAGGCTTAGTAGAACCAAAACTGGGTACATGAGGTGCAGTTTCAGTACTACTAGGCACGAGGAGGAAGAGGTTAGGCTTGATGGACAGGTGGTACCTGAGAAAGACACCTTCCGATATTTGGGGTCTATGCTCCAGAAGGATGGTGATATCGATGAAGATGTGAGTCATCGAATCAAAACTGGTTGGATGAAGAAGTGCCAAGCTTCTGGCGTCCTCTGTGATAGGAAAGTGCCACAAAAGCTAAAAGGCAAGTTCTATACGACGGCGATTCGACCTGCGATGTTGTATGGCGCAGAATGTTGGCCGACCAAGAAACGACATATCCAACAGTTAGGTGTAGCGGAGATGCGCATGTTGAGATGGATATGTGGCCACACAAGAAAGAACCGGGTTAGGAATGATGATATACGTGAGAGAGTTGGGGTAGCACCAATTAAAGAGAAGGTTGTCCAACACCGTCTAAGATGGTTTGGTCATATAGAACGTAGGCCTTCGGAAGCGCCATTGCATACCGGACGGATAAAGCGGGATGAGAATGTTAAGAGGGGTCGTGGTAGGCCAAACTTGACATGGGAGGAGTCTGTTAAGAGAGATCTGAAGGATTGGAATATCACCAAAGAACAAGCCATGGATAGGGCTGCGTGGAAGTTAGCTATCCATGTGCCAGAACCATGACTGGTTTCGAAATCTTATGGGTTTCAACTCTAGCCTACCCCAACTTGTTTGGGAAAAAAAAGCTTTGTGTTGTTGTTGTTGTAAAAAATTCTAGAAAATGGTGTGAATACTCACAAGGAATGTGACCTCCAAAATTTCAGATCCAAATTCGAAAAGCACATTGAGAAGAAAAAGACAAATATATCATGTATATTGTCAAAAAAGACAAACAAGCAAAAGTGACACTCTTCACATATGGATTTGTTTTCTTATTGTTTATCAATATGCTTTTCAAATTTGGATCTGAAATTGTTTAAGATCGTAGCTAGACACAGTCCGTGTGAACATTCAAACTTTTATAGAATTTTTTGAAACAGCTAAAAGTGAATTTTTCAAAATGGGAGCATGTAAGGGGTGGGATTACTAGATTTTCTTCGCTTCGTCTTTGTTGCGCACATCAGGGGTGGGGTTGGAATCAAATCGCTGCTCAATTCTACTGGCTGTTCGGCCGACATCTCAAAAATATTTATTTTTATTTTTCAACTAGTAAGAAAATAGATGTTGACCACATGTTTTCCGGGTGACAGAATTTAAAATTTGGAGGTATGTGAAGAGGCAAAAAAAAAAAAAAGAGCTAGTCCTAGGAGGAACTAGGGTAAAGATTTTAATTGATAGGAGTGAGGCTCGAATCCTGTCCGGCTAGCTCACCACCTCGTGCTAGCCAGTAAAATCCAGAACCTTTCTCAATTAGAAAAGAGCGGTGTGACCGAGAGGTGGGTTCCACTCCCGGTGGCCACATGTTTTTTTTCTTCACATGGGTGATGAACGGACTGGCAGACGAACCAAAACCATGAGGCTGACGTAAGAATTTTTTGGGAAGCAAATTCCTTTAATATGAGTTGGAGATAGATATATACTCCTTTCTTATCATAGAAAAATAGCATCAAGTGTTTGCCAACGTGAGACATATGTGCTCAACTACAAAGTAAACTTTGTCAGTTACAAATAACAGTGTGGATCTAACCGGTAAAAAGAAGAAACAGCTATCATCGTTCACCACCGTAGGTTCCCAAACAATATTTTCTTTGACTGTCGATCGTCTTCCTCTTTACTCTATGTTGCTCCATATTCAGTTATTCACCACGCTGAACTCCACGTAGCGCTAAATCGTTGCTTCTACAAGAAAAATGGCGCCACCAATCTGTGATACTTGTTCCGTGATTCCAATTTTATGCTCAGCTGGGTCTCGATCTCTATGCCTCCCAAGTCCCAAGTCGTTGTTCCAGTGGAGCTAGTTCTATGCGTGGCCATGGCAGGAGTATGCTTTCTTAGCCTCTATGTCGGGCTGACGGCAATTATGGCGACTCCACTATCTAACCATCGGCTGAGTCGCTGCAGCCCAGGCATGATGGCCCATCAGATCGGGGGCGTACATACGGCCAAGCGTCATCGATCTGCCCTTCCTTGCGCCTCCACCCTGCGGTGCAACGTCGGGCATGACCCGCCCACGTCGTGGCGTCTCCATCGCGAGTCGCAGCAAACACAACATGTAGCATTACATATAGTTGATTTTAATCATGTTAGACAGCTCACAAGATTTAAAACAATGGAGTACAATGAGAACAGACAACCATCTAGATACTGCCATGAACCCGTAGCCCGTGGTGGACTACTCACGCATCACTCCGGAGGCAGGCATGGTGGTGTAGATGTCTCCGATGACGATCTCCCCCTCCGGCAAGGTGCTGGGAAGAGATGTAGAACCCTCCGATCTAGGGTTGGCGACGATGGCGGCCTCGGATGTATTTCTGGAAAAGTGATCGGGTCCCGAGGGTTTTTCGGGAGGAGGTGAATTTATACGCGAAAGGGGACTCGAGAAGCTTTCGGAGGCGGCAGGTGGGTCCCAGCAGCGGCCAAGCCCTGGGGGGGGTGGCGTCTGGGGCCTGTGGGCCCCCTGCAGGTGCCCTCCTGGCACAGTATTTGTTTCTTCAAAAAAATAATTCCCTTAAATTTTCAGCTGATTCCAGAAAATTCTCCGACTAGGTTTTCTGAAACAAAAAGACAGCAGAAAACAGGAACTGTCACTGGGCATATTGTTAATAGGTTAGTTCCAGAAAATATGCCAAAATGATATAAAAACATGTGGCAATGATATATAACTACATGGAACAACCAAAAATTATAGATACGTCTGAGACATATCAGTGGCTGCTCAAGGCGAGGACGCGAAAGAAGACGATGATAACCCATTCCGCTATACAGGCGTAGACCTAGTGGGTGCTCAACGCTATGATTCACCCTACCATGATCCCGAAATGAAATCCATGATGACCTCCCAGAGCAACAACGTCGTGAGTGCAAGAAGACTCTGGAATTCGTTGATTCTCAGGAAACGGCTCCAGCTGCCTTCACCCAACCGGCGCCCGCCTCCCTGATTAGCCCGGGCACATTTACTAAGACGCTAAATGCGTCTGTATATGGTAAGGCGCCTGGGCCCACCCAGGAGGAGGCGCCCGTACCCACCCAAAAGGAGGTGAGGAAAAGATATAATAAAAATCGTGCCTCCTCCAAGTCCCATAGCCAGCCGGCTCCGAACACGGCGGAACGGTTCGTAGATAGGATACCAAGGCCGAATGTGCGACATTATCATATCGGGGGAGAACCAATGCTAATCCCCAAGATGCTGACAGCCTGCCTTGGGGATGCGAGACGTCTACATGGTCAAATGAGAGACATCTTCTTTCACAAGACAATCCAGATAGACGCCCGCTTTACGCGGCTCAGGTGCCACCGGGCTTATCCTTTGTCGATACATTCCCCGCAGACAAAATTTTGCTGCGATTTGAGGACATCTTCAGCCTATTTCTTATGCATCGCCTCTATGAGTCCCTGATCCGCTATCATGCGCTTCATCAAGCATACCTGATCACAAAAGAGGGTACCCCAAACGTCGCGATAGCGGACCACTATTACTTGCAAGAGAACATGTTGGGAACCACAGAAGATATCAAATAGTGTTGGAATACATTGTCGACAAGTTCATGGTCGACAATAGGGACAAGGAAACCATGCTCCTTGCTTTCACTCTCAAGTAAGTCATTCTCTAGCCACCATATGATATGCTTTCGCAGATTTCCATCATTGTTTGCACGTATGAAGGTTAATTTGAGGATGACGGTTGATTTCAATTACTTTGCACAGCGACCGCCACATCCTCATCGTTTTGTGGCCGAAGATATCACAAGCTTTGTACTTGGACTCAGACCGTAACGCGAAGAAAGAGGAGTACAAGTGAATCGAGCATCTTCTGAATGATTGTCTCTTCAGGTGGACCTTGCGTGGGAACGTGCTCAAAATCACAAAACGCAAGAAAGGCAGGATAGAATTCATCCACGATACCCTCTTCCCCTGCCTCAAGCAAGCCCCCAACACTAAGCTTGATGCCTTCTACGTCATGCTTCAAATACAAGAGTTCGTAAGGGATGAAGATAAGATTCACCTCATGCCATCTGAGCAAAAACCAACTCATGTCCGCAAATAGTGCGATGACTTAGCAAACACTTTGGATAAAGTGGTCAGGAATAATTTGTATCGCGTCCAGCAGGAGCTTGCGTCATCCATCTACAAGGATGTCGTCCGACCCGAAGAAATGCTCCACGCCAACGATCTAACACGTGCGGAGGTAAAAGAACGCTTACAGCAACTTGGCGACGTCAGGCCATTTGCCGAGTTAGGTTGCATTCTTCCGGAGCAGCCGCCAAAGAAATCAAACTAAAGTGAGAACATTTTATCCTTTCGAACAATGAAGTTGTGACGTTATGAATCATGCATGCTTTTAATTATGTTGATTCTCTTGCTAATAATTTTACCCTTGCGCTTTGTTACCTTATTTTATGTTTCATATTATCTATGACTCTTCGTTATGACATAATCTTTGTCACCCGAAGGTCGTCAAGTTCCCACAACTCGTTCAGGACTTTACAGCAGGCAGAAGCAAGCTACTTGGAGTTCTTAGAGGGAGTTGGAGGATCCGTGGGCTGAAGAACTTCATTTGTCGATGTCTTGCTGCTTGCCATTTTGTTTCTGTTGTATCTAATCATAGTTTAGATGATGAGCGAACTACTTCTTCCTTAGGATGAATAACCCTTGATGTTAGTTGATATTTGAGACTTTGTGAGCACATGGATAACTCTTTTATGTACCTATTCGAGACTTTGATCTATATCAGTTTGTATGTTATTACCGCTATTTGGTACACTTTAATTATATGATGTGTTACTTTACTGTGCAAATGCTGGACACAAAATAAACAAATTAGTTACGAATTAAATAATTCAAAATAAATCTACCAACGTGTGCCGACGACGAACATTGCTGCTAGATATTCTGCTCTGGCAACGTGCGGCTACGCCGCACGTTGCCGTTCTGAGCTACACTAGCAACGTTCAACGAGCTAACACGTTGCCAGTGTAAAACCTACTGGCAACGCGCCATTTCGCACGTTGCCAGTAAAAATAGCAGCATCTAGCGAAGTACTAGACATGTTGCCAATAGGCAAAAGTGGCACGTTGCCAACAGGCTATTCCCTACTAGTGACTGGTGCAGGTCTGACTACTGTGTATGGCGTCAACTGTTGACTTCGGGGTGCCTTCGGTCTGACGCCATGACCCGTCCTGATTTCTGACCATGGGATGCTTCGGAACCGACTTGTTCGTACGCTTGCTTTGATGTCCCTCGAATGTCAGTCTTGGCACTCAAGTCTTGTATGCTTGTCTTCGCGCCAGCGGTGGTTGCGGCGATAGTAGGCGGATTACCTGATGGCCGCTCAGCCGACCGCGTAGTCTAGCTTGCCTAGTCGGCTAGTGCTTGATAGTTTTGTTTCTGCTGGGTATCCGTTGAGCCAGCCCCTTCAGGGACAAACGGCATATCGGCTAGAATTTTCTAAACCTGGGGGCTTATCTAAAATCTGCTAGAGATGTTCTATCTATTCTCTCGTCTCTAAACTGGAGCTAATGTAGTACAGGATGCTCACCAACCGATGTTGGTGCAACAAATGAAATTAAAAGAAATCAATGGAGCCAAGGTAACACATAAAATTGAACTTGTATAATAAAATTCAACACATTTTGTGCGTATAATATGAATGCAATTTTTGCAACAAATATGAACACATCGGAGCACTAACATTCTAGATGAACTATCGTACATAGCACTATGATAGCGGTCCTGGCTGCATGCATGCATGCATGCATGCATGCATAGGGGTGCAAAAAAAAGATCAGCCTCGAGGCATGTGTCATCGGCTCACCGCGGACAGGGCCTGACCATGGATCTTGAAAGCGTCGGTACCAGCTTGCACCATCTGGGTTTAAGGAGTAACCCAGATTGCCACACAAAAAATCGCACTGGCTTGCAGCAAAACAGCGGCCATAGGAGGACTACGCTAAAATAGATCCAAAATACTACTCGGGCTCGGCGGCGGGCGACACGCGCGGGTGCTGGCCACTTTTCCCGGCTGCTCGGGCGGCGGGATGGCGGGCGGGCGACAGCTCGGCTGCGCTAGCGGCCGGTCGTCTGTTCTGAAGGTTGCTGTCCCCTTCCGCCGCTCCCTTGCATCCCTCTCGCCGGCTCCAGGGAGGTTGCTCCTTGTGTGCCCGCGGATGGGGGCTTCGTGGGGCTTTGTGGGTTGCAGGTAGGGGTGGGCATTCGGTCATGACCGAAAATTCGGTCATTTTATTTCGGTCTTATTTAATTTCGGTCCTCTGAAAATGAAGACCGATTTTGTCTCAACAATTTCAATGACCGAAAGATTCGGGTACCCGACAATTCGGTCTATTATTCGGTCATGACCGATCCACAAATCAACTTCAAAGGAGAGCAAAATTAAACAGGATTTTTAACAAAATCGACATCCCAAAGCCCCCAATCCCAAATCTCTAGGGCAAGGCCACCATGACGACATGGTACTACAGCTTAGAAATAGATGAGAAATAGACTGCAAATCTGTTGCCGCTTCGCTGCCTGAGAGGAGATGATGCAGAAGTTGGGGGGCGGCAGGCGGATATGTAATTGGTGCAGAGGGGCGGCAGGCGCTGGATCGAGAGTGGGGGCGGCAGGCTCTAAGCGGTTGTAGGCGGCCCTGACCGGCGTCCCGCGGTGGCTGGTTGAGGGCAGCTGGCGGCGCGGCTCCTCCCGCACATAAAGAACATGAGCGGTGGGAACTGGGAAGGGCACGATGCCACAGGGCTAAGGCACACGTACGGTGATAAAGAGGCTAATGGGCCTTGGGCTATGTGTTGTCTGGTGGATGCTTTACTGTATCTGTTTAACGTATCGGTCAGTTCGGTCAGTTCGGGTTATCTCGAGTCAGTGACCGAATTCACCGTAAATATTTCGGTCTTTAAATTGTTCTACCCAAAAAAAATCGATCTTTTCGGTCCGGTCTTTTCGGTTTCGGTCTCGGTCTTTCTGGTTTCGGTTTTCGGTCATCGGTTTTTCTGCCCACCCCTAGTTGCAGGAGACCGAGCGATAGCTCCGACTGGTGATGACCAGTCCCGTCGTCGGCGACGCCTTGGGCGCCGTTTTCCTTCTGGGAGGCGTGGCAGTGGACTCCTCCCCCTACTCGGTCCCGGGTGAAAACCCAAGGCCCTTTGGGCCGGGCAGTGTCGGCGCTTCGGCGTCGCTGGCGTCTTGGCGCCACTGCCTTGGGACGAGGTGCTTCAGCGCTCGGTGTGTCGGTTTTGGACGTGCGGCGGTGCAAGGCGAGTATCTGCGTTGGCGATCCTTCTCCTTTTACAACTTCAGTTCGCCCCTTTCGGTAGCAGGCGGTTTTCGTTTTGGTCGCTCGGCGCGACCTGTAATTTTTCCTTGCTTCTGTAAAGCTGTTCTCAGCACCCTTGTACTTCGCCGTCTCGTTGAGCTTTCTATAAAGCTGGGCCCCTCTGGGGGGGTCTTTCCTCACAAATACTACTCCCTCCGTCCAAAAATAAGTGTTTTAATTTTGCTCAAAAGCAGATATATCTATACATGAAACATGTCTAGATACATTAAATTTTGGTCAAATTTGAGACACTTATTTTGAAACGTAGGGAGTACATTATATTCTAGATAAACCATCGTTGCAGTATGTACGTACACTGGTCCTGGCTGCATGCATAGGTGCGCAAAAAAAGATCAGCCTGCTAATAATCAACAGACAGCTGTGGTGGGTCTACGTCTACTGCGGCTGCGCGGAAGGAAGCCAGGCGCGCAGAATCGGTCGACTGATTATAAAGCGACGGCTCGCGCACCACGGATCGTCCATGGATGGAAAGATCTCGGTTACCGTCTTTGGGGAAAATATCTAGTAATCCTAATCTTTTCCATGCTCTCATGCTTCCGTTTTGAAAAGAAAAAAATCACTTTTAGCTGTTTCAAAAAATTCTAGAAAATTGTGTGAATCTACACATGGAATGTGTCTACGACCTCCAAAATTTTCAGATGCAAATTCATAAAAAGACAAACAACTAAAAGTGACACTATTCTCATATGAATTTGTCTTTTTTTGTTTCTCAATATGCTTTTCGAATTTTTCAATGTGGGATCATGTAAGACGATGGGAGAATATCTAAATGATGGGAGAATATCTTGGGGGGTTTGAATATGAGCACTGCTACGCGTACGATCTTTTTTGTACGACGCTTGTCCGATGAGCAGGGGCGGAGGCAGGAAAATAATATAAGGGGGCCGATGAATTTTTTTCCACTCTTGCCAATGTTTAGGGAGGGCCAAAGTACGAAAATACAGCATTTAGATGTGTTTTTAGCAAGAAAACCAGGGGGGTCTAATGTAAATTTCTACATGTCAGGCGGGCCAGGGCCCCTGCTGGTCCCCTGTCTCCGCCACTGGACGAGTGGCATCATCTGCTAAACCATGAGCATCGGATTCTAGTGTCGTACATCAATCGGACCAACATCGTCGGACATGAAGCAATTTCATCACTACAAGAAATATGTCAACTTATGACCTTTTGATAGTGACCTTGAAAAAATTAGTCATAGATTTATGACCATTTCGAATCAATTGGTCACGAGCTGTTTAGTAGGGTGCAAACACGAAAACATTACGACCATTTTGTTTAGAAAGGTCAAATTTTCTTTACACGAATTGGTCATAACGCAGTCAACTATGGTCTACCATTATATTTTAGATCAATTACGACCAATATAAATGGTCATACTGGCTAATTTGTGTGACAGGGCGGCCACCTCATAAGTTTCGCTTATGTGTCATCGTATTGTCACAGTTTTGTCATATGTGTCATGTAATTTTGGCCTATATGTCATGTACATGTGTCAATTAAATAACCATATGGGACCCATCACAGACCTGCAAGTGGGACCTACCCAAACATGACACGTGGAACCCACCTGACATGCACACCACTGCAAAGAGAAGGTAAAAGAAAATATGCACACGGGAGGATCGAACCCCGTCTCTGCAGTACGCACGAAGCAACCAGCTGCCACAAGACAAAGGTAATATTTTAGTCAAAAACAAACAAGGACTCTATTTGTACCAGAAACCGTCCTGGGCAAAAGCCCATTCCACCAAACGTGGAGGGGATCCAATGGTTCGGCTGCGCACTTGGCTGGGCCGGCCCACCACAGTTGGTTCTCTTTTTTTCCTGCTTTATTATTTTTATTCTTTTATGTTTTCTTTTATAACTTTTGATTTTGAACTCCAAGCTAACCCAAATATATTTTTAAAATATTGTAAAGATGTCCTATGACATTGTAGACTATTCCGGACTGTTGCTTTACATAGAGTTTTTTTGGAATTTGAAATAAATGTTTGGGATTATTGTTTTAAATTCAAATGCAAGATTAAAAAATGCATGGCTATAAAAATATGCCATGAAAAATTGCAAACATCCACTTCTAAATTTTGGGTTCTTAAATTATTCCATAAATGTTTTTTTATTTCTTATGTCAATTTCAATACAGACAAAAATCTTGGTATATCTCTGGTGAAATAGGTACTTTTGTATCAAAAATGATTTTTCCCAAAAAATCATGAGCAAGCTACGAAGCACCTATAGTTTAAATTTGACCCGCCTACAATTGAATCGGATGAAATTTATCTTTTTCATCGTGGTACTAGCGAAAATGAATTTTTCGTGCAGAGAAAATGAAAACTTTCTTCAACAACATTGTTCTCCACTCCAAGATGCACGCATGTGCACGAGATGAGATCATTCCATCAAACTATGACATGATAGTGGCTATAACATCTGTCATTTGACATGAAAGGTGTGAATTTTCGTACATGATAGCTCATTTATGAGAACACTTTTTAAAATATTTGTTGTATTCCAAGTTTATTTATTTTTCTCAAAACTAGGTCACATACAATGACACATCATGAAGGATTTCCATTTTTTTATTTATTTTGAATTCCTTATGCCGATTTCAAAATATTGTCAAAACGGTGGACATGACCGTTCATACCTAGGTGTCGAATACTGCAAGAATCTTGGTATATCTCTGATGAAATAGATACTTTTGTATATAAAAATGATTTTTTCAAAAAATCATAAGCAAACTACAAAGCACCTGTAGTTCAAATTTGAACCGCTTCCAATTGAATCGACAGAAATTTGCCTTTTTCAGGAAAGGTGGATGGAAATCTCTTTAGTCCCAACCATTTGGTTATTTGTACATAAAATGTGGTCTAATAACTTTTAAAAATGTCGTGCCCAATTTTGCAACAAATATTTGGTAGCTCCTTCACAAAAAAACCCATTTTTTGCACTCCGAAAATGAAAAATGAATTTTTCGTGAAGATAAAATGAAAACTTTCTTCGGCAACATTGTTATCCACTCCAAGATGCACGCATGTGCACGAGATGAGATCATTTCAGCAAACTATGACATGATAATGGTCATAACATCCGTTATTTGACATGAAAGGTGTGAATCTGCGTACATGATAGCTCGTTTATGAGAACACTTTTTAAAATATTTGATGTATTCCAGTTTATATTTTTATCAAAACTAGGTCATATACAATGACACATCGTGAAGGATTTCCATTTTTTTATTTATTTTGAATTCCTTATGTCGATTTCAAAATATTGTCAAAACGGTGGACATGACCGTTCATACCTAGGTGTCGAATCCTGCAAGAATCTTGGTATATCTCTGATGAAATAGGTACTTTTCTATCTAAAAATGATTTTTCAAAAAATCATAAGCAAACTACGAAGCACATGTAGTTCAAATTTTACCTGCTTCCAATTGAATCGGCAAAAAATTGTCTTTTTCACGAGAGGTGGATGGAAACCTCTTTAGTCCCAACCATTTGGTTATTTGTACATAAAATGTGTTCTAATAGTTTTAAAAATGTCGTGGCCCAATTTTGCAACAAATATTTGGTAGGTCCTTCACAAAAAACCCCATTTTTTGCACTCCGAAAATGAAAAATGAATTTTTCGTGTAGAGAAAATGAAAACTTTCTTCGGCAACATTGTTATCCACTCCAAGATGCACGCATGTGCACGAGATGAGATCATTTCAGCAAACTATGACATGATAATGGCCATAACATCTGTCATTTGACATGAAATGTGTGAATCTTCGTACATGATAACTCATTTATGAGAACACTTTTTTAAAATATTTGTTGTATTCCAAATTTATATTTTTTTCTCAAAACTAGGTTACATACAATGACACATCGTGAATGATTTCCATTTTTTTGATTTATTTTGAATTCCTTATGCCGATTTCAAAATATTGTCAAAACGGTGGACATGACCGTTCATACCTAGGTGTCGAATCCTGCAAGAATCTTGGTATATCTCTGATGAAATAGGTACATTTGTATCTAAATTTTTTTTCAAAAAAACATGAGCAAACTACGAAGCACCTGTAGTTCAAATATTACCCTCTTCCAATTGAATCGGCAAACAATTGTCTTTTTTACGAGAGGTGGATGGAAACCTTTTTAGTCGCAACCATTTGGTTATTTGTACAGAAAATGTGGTCTAATATTTTCTTAAAAATGTTGTGGCCCAATTTTACAACAAATATTTGGTAGGTCCTTCACAAAAAAACCCCATTTTTTTCACTCCGAAAATGAAAAATGAATTTTTCGTGCAGAGAAAATGAAAACTGTCTTCGGCAAAATTGTTCTCCACTCCAAGATGCACCCATGTGCACGAGATGAGATCATTTCAGCAAACTATGACATGATAGTGGCCATAACATCCGTCATTGACATAAAAAGTGTGAATCTTCGTACATGATAGCTCATATTGTAAATACAATATGGTATAATGTTTTTGAAAATAGGTGTGGTCCAAATTGTTAAAATATTTGGTAGGTGATTCACAAAACTCATGTTTTTAGCACTTAGAAACCGTTTTAAATGACACTTGTCTCGAACCAATCAGAAGACAGAACCACTCTCCCCACGGATCACCCTTCTGTAGCAGATCTGAGCCGTCCACGCCTTACCGATCCAACGGCTCTGGCTTACTTCTCCTACCGAAAGACATCAATGTGCGGCAGCCTCCAAAACCCTAACCCTAAATGCCCAAATCCTGCCCGTCGCTCCTCTCCCCAGAGACCCCGCCGCCACTTCTTCCTCTCCCCAGACATCCCAGATCCCGTCGCTGCCACAGACCATGGCGATGGCGGCGCCCCCATGATCCGCTCCGTCTAACCGACGGTGGGGAGACCACGTGAAGGTGGCGCCCCCACGATCCGCGTCCTTCACCGCTGCCATCTTCCTGCCGCTGGTGCCTCCGGGATCCGGCGCCACACCACTTCCCTACTTGCCGTAGCAGCGCCGGGATCCCCTTCCCCGCCTCCTCCTACTTCGCACCAGCACCTGGTCTCCGACATGCTCTCCGGTGAGATACCTCTCACGCCCTTCCGCTAGAACCAAATCCGAACCTCATACCTGTTTGCTCCCGGCCAGAGACTCCCACAACCAAGGCCTCGCGCGCGCGGCAACCAGGATGACCAAGGGGAGAACGGGCGTCGTGGATCTGGAGGAGATGCTAGCCGCCTTCCTCCTCTCCGCCGAAGCGGAGCCGGGATCCGCTGTGCTCCCGGTGAACAAGACGGGCCATGCTCGCCGTGCTCCACGAGATCCGCCGTGCTAGCGTGGCCTGCACCAAGAAGGCCGTAGTTTGATAAAGGCTCAGGCTGGAGAAAGGCTCAGGACAGCAGCGCTACCGGGACGCCTTCACCTGGAACCCCCGCGGTGCGCCTCCGCCTCCCGCTTGCTTCTTCCTTTCGCCGCAGGTTCTTGACAGCTTGACCGGTCTTTCTTGCGCCGAGCAGATCCCGACTTGGAGATCATCAGCTTCGCCAAGAGGACGGCCAAGGACCTCAAGCTGCCGGCCAGCTTCGTGCCCCAGATGCTCCAGTCCATCCAGGTACCACCTCTCCTTTCTCCTGCTTGCCGTTCATCTTTCGTAGGACAGACAGATTGGTTTGTAGTATTGGTGATCCTTCAACTGCACGGCTCTGTCGCTTACTAGTCCTCTATATGGATTATTCGTGTGTTTGCAAAAAGGGGCAATTGGCGGAGTTCCGTTCGTACTAGGGGCAGGACATGCAGGTCAAGGAGAAGATTGTGCCCCTCAAGGTTTGCTTCTTTTGCTAACTGCAGATTTGGTGACTGTTTTTCCGTAACAGTCATTAGTGAACTCCTTGCTGAGGATGGTGCTTTTCTTTGTCACCTAGCTGATGTTTTTCCGTAACAGTCATTAGTGAAATCTTAATTTAATATACAAAGACTAATCAGTGCATCTTGTTAAAGATGGTGCTTTTCTTTGTCACCTTGCTGATGTTTAGTCTTTAGTGAACTCCTAAATCTGTCTCCAAATAGGGAAACTGTCAGCTTTGTTTAAGCAAGCTGGGATCCATCAATACTATTTGAGTATGTTTGCATTTCATCTAGCTTGGAACAAAATGTGAAGTCGTGGCCGAGATGCTGTTTGTAGGCAATATGTTTGAGATGCTGTTGCTGAGTGCTAACCTTGCACCATGATTTGTAGTAATGTGATGTAGTGGTAGCTAAATTACTAGATGGTTGCAGTATGCTAATCCATGTCCATGTAGGTTAGAGTTTAAGTGATAACTATAACTAGCAACACTATGTAGTTGTAGCCTTGATCTTCCATTGTCAGTTATTTGGTTTCATTCTATCCATATGAATATATAAAATGAAGCACCATGCGAATGCTATTTTGATTAGTCTAGCTAAAGTTTAAAGAAAGGCAATAATAAATAATGTTATCTATGTACATGCCTTCTCCAATCATGATCTGGTTATACTATTGATTGCTTACACTGCTTGCAATTTCTTGGAGTAACATCATATGAGCTTGCTTGCAGGGATCATCAGAACCCTAGTCACCGGATCCACGGACGCCCGTTCTCCCCTTGGTCATCCTGGTTGACTTGCCCAGTTAGCGGAGATCGCAGATTGCGGCCGCGGATTCTTCCCCGTCGCCGGTGCGGCGGCGCCGCCGCCGTCATTTTTTTCTTTCCCCCCATTTTTGGAGCAATTTTGGGTGCCATGAAGATCTGAGGCAAATGGAGGCAAGAAACGAGAGGATTACGAAAGGGAAACGTAAAATGCAGTGGAGAAAAAGGTGCGGAGATTCGAGTTAAGAGGATAAGAGCTCGTACCGTGGATGATGAACTGAAGGTTCGCTTGGTGGTGCGGCCGATGAAGATCTCAGATCTAGGGTTAGCTCGGGCTGGTGCGAGGTTGAAGACGACGATGCAGGTGACTGGGGAAAGTGATTCCCAGTCACCGTGTCCGCGTATTTATAGCCGCAGTGAAAAAGCCCTAGGGGCATTGTTGTAAAAGTGAATGGATAAGGATATTTGACCAGGGGTTAACGACAAATGGATAAGACAAAAGGAATATTCTCAGGCAAAAATCTGAGAGATATGGACAGAGAGTGATTAAAGTTTGACTAAAAATTGACTGACGTTTCGTATGCTCATCAGGCTGAGATTTTTGCTAAGTGTTGAGCGTAAAACCGGAGGCATATGAACCCGGTGTATTTAAGCCGGTTACGATATGGACCGCCAAGAAGAGTTGGCCTAGCTAAGGAAAAAAGCAATGTAACCTGACATTTAATTATTATATGTTATTTCTTATTTTCAGGAGGCTAACCCGGACTGCAAGGTTAGCGGCTCACTCCTAGAGATGAAATGTGTATCCAGATGAGGAGCACGAAGACCTGGCGTCCAAGTTATCCTGGGGGCTACTGATGGGGGATTATAACCCGGTAGGCCCACACAGAGGGAAGCGTGACCCGCCAGGCAGGAGGCCTGGCCAGGCCAGCTAACCATCAGCATGGGCCGGATTACGTTGATGGGCCAGCAAGCTTGTCGGTAACCCGGCTGGAAGGAAAGCATCTAGAAGACCCGGAGGCAGTGTGTGCCATAGAGTTCAAGATTTGGAGGACACGAAGGGCCAAAGACCTAGGGTAGGACTCCGAGTCTGGGTAGAACCCGGGCTTACTATGTACAGAACCAGGAGACCCGGTCGTCTATATAAACGGGCTCCTAGGTCATAGTTAGACAAGTTTTACGAGACAAGCTTTACGAGGTAGAGAACCAGAGAGAGATCATAACTATCACCGCTACCAAGCGAACCTTGTAACCCTAAACGAGATCGGCTCTGTTGTAGCAGCCGGGTAATCGGGATCGAGATGAATAATAGCATAGCAGGAAGTGGTCTTTATCTCCAATGGAGAGGCCGAACCTGAGTAAATCCCTTGTCCCCGCAAAGCTAAACAAACTCCCAGACACCAGCTTCGCCTTGCCCTACAACTCAAGTTACCAATGGTAACATCTGCCTTGACAACCCCACGACAGTACCGAAGCTCTGATACCAACTTGTGATGTCCTAGGGTTCTAGGGATCACAAAACCATGGAGTCATCACAGCATAGAGTAGAGACAGGGAGTAGCAGGAGACAGGGAGGACGAAGGGTAGGTGGAGATTCAGAAATCTGTTCTATCTCGATGATTTTCGCTGGCCACACACGGCACCTATTTAACGATACATGGGTCTCCACCCAACACAAGCCCAACATGGCCCACACACACACAGGAGCCCACAATTCAAATGCCTCCTCTCGCCCACGCCTTGGCTTGTGTTATATGATCATCTTCAGGTTCATCTGTTCCAGCCTTGTCTGGTAGTGTTGCCTCCAGCACACTAACAATCGCCCCTCCTTGAGTACCAGCCTATCCCCAGGCTGGTGCATCTGGAAATCTTGTGCCTTGTACGGAGAGCATCCCAGTGCAGTATGGTAATTTGTGTTGTACCAGAACTCAGCCAGAGCTAACGAAGAATGCCATTTCGTTGGTGTATCATGCACAGCACAACGCAAATACATTTCCAAACACTGATTCACTCTCTCGGACTGACCATCTGTCTGAGGATGATTAGCAGTGCTCATATGTAATTTTGTGTTCCACAGCTTGAATAACTCCTTCCAAAAAGAGCTAGTAAAGATTTTATCTCTGTCGGACACAATGGACTTAGGTGGACCATGCAATTTCACTACATTTTGCAATACTGCTTGGCCAACCATCGAAGCGGTAAATGGATGTTTCAGAGGAATGAAGTTATAATATTTGGTAAATCGATCCACAACCACTAAAATTATTGTGAATCCATTAGACTTGGCCAAGGCTTCAATAAAATCCATTGTAATGTCTGTCCACGGTCCAGTAGGAATGGGTAATGGACTGAGCAAACATGGAGACTTACAGTGCTCATGTTTTGCTTTCTGGCAAATACCACATTGATGAACAAAATCCACAATGTCCTGTTTCATACCCGACCAAGCAAACAGTTTCTTCACACGTTGAAAAGTTGCTTGTATGCCAGAATGGCCACCTATTGCACAGGCATGAAACACAGAAATAAGCTTCGTCGGAGAGCAGCATTGGTCCCAATCCAAATCTTACCAAACAACCGAATAATGCCATCTTTCAAGGTATATCCATCTGTGTTTTCAGAAGAAATTGCCAGTTGTTGTGCATTATCGACCACTGCATAAGAATTAATCACTTCCTGCAACCAAATAGGTTGAATTTGAGAACACGACATGATAGCTAGTAGGTGCCCCACACGCGACAGCGCATCATCCGCGGCATTGTCACATCCCTTCTTGTATTGGAACTGGAACTGTAGCCCAACCATTTTTTGTCATAACTTTTTTCTGCAAATCTGTCGCGAGAACTTGATCACCAATTGTACACAAACTCTGGTGATCTGTTTTGATAATGAAGGGGCCACGTATAAGATAACTGCGCCATTTCTCCACTGCCATCATTACAGCTAGAAATTATTTTTCATAAATTGATAGCTTCTGATTATTTACTCCAAGAGCTTTGCTATAGAAAGCCACAGTATGACCTTCTTGACAGAGGACAGCTCCAATTCCTGTATCACAAGCATCCGTTTCAATAGAGAACTGCTTGTTGAAATCAGGTAGCCTTAACACTGGTGCTGACATCATCGCTTGCTTAAGGTGCTCAAAAGCCTGTTGAGCTTGTGCATTCCACATGAAACCCTGCTTCTTCAGCAGTTGGGTCAAGGGTTTAACAATTATACCATAATTCTCAATGAACTTGCGATAGTACCCAGTAAAACCCAAAATGCCTCGTAGCTCTGTAACATTTCAAGGAGCAGGCCACTTCACCATTGCTTTAATTTTTTCCGGGTCAGTAGCCACACCTTTTGCCGAGATAATATGGCCCAAATATTCCAGCTCAGATTGCCCAAAGCTGCATTTACTCTTTTTTGCATACAGCTGGTGCTTTCTTAGTATAGCTAAGACTGTTTCAAGATGTTGCAGATGTAATTCCCATGTCTTACTATACCAAAATGTCATCCATAAAGACCAACACAAATTTCCTTATGTGGTCAGTAAAAATGGAGTTCATTAGGCACTGAAAAGTAGATGGAGCATTTGTCAGTCCGAAAGGCATAACTCTGAATTCAAACTGACCATGATGAGTTTTGAAAGCAGTCTTGAATTCATCTTGTGGCACCATTCGGATCTGATGATAACCAGTCGTCAAATCCAGTTTGGAAAACCAACAAGTACCCGCCAATTCATCCAGAATTTCATCAACAATTGGCATTGGAAACTGGCTCTTAATTGTTATGGCATTCAATTTTTTGTAATCAATACAGAATCACCAAGAACCATCTTTCTTTTTGACTAAAAGAACTGGCGATGCAAAAGGGCTTAGACTTGGAGTGATGATACCCGCTGCAATCATTTCTTTCACTTGTTTCTCTATTTCATCTTTCTGTAGTGGGGAATAACGATAAGGTCTCGAATTAACAGGGACAACCTCAGGAACCAAGTGGATAGAACACTAGTACAGAAAAGCTATTCTGTGGCGCACCATTTTGCTATTCTGTGGCGCATTGGTGGTGCGCCACAGAATAGTCGCCACTAAATAAGCTATTCTGTGGCGCACCACCCATGCGCCACAGAATAGCGGCTATTCTGTGGCGCACCCGTGTAACCATGCGCCACAGAATAGGGTGCGCCACAGAATTACTGCGCAGTACTGTACCCGTATATTCATACAAATACCTGTATAATACCAGTATAATACCAGAATACATGTATATTTCATATTTACACAGATATAACAGAAACAGAGATATATTTTCACAGATATATCAAAACAAACACATTACTAATATATGTCATCACAAGTTGATACAAAAGTGCGGAAGTTTTACACAATTGTTGAGATATACAAAAGTTCATCGAATCGTTGCCCACGTTACAAAATGAAGTGTTCACCGCCTACACTAGGATCGAATAGATTACATCTCGGCGTTGACGGTGAGCAATAGCGGGAACACGACGATCTCATGTAGCCTTCTTCGCGAGCGCTACGAGCGGAGCGGCGCCGGGAACGGTTTGCCGAGAGGCCCTTGAGTTTGTCTCCGCGTACCACTTCGTCATCTATCTGTACACAAGACAAAGATGAAAGTGTTAGTCAAATAAAAGCAAGAATTCTGATTAAAGAGAATACAAAACTATAAATAAGACTAGAGCTAGGTAATTAAAGTAACATAACTAAAAGTATATCGCATCGTCTGAAAAACTAGAGGTAGCCAAAGACAAAACAAGATTCAAAAAAGTTAATGCCTCATATATACGTAGAATATTATCGAGAACACACAAGGAATCCTGATAACCTTGTGGAACCAAGTAGAAGGCACACAGGTCTCACTCACGTCGCCCCTGAATCACATATATAGTGTCACAACGTTTTAATCATCGGCATTCTAGAGGATACAAAACTATAAACAAGAATGAATTGGAACATAATTAAAATAAGATTCAAAAGACTAGATTTAGTCAAAGACAAAACAAGATTGAAAAAAATTAATGCCTCATACTTAGAAGTGGCACACATAGGTTACAGGGACGGGGTGAGTGAGCCAAGTAGGATGCACGAGATGTGTCTTCTCGTGCATATCAACTTACCACAAAAAGATCAAATAGAGAAAAACCCGTATGATGGATCCTTCTTCCTGATTCGCTCCGGAAACGGATAAATGCCGTCTTTCGTCATCCACGTCCTCCTGTCATTCTGCTTATCTAGGCGTTCTTCGATCTCCCACTTAGACAACGCTGAAAATCGGTTGGGATATATATTTGATTAATGCATGATATAACTAGAGTATGATTTATTCATCTAATATAGAAAAGAAAGAAGCAAGGTTTCTACCTCTGGCGTTGTGTAAGGACCCCCCTGCTGTCTTGACATCTTCCAGGATGATTTTCGATAACTGTAACTGGATGCGATGGAAGTCTGCTCTAAGGTCATCATCGGTGAGATCCTCATCATATGTGGCCCATTCTTGGAGACGATATGGCAAATTCGTTATCACTGCATCCCGGACATACGATTTCATGTGTAAGAGGACGTAGAAGGCATCCACGTTGCCAGACTTTTGCTTGAGGCAATGAAACCCAGTCCCATGGTGAAACTTGTGTGTGTTGTCAATTACATGTTTCCCTTTCTTCTCGAAGGAACCTCCGTTTTTGGCGTAGCCCTCGAGAGCCTCATTGAGAACACCCTTAATTCTAGTGTAGTCTTTCGGCGTCGTCCCTGAGTCTAAATATGTGGCAGTTGACCACTTCGGGTGCACGGCGATGAGTACTGAGTACTTGTCACTGCTCAACACAATTGAAATGGAATATTGGAAAGGATCAACACAACAGAAGAAATCTATAAGAAAGCATAAGATACGACAGCGGCGACTAGATGCGGACTTACTTGAAAAAGAAAGGCAGAAGAAGGCTGGTCTTTGTGCTCATGTTCAGCATGATTCTCTGGAGGTACTCCGTGGCCCTGGCCCGTGTCGGTGATCCTTCCTCCAGCTGGCTGTCCCGCATGTAGTAGGGATCCACTACCTTGACGTACGGGGTTTGTTCTCTCCTGATCATCATCGCCTGGCTGAGCGCGTATAGGCGGACCAAGTTATAGTCCAGCCGTTTAAAGTGAAACAAGTTGAAGACGTCCTCGCACGATATGAAGAACAGATCCGCTGGAGATTCATCAACGAAGTCAACAAAGTCTGGCACCTTGACAGTGAACACCGGGTAGTTTGGATTCTCGTCTTTAAGAAGGTTGTCCTCTAGCTTCAAGATAGCAAGTTGCAAAGGGGCCATGCATCCATCTGCGAGGTGGAGCAGCTCCGAAGGCAGTATCGGTTGACCAGCTTCATGCAACCGGGACGACAAGTCACCCGCACGGGGTGGTATCATGGGATCACTCCGGACATACCCCGGGGTGCTACGTTTCGTCTTCGGAGCTGGCTTACTCCTCTTCCTGTGCTTCTTCTTCTTCTCTGCTGTATCTGCTGTATCTTCTGGAGGCAGTATTGGGTACTGTCTGGAGCCGAAGCTGATCACTGGGGCAGGCCCTTTTTTCCCTCCCTCAGTCCAAACCCTGACAGACTCACATATAGTTGTAAAGAGCGACATGAACGTCTTTGTCACCGCCTCTGAGATGAAACTCGGAATCATAATATTTTGCTCCATCGGTTCCTCGCCCCTTGTTCCAGAAACCCCAGCCTCGTCATTGTCGGCCATGTTTGCACTGCATTAAAAAGAGGCAAAAAGTTAGTATAACAAATTTAAGATAAAAAAATCACCTAACTAATAAGTACTAAGATACCCCGGCCCATGCACTAGTCGCAATACCCCATATGTCCTATTTTTAGCAAAGTCATGCCAAATTTCACGAAAAAATCCGGCATGACCTTTGCTAAAAAAGGGACATATGGAGTACCCGAAATTGCCGGAACGGAAGTTAATCGACGTTCCGGCAATCTCAAGGGCCTCTCGGGGTACCTGCAAGCATTTCCAACAAAAAAAAAACACATCTACGGCCGGCACCTCCGGCCGGCATCTCAACGACACGATGGTCGGAGCACAAGCACAATACCCCATATGTCCTATTTTTAGCAAAGTCATGCCAAATTTCACGAAAAAATCCGGCATGACCTTTGCTAAAAAAGGGATGGAGTACCCGAAATTGCCGGAACGGAAGTTAATCGACGTTCCGGCAATCTCAAGGGCCTCTCGGGGTACCTGCAAACATTTCACAAATCATGTTGGCCGGCATTCCCGGCCAACAACATCACAACAACACATGCATCCCCGGTCAACAACATCACAAGAACATCCGCAAAATATAGGAGGGCACCACCTATATTTTTGTTGGTTTTATTTTCCCATTTACGTTCTCATCATTGGCCACGGTTATGCTCTGGTGCGTCGGCCCTTTAAGGTCTTAGCACAACAACAATTTGTATGTTTACTCCAACAATGTCTACTACAACAAACTTTGTTCATAGACCCAGTAATGGACGGGCGAGAATGGCGGCACGCCTTTGGCTCGCCCAAGTGCGTGTAGTTGTAGCATGAACATTCAAGATTTAATAGAACATGTTAGGAAAATGGCAAGTCTGGCCAAATGGAGAGTTCCACCACGCAAGGCCGATCGAGTCAAACGAGCAGGCCTATGCATGAGACGACTAGCTGGCAAGCGGAAGAGCACGTGAAACTACCATAGCTTTCCGACGTTCGTGTCGTGACGAGGAAGTACTAAGCTGCTAGCGACCAATAATGGAGGGCCCGGGCCGGCCGGCGGAGATCGACGTGTACACGCAAGGAAGAAGAAGAAGAGGTGGAGTAGTACGGACCTGACGACCCAGTAGGAGTCCCAGTAGTAGACCTCCCGGAACCTGGCGCCCGGTACGACGACCCTGCTCGGCAGCGGGAGTAGCATGTGCGCGTCGGGCCGCGCGGCCACGGCCGGGGACACGCGCCGCGTCAGGTCCTTCCAGAGCGCGTGCACCTCCAGCGCCCACGCCCGCGCCTCGCCGCTGCCCGCGACGCGCGGCAGGAACCCGTGCGGCTCGGGGTCGAAGTCCGGCGGGTCGCGGACGAGGGAGGCGGCGAGGTCGCGGACGAGGGAGGCGGCGGGGTCGCGGACGAGGGAGGCGGCGGGGTCGCGGACGAGGGAGGCGGCGCCGGCACGGACGAGGGAGGCGGCGCCGGCGAGGGTGAACGGCGGCGGCGCGGGTTATGGGGAGAGGAAGAAGAGATCGAAGAAAGAAGAATGAGAACGAAGAAGAAAACGGCGGCGCCGGTTTTTGGATAAGGTACCTTATTCTGTGGCGCATCCCCCTAGCAGTGCGCCACAGAATTAGCTTATTCTGTGGCGCACCGATAAGGGGTGCGCCACAGAATAGTTGGTTTTTTATTTAAATTTTCTGTTTTTACACACATGTTAATAAAAAAAGTTAATAGTTGTTTTTATTTAAATTTTCTGTTTTTACACACATGTTAATAAAAAACAGTTAATAGTTGTTTTTTTATTTAAATTTTCTGTTTTTACACACATGTTAATAAAAAACAGTTAATAGTTGGTTTTTTTTTTTTAAATTTTCTGTTTTTACACACATGTTAATAAAAAACAGTTAATACAAATATTGAAACTGTGCCATATATATCAAATTACATAGACCATATGCTTGTCTCTCATACAAAACAAATTATATATAATACACAAAAAGTTTTCGATCTTCATCCCGGCCGGTTCCAAACTACCATTTCTTCTTTCCCTTCTTGGCGGTTGAATAGCTTAGGCCGGTCACCTTGAGACTTCTTCGCGTGAACGGACAACCTTTGGTAGGTAGGGAGGTCTTCCTTTTTTCTTTAGAATTAGTAGTAGGCATGTCGAAGTAGTTGTCGAATTCCTCCTCGATCTTCGGATCGCCGTCCAGGTCCTCCTCATTGGCGTCTCCTTCCATTCCGATGATGCTCCTCTTGCCCCTCCTCACGACAACACGGTTAGGCTTTGACGGGTCGGTAATGAAGAAGCATTGATCGACTTGGCTAGCGAGTACCCATGGCTCATTTTTCGCGGAGGCTTTCTTCGAGTTGGCTTCGGGTATAACCATGGTGGTGAAATACCGGCCTTCTTTTTCGACGTTCTTGGCCCATCTCACACGGAACATTGGCACCGACTCTCCACAGTAGTTGAGCTCCCATATCTCCTCTATCCTTCAAAGTATCTTTGTTTGACGGTAGCCTCGTCATCGGCGTAGGATAGCATAGTTACTCCTGAGTTTTGATATTCGCTACTCCTGTCCTTTTCCTCGGTGCAGAATCTGAAACCGCTGATGCCGTACGACTGATAAGTCCTTATGTTGTGCCCGGGGCCCTGTGATAAGGAGAATATGACTTTTTCATCTTCCGTAGATGGCTTTTTGCACTGTGCTTCAAGCAGTTGCCTTTTCTTGAACCAACTGGTGAAGCTGGAGTTGTGCTCTCTGGTTACGTCTCCCTTCTTCCTCGGCCGGCCCAGGTCGATGTAATTCTTCTCGATTAAGCTTTTGTGCTCTTTCACCCAACGTTCGATCAATTGTAAGTGATGTAGCGCGACCCGGTGAGCCCTGTCAAAGTCATCGCGTCGACCAACAATGTCGACAGGGAGTGAGCGGTAGCCCTCGCGGTGACCAAATCCAGCGAGCCTGCCGACGTGCGGCCTGGTGGCCAGACCAACATCCTCGTTCTCGGTGCTTAGATAACTCTGGCAGAAGGTGATGCACTCTTTGGTCAGAAAGCCCTTGGCCATGCTTGCGTCTGGACGGGCCCTGTTGCGAACGAATCCTTTGATGACACCGTTCTGCCTTTCGAACGGCATCATGTAGTGCAGGAACGTCGGACCGAGCTTCAGTATGTCATCAACGACGTGGAGAAGGAGATGCACGCAGATGTCAAAGAACGCGGGCGGGAAGTAAATCTCGAGCTCGCATAGTATCCCCACGATCTCATCCTGTATCTTCTGGAGCTGCCTCACACCGATCGACTTACGGTTGATGACGTCAAACAAATCCCAGCATTTTCTCCACGGGTGGTCCATGCGAAGCCACCTTTGAGCCCCTGGGTACACGGTTTTCGAAGCCCTTGTATTCTTGGTAGCTGGATATGCGGGGTCTCATCCATGCACCTGATACATCCACAGAATCCGTGGCCCACCTGGGCCGATACAGACGACATTCCAGGATAGTCCTGCACCGTCGTGAGCAACGCGGCGCTCATATTGAAATATTCTTTAGTGGCGCCCACGTACGGACAGGGCGTCTTCCATAACGTTTCTAACTCCTCTTTCAACAGCTCGAAATACAGATGTATGTCGACACCTGGTTGTTTCGGACCCTGAATAAGCATACTCATGTGTATGTACTTTGACTTCGTGCACAGCCACGGGGGAAGGTTGTAAGGCCATACAAACACGGGCCAGGTGCTATGTGTGCCATTGAAGAACGGATTCATTCCATCTGTGCACATACCCAGCCTGACGTTCCTTGCGTCGCCCAAAATCTTCGAAGGCGATGTCCAATGCTTGCCAATTGTTAGCGTCTGCAGGGTGTGTCAGGATGGTGCCCTTCTCCGGATCTTCTGCGGGCTTCTCCCTTTCCGCGTGCCATTGCATGAGCTTTGCTTCCTTAGGATCCACGAACCACCGCTGAAGACGGGGAGTGATAGGAAAGTACCATACCACTTTTCGAGGATTTTTCTTCTTTCCACTCTTGTACCGTCCGTGACCGCACACCGGACATTTGGTCAAGTCCTCGTAATCGCCCCGATAAATTACGCAATCATTGATGCAGGCGTGGTATCTCTCGTGCGGTAGGTCAAGATGGCACAGGACTTTCTTGGCCTCCTCGATGTAGTTGGTAATGTGTTACCCTCGGGGAGAATATCATGCCAGAATTTCAGGTTCTGGTTGAAGCTCTTGTCGGTCCAATGTTTCCCGACTTCATCTCCATAGCATTAAGCGTTACTTGCAAACGCGTATCCTGAGGCCGGCACCCAGGATACAACGGAGTGATCCCGTCTATCCCCATTTGCGCTAGCTTGGCTTTCTCTCTATCGTTGCTCGTCTGACTGAGAAGCAGTTCTTGAAAATGAGCATCCTGCAAGCCCAAACTTAGTGGGGTCTGCTCGTCTCCTTCGTCATGATGACCATGTCCGCGGCATCCTTTGTCATCATGATGATCTTGTCCGTCACCGGCATCTCCTTCGTCATCATCTTGTCCGCCGCGGGCATCTCCTTCGTCATGACGATGATCTTGTTTGGCTTGTTCCGGCATGAAACCGTGCCTGAGCAGGCGCTCCTCCAATAATCCAGAATCAGGGTGTATCCACCTCTCATGTTTGCATTTTCGACACGGTCATCTTATCTGCCTCCCGTTGGACCGAATCATGTCCGCCTTCGCTTGGTCCTTTATGTTCTGATTTGACTGGAGCTCATCATTATGACCATGGTTGACTACGCGCTATACATAGAGAAGAACGAGAGTACATAACTTAATTAGAGCCGCAACATGCATGCACACACAAACACACAAACACATCTCAGTCCGGCATCTCAACGACACGATGGTCGGAAGCACAAGCACAATTAATACCCCACATGTCCTATTTTTAGCAAAGTCATGCCAAATTTCACGAAAAAATCCGGCACGACCTTTGCTAAAAAAGGGACATATGGAGTACCCGAAGTTGCCGGAACGGAAGTTAATCGACGTTCCGGCAATCTCAAGGGTCTCTCAAGGTACCTCCAAACATTTCCAACAAGATGGTCAAAGCACAATAACCTTTCTCACTTTGTAGATTTGATCCAAAATAGAAGATGGGAGAAAGGAGACTATGTATGGAGGTGTCTATCAACCAAAATAAGTTTAACTAAAAAAAAATGGAGAAATATATGGTCAAAAATGGATGGGAAGGAGGAGCACCACGAGTTGGGAGGAGAGGAGGAAGAGAGGAGGAAGAAGAGGAAATGAGAAATAGGTAGGGGAAAGTGGGTTGAGATGGCCTTATAAAATATCTGGTACAGTTATTCTGTGGCGCACCCCTAACTGGTGCGTACAGAATAAACTTATTCTGTGGCGCACTGGGTCAGGTGCGCCACAGAATAGTTCCCCCAACTATTTGTGGGGCCAGAGCACCTTATTCTGTGGCGCACCTGCATGGATGCGCCACAGAATAAACCTATTCTGTGGCGCACCTGAACCAGTGCGCCACAGAATAAGGTCAAAAGTGGCAGACCCGTGCGTTGGTGTGGGGCCGCTCTTATTCTGTGGCGCATCCTTATAGCCGTGCGCCACAGAATAAGGCTATTCTGTGGCGCACCATGGCTGGTGCGTCACAGAAGCTTATACTGTGGCGCACGGCTATAAGGTGCACCACAGAATAAGCTTCCATAGAATTGGGTTTTCCTACTAGTGGAATGATCATAATCTCGGGAAGGTGGTAAGCTGTCTGGTGGAAAACACAACTGTAAACTGATCTAACAGAACAGTGATCTCCCCTGGATCATTGGTCACTGAATGCACTGTTTTATGTTCCAGCAGAGCAGTAGCCCATATCTCATTTTCTTTGTGCCATTCCATAACTTGCTCAAGGATAATTCTTGTAACTGAATGTCTTTCACAGATTGATATCCCTGCAAGGTGATAAGCTGACCCTTGTGCTCGAACTGCCGCCACTTATCTTCCAATGACATTTCATTTCACCCACTGCTCAAGCCAATCCATCCCCAATATGACATCATAGCCTCCCAGATCGAGCACTTTAACATCATAACTAAAAGCATTATCCTGCACCACCAATGAAAACCCTTGACCTCAGTAGTACATGGCATGATAGCCCCATTAGCTACTCGAACAGATTGTTTTGCGAGCAATGGAGTTTCAATAGCACCAATTCTCAACGACACTCTTGTCCACAAAACTGTGAGACTACCCGAGTCAATGAGGATAAGGATTGTTTGATTGCCAATACAAGCACGTAGTTGTATGGTAGATGGTCCCGCAGCACTTGAAACCGCACAGACAGACAGCTGCATAGTTGCCAAAGCTGCTTCTTGTTCTTCGACCTCATCTAGAACAGCATCTGATAATATTTCATCACTCTGTAAGGACACAACCAATGCATTCAGTACCAGCGTTGCTGGAAGGATAGCACACACATGTCCAGGTACATTTTTTTCTCCACAGCGAAAACACAATCCATTAGTCCTTCTGTACTCTTTCAGTTGCCTAGCTTTCCACAAATCACCAGAAGCAGCTGAGTTCAAACGAGATTCAGCCCACTGAAATGGGACACGATTTGGGAATGTCTTCGCCCTTCGTTCTGCTCAGAATTTCCTCTTGCACCTTAGCATACAATGCTGCTTCCCGGACAGTATCAGGTAGTTGCATTTCAACTGCAGATTTCAATTCTCCTTCAATCCTAACACAAATTGGGTTACCAACATCGTTTCACTCACAGTCCCTTCATACAACTGCAACTGATATACCAACTGATTAAATTCCCTCTTGTACTCATCCACAGTTCCTGTTTGTTTCAACACCATCAATGCTCACATCTTCTCACGGTGCACATTCACATCAACTCCTGCAACACTGCTTCCCGGAACTGTTCCCAACTTAGCCAATCATGTTGTAATTTGAAGGCGTGAAACCAATGTGCCCCATCTATGCAGTGTTGTTGAAGTCACTTTGAAACCAACAGGAATATCATACAGTGTAAATAAGCTGCACATCCATCTAGCCAAATACGTGCATCTGCCCCGTCAAATTTCAGAAAATCCATCTTCGGCATCCACGGTTTCTTACCGCCGATTCCTCATGACTACGACCGGGATCAAATTGTTGTTGAGATGAGTTACGAGATGATACCAGTGGTGGAACGAGCGGTGTCGGATTCGGCATCGGTTGGTGGACGCTGAAACGGGCCGTCACCTTCCCTCGCTGGTTCTCCGTGGACGTAGACGACATCGACCCTTGCTTGGCGGTGCGCGCCGTGGCTACTTGCTCCGCCCGCACCTCCCCAGCGAAGTCATGGTGAGATTCCTTGGACTGGACCGCGTCCATGCGATCGACCTGCTCGCTGAACCGCACATCCAACGCGTCCAGGCGCACCGAGATCGCCGCGATCCCCAACATTTTCTCGCTGACGGACTTGAGCACCTCCAATTCATGCATCACGCGGACCTCAAAGTCGCCCATGGCCTCAATCACCTGCCTCGCTTGGAGCCTGCTTTGGATGGCGCTGTCGCGACTTCTTCTTTGGATCAACCAACAAATCCGGATTTATGCCAGGTCGCACCCGATGGCAACCAGCAACCTTCCTCGGGATTTTACGAGTACGATCTCGAGGATTCAAAGCGCGCCAGAACGTACCGAAGCTCTGACACCAACTTGTGATGTCTAGGGTTCTAGGGATCACAAAACCATGGAGTAATCACATCATAGAGTAGAGACAGGGAATAGCAGGAGACAGGGAGGACGAAGGGTAGGTGGAGATTCAGAAATCTGTTCTATCTCAATGATTTTCGCTGGCCACACACGGCAGCTATTTAACGATACATGGGTCTCAGCCCAACACAAGCCCAACATGGCCCACACGCACACAGGAGCCCACAATCCAAACGCCTCCTCTCGCCGCGCGTTGGCTTGTGGTATATGATCTTCAGGTTCATCTGTTCCAGCCTTGTCTGACAGTGTTGCCTCCAGCACACTGACAATAGAATCAAGATTAAACCTAACACCACGGCGCTTCCAGGCGATTCCGCGCCGTGCTCTATCGTAGACGCGACGTCGTATCCTGCCCTTCCCCCAGCCGTCTGCAGACCCCACGTTCCTGCTCCCTTTCCGATGAGGGCGCCAAGCTCGAAACCGCTCCGCCGCCAAACCGCGCCACGGCCGGCCGTGAAACCGGCAAGCCAAGGAGCCGAGGTTAGGGTCTTGTTATTCTTGACACTGACGTTGCGGGTTCTGGTGGTGGCAATCTGCCAGACCTTAAAATGTAAACATAGTCCCCAACGGCCAAGACAACTTCCCCTCACGTCGCCCCCAGCGGCGCTAGGGGCGACCACCAAGCGCCGCTCGCCCTCACTCGTCGGCACCGCCCTGCCGCTGCCGTTGCCGGCCTCGGCCGCGGCGGTGGCGGCACCCTCCGCTGCTGCCAAAAGGTGGCCGAAGGGGAGGTCCTCACTCTCGTATGGTGGATGGCCGGCCCGTGGGGGCGGCGGCGGCCGGGGCAGAGGAAGCCGAGCGGCGGGCTTGGGCGGAGGAGCTGGTGTGCGGGCATCTCGCGGCGTTGGAGGAGGCAGAGGAAGCCGAGCCGGCGTGTTCGATGGGCTTGGGGGCCGATCTGGGCCCGTCGGGCCCAAGCTGTGGCGGCGCGTGGGGGTGGTTTCTCCCTGGTCCGGTGGGCGAGGATGCCGAAGTTGTGGTGCGGCGGAGGTGCTCCGGCGCCGGGCGGTGCCCCCGGGTCGGGATGGTGTGCGGGTCGGATGGTACAAGTCTGGATGCGCGGCGCCTGACGGTACGGGGCGCGGTGGCGGTGGCTGCTAGGCGGCGGCGCTGAGGTGGAGGTGGTGGGCTCCGGCGGGGCATCAGGACTGGCATCCCTCGCTGCCGATCTTGGTTTGGGGCAGGGGGAAGCCGGGACGGCGGCCCCGGTCCTGTTCGGCGTTGCTTTTGCAGCGGCATCCTCGGTGGCATGGGGTGCGTCTGTGGGTTGCGGCGGGTGGTGCTCGGTGGTCGGCAGCAGGCCCCTGCAAGGCTTGTGCTCTCTAGCGCTTCCCGGCCGGGTCAAGATCCGGGCGAAAGTCCAGCACCGGCTTCGGTTTGTGCCGACGACGGCGGCGCCTTTCGTGCGTCGTTCTCCTTCTTGTTCACGTCGTCGAGGAGATTGATTCGGTCCGACCATTGGTGGCAAGATCTCCGGGTGAAAACCTAAGCTCCTTCGGAGTGGGCGGCGGTGACGAACGCGTCATTACCTTGTTGGAGGTATCGCTTGGAGCTCTTGCCCCCGCGGTGCGCTGGCTTCGCGACGGCAAGGCGGGATGGCTCTGCGGTCGGGGGAAGCGGATGCCGGGGTGGCGACCTCGGACGGTGGTGGTATTTCGAGGCGGCGGCCTCGGTCCCCTCTACAGCGACGGTCCTATGGGCAGGGCCATCTCCTGGCGAGGTCTGGGTGGCGATCTGGTGCTGCACGGGCAGCAAGTGTGTCGGCCCGGCTGGTTCAGCTCCGGCAATGCGGAGTTTGATCCGGTTGCTACGCCGGGGCGGCGGCCCCGGATTTGGCGCGACGTTGAGGTCTGCGGGCGGTCGTCTTTAGCGAGGGTAGCAAGGGCTACGAGACGGTTGGGTCATGCGGCGTTGTGGCTCGTGTGCGGCTTTGGTGCCGAGTGGTGTATGTCGGGGCGGCGGCCCCGGGTTTGGTGGCGTGTTTTGTAGCGTTCGGTGGACTAGCGTCGTATGTGGGCGGCGGTTCCCTCGTTTGTGCGGTTTTTGTCCTGTTTTCCTCATAAACAGGGTATTTGTACGGTTTTTGGGCCCGGTTTTCATTATAAACTGGGTCAATTCTTTCTTCTATACGAATGCTACGATGCATCTAATTCTTGAAATTGTAGCCACAATTTTGAAACTTTTACGGTGTATGTGTCGTCAGCTGATGGGGAAACAGATTTGGTTCATATGCTGGAGCCTGCACATGTCTATAATGTCTACCTGCACTTGTTTCCACTGCCCATGTCACAGCTCCAACGTTTTTTTTTAAACAAGGCAAAAGCTCTGCACGGCGCCACGCCCCTCCATCGACCTCCGCCTCGGAGTTGCCAGAGGCTCACCTCCGCCTGCGCTCTCCGCCCACCGGGACCCCCTTCGCCTCCGCCACGCGGGAGGACCTACGGACCTCGCCTCCACGCGCTGGACCGCCCTCCATCGCCACGCTCGTGTTCCCTCATCCGCCTCCGCCGACCTCGCCTCCACGCGTTGGACCGCGCGCCATCGCCACGCTCGTGTCCTGCATCCGCCGACCTCGCCTCCACCCGATTCCTCCGGCGCGCGCCCTATAGGGCCCTGGACTCCCTCCGCGCGCTTCCCTTGATGCCCCTCGACGGGGCCCCGATGCGCCATCGCCACGCTCGTGTCCTGCATCCGCCGACCTCGCCTCCACCCGATTCCTCCGGCGGCCGCCCAATAGGGCCTGGACCCTCCTCCGCGCGCTTCCCTTGACTGCCCTCGACGGGAGCACCCCGATGCGCCGCACGTGCCGCCGGAATCCTCCGCCACGGATCTGCCGGCAACCTATTTTTTTTAAACCTGAAAAAGACTTTTTGTGACGCACCAAGCTTCATGCGCCACAGAATCTTCGTATTTCTGTGGCGCATGGGGATGCGCCACAGAAAAATATTTTTGTGGCGACGATTCTGTGGCGCACCCACCGTGCGCCACAGAAAGTCAAAACGGTGCGCCACAGAAAGGCCTTTTCCTACTAGTGATATTGTTATATTAGGAGCAAAGACAACCAAGGGCAAAGCCAAAAGGGAAAAAAAGGTTTACATCAAGCCTATCATCCAACGATTTCCGCCAACTTCTTAGCCCCAGCTAGGATCCAGTTGTTGCTTTCTCTCTTTATGCGTTGAGAAAGGATGGAGGGCATTGTAAAAGTGTAGTTGAAGACCCTCGCGTTCCCTTCCTTCCAAATTTCACATTTGATTAGGATGATTGCCGTTTTCGGGCCTTTGCGAGGCTTTGCATGAGCGTAGGGCATTTGAGCCACGAGGATGCCTCTGTCCAAATCCTTTTTGAATAGTGGCATTCGAACATAATGTGTCTTCCCATCTCCGGTTGACCTCTGCAGAGATGACAGACGGCCTGATGCGGCCATCCCCTGATGGCAATATGGTCAGACGTTCATAGCCGGTTCTGGATATCAAGCCAAGCGAAGAAGGAGCATTTGGGAGGGCCAGACAACGGCCATAAATGAGCAAGATGAGGCTCCAATGAACTGCGCTTTGTATGCGGACTTGGCTGAATAGACCCCTGAGCTCAAGAGGGTCCAGAGGTGGCAAACTGAGAGATGTGCTCGACCGTAAAGTTCCCCACGCCGAGGTCCGATATTTTGAAGTATGTGAGTGCGTCATGGACATTTCTCTTTTTGTGCCTGGAGGGCTCAAAGAGGTCCGGCGTGATAACTTTTGGAGGGAGCCCATCGAGCCATGACGACCCCCAAAAGGAGGCTTTTAGACCGTCCCCCACCGTCACTTTTGTGGCCGCATTGAAGAGGCTCTTATCATTGTAATCCTTCGGCGTTTCTAAACCCACCCACGGCTTGTCAGGAGATGCCGAACTCATGCCATAGCCACCTTAATCTTAGTGCCCATCACTACCCTTAGACCCTATAGAAGTACCATATGGTCACGTTCATGCACCGACCGACCAGCCCAAGAAGGTTTGAAGTTCAATACCAGCTCAAGAAGGTTTCAGTTCAATGCCAGCGCACAGCCTGACAAACACAATCTTATTCAGCGAGTGTTGCAGTGTCTCAAATTATCTACTTGTTTGAAAATTAGGAGGACTGATGTTCACCACATGGCAGTCTTTCCGCACAGACTACAACCTACTCCCTCCTTTCCACATTATAAGATGTTTTAGATATTTTAACATGGACCACATACATAATCAAATGAGTGAATATACACTCTAACAAGTCTAGTATATCTGAATTAGAAAAAGGCTAAAACATCTTATATTACGGAAAGAAGCTAGTATTCAAAAGAAAAGAATGAGGCAACAATAAGAAAGTTCGGAAACATCTGAGGAGAACGGATAGTTAAATAATTAATTAAGGATTTTCTTGAAACAATTACAAAGAAAGATCCAAAGGAAACTAGAAAAGAAAGATAAAAAACATGACATATGGTGATTTTTTTGAATGTCTATATGTTTTTATCTTTCTGTAATTCCTTTATTTTACAGAATAATTCAGATTTCTTTACCTTGTTTTCATGTTTTTTATTTTGTTCCCTTTATTGTTTCCTAAAATGTTGGTAGTTCGCTAGGGAATTTTTATGATTTCTCGGTTCTTTATATTACGGATTTTTGAAATACATTATTTTTTTGTTAAAGTAAGAAAACTTCTATGTGTTTTTATTTTTATTTTAAAAATCGTTTGATTCTTTCAAAACAAAATATTCCCAATCTTTTATGGTGGGTGTTCAAGTCCATATGATTTTGAAAATTAGTGGATTTCCCCTCTTATCCAAGAAGGTGACTGAAGAATAACAATCAAATGATGGTTTTGGCCACTACATTATTCTCCTTTAGTTTTGTTGGGGACAAAATAATAAGTTCTTGTACAACATGTAATGCAAAGTCCTGCCAATTGAGTTTATGACTTATGAGAAGTTTCTCATTTAGGATCGATATACAAGTGTATTTTCTCTCGTAGTATTTGTGTAAGGAAGACGATGACTCAGACTAGAATTTGCCTACGGGGAAACCGACAAACCAAAGTTCCAAGTTGCTGATTCCACCCGTTGCAACGACCGTGTGAACATCGTGCACCTTAAGGCCTAAGATAGACTTTACGAGCGACATTCTGTTAGTTTTTGAAAGTAAAAGCTAGTGAATGGACAGAGGAAGATATACGTGTGTGCGTACTGTATTCGTTGCTTCATTCGTTCCGTCTTCCTCAGTTCGTTGAAGTCAAAGAGATGAGCACAGAAAATATGTACTTTTTTCTGGCGGGATGTACTTGATGTACTTATAGGTCAAAATTCATGATTTTAGGTAATTGCAAATTTTATCGGTTTCTAAAGTTACCAACAATTCATCTCCATCCATACCTTACCCCCTGTACGCCAGGTGGACAGCTCGGACATAACCCGAATACAAAAGTGTTACCCAACCGGATCCCTATAACTAGCACAGTCCGAGTTGTCTGACACCCGTTAAATTCAGATCATACGTTTGGGCGGATATGGAACGACATGGACACGGCAGGATGCGTTCCCCACGTCAGATCTTCTCGGGACGGTCCACTCCGACCACACATATTCCCCACTCCATCCCACACTAGACAAAAACATATAGTCTCTGTTTAGATTTCTGCTTCTACTTTTGGGTCAAAAAGGCTAGCAGAAAGCCAAACAAACACCCGAAGATACGAAAGCGCTTCCAGAAGCGCAGCTCGCGAATGCACTGGGAGCCCGAAGTGAGGTTAGAGGTGCTTCCCGAGCTTTTCCCTGCTTCCCGATTTGCGCTGGAAAGATATACCCTCAGTACTTTGGAGTATTTACAAAACTCTTGCCATCCTGACATAAACACAGCTGGCTCGTGCAACCAGGCACTGACCGATGTCTGTGACCCACATTCCCCTCTTCTCCCCATCCCGTAGCCATGGCAACGCCATGGTTAGGGGATCCCGACCCCGATGTTCCCTGTCGCCGCTCACGCCGTCCCTGAATCACCCTCGTTCCCGTCGGCCGCCGGATACATGTTCTCGTTACTCCGAGGGTATTTCAGATAATTCATCAGTTTTAAACATAATTTGAATGTTATTCATTACACGTTAATTAGAATTCCACATATTACAGTCAGGTAGAGCCAATTAGTTGTCAAACATTGAAACTCAGAATTAGCTAATTGTTTCAAATCAACATTTATACACGTTTTTCAGCATTTAGGGGCATTCTAGACATTTCATCTTTAAGCGAACAGCAGCAGCTATCAAAAGCACTCCTACTCAACATTAAATCTCTCCTTCCAGGAATTGCTTCCCACAACTGCTTTCTAACAGCCCACTGGTTACAATTACTTCATCAACAGCAGCAGCCCAAAAAACAGACCCTTAACCGCTATGCTCGCTCCACCCCACTCCAGTCCTCCTCTCACTTTCCTCCGCTCCACCATGGTCGGCTCATTTGACTAAAACGGCATAATTTAAAGCTCTTGTCTCATTGTCGTCTTGGATTGGCTAGCGGCGGAGAATTCGAGCTCTCTTCCCCTACCCGTCCCTTCCCTCCCAGTACCATGAGGAGCTGGCCCTCTGCTTTGCTCTCTACCTCTCGCTGGAGTACAAGGGTGGCTCTTCGAGCTCCGCGTCGGCGGCTAGCCAGGTCTAATGCACTCGTTGGTCCGCACAGTTTTCGCATCGGTCCGCATCTTCAGTGAGGCGGTCCCCGCCGACAAGTACTCTCAGGGTCGCTGGTGTGTTGCATTCTCCGAGCCTCGGTGCGAGGGTGGATCCCGCCGGTCCGAGAATGACCCCGTCTTGCGTGAGGTCATGTGCTGGTCGTTGACCTCCGCAAAAACAGGTGTCTATCCCCGTCGTAAACGCGAAGGCGTTGAAGGATGACATCGAGGCGTCCGAGCGGGTCGTGGCTGAGAAAGCAGCTACCACAGCTTGCCCAGTTTTAAATTAATAAAGCCAAGATACCATATTGTTACAACTTACAAAAACTAGAAACAAGCAAAGATTACAAGCTGCGCCTACAGCAAACTGCACAAGACAGGCCGAGCAGCAGCGAACATCACCAGGAGAAAGCAAAAGGAAGCCCCTACCCCTACTGCCGACATTCCGTTGTGCGAACTACGCATCGACACCAGAACTGAGATCCGCTGGGCGCAACCAAAGCGATGAAAGCTGCCTGCTTCCGGAGATGGGATGAACTGAAGTTGCGCAAGTGCAGAACTAAAGCCAAACACACCGAAGAAGGAACAACAAGCGTTGCCGGGAAAATCTTGACGAAGACGCCGCCTAAAGCCCGGCGCTACGAAGCAGGCCCGTGCCGCCAGACGCCTCGCCGACTCCATGCTCCTCGTCTTCCTCTGATGGAAGTGGCTAATGCAATAGTTTCATTTTCGATCGACATGTATTACCGCCACCCCAGAGATGACAAGGGGAAAGGCCAAGCAAAATGGCGAATCGCCCTATACTGCAGTTGAATTTCTACGAGCTGTCTAATTTAGTTCTGGTCCAAATGGGTAAATAGTTCTTAGTACTCCCTCCGATCCATATTAGTGGGCATAGCTTTGTCTAAATTCATATGTATCTAGTTAAGTATTTAGACTAGATACATGTGTATCTAGACAAAGTTGTGCCCACTAATATGGATCGGAGGGAGTACTAAATATGAGGTGCTTTTTGGCCTGTAGTCTCGACATTCTAGTTTCTTTATCCGAGTCATCAACCAGAGGCTCCACATTGGTTGTTGCGTACGTAACGGCAAGAACAACCGCTTAAAAGTGACACAACTGCTTAACAATAAGAAGCAGTGCAACATCCGCGTAGGTGCTGGACTGCAGAAAGAATTCTCCGTCACTGTTCACCTCGTCAAATTCCCTGCCCAGTCGCACACGATGGAAGTACACGCGGTATTCAAGAAAACTACGAGCAATCAGTTCCCTTTTTATAGCTAGTGCGAGAGCGTAAGAACAGTCCAGCCATCTCACAGTGCCAACGTTTGCAGCTCCGCTTGCAGCATCAGTTTACTTCTAGCCTTTTTGCAAAGTTTAGTTCGTCTGCCGATCAGAATTTGCAATGATGAGATCAAAGTCTGTCGTGCCGGTGATCATTATGATGATGGCGATCACGGCGCTCCTCGTCGTGTCAAGCTCGGCGCGGCCATTGGGCGCCAATGCGCCCGCAGGAGAGGCCGCCGCGGCAGCTGCCGTCGTCGTCTCCGGCGAGTCCATCCTCCAGCTTCTCATGCAGAACCTGCAGGGAGGGCCAGGAGCGTCGTGCACGACCAACAGCCCCAATGTTGGATGCCCACCATCCCCACCTATGGGTTGACGTCATCTCGCTAGCTGATCTGGCGAACTGCCAGGACTATACAAGAACTTGGTTAATTTATAGTGTGGTGTATGCATTCTTCGATTCATTTGTAATTAGTTCTATTTCTTGTTGAATAATTCTCCCGAAGTGTACAGTAGGTATACGTTCTCCATTCTAGGTTTATGGCAACAAATTCCGGCACCTGACTCTTCTGCTGGCGCTTTGTTTTTTTAATACTTTTCTTCACCATGAATTTTTTCATGTCGTCAACTGTTAGAAACAATATGAATACAAATCAAATTACAGCGTTCAATTAAAATATTTTGGGTGTATAGTTTCTCTGCCAAATATTCTTGATATATTGTGCTCGACTGTTAATTAGTGCAAGACCAGTGTTTGTTATTAACATCTGTGAACGGTTGATTTCCCACAGGACCAATACACATCCTTGGACTTTGCCTCGCCTTTTCGGAGAAAAAAAAAGACCAACACACATGAAGGAGAAACTCCCAAACATTGGCCGAGATCTGAAAACATTCGAATCTAAACAGTGAAAGTTGCGATATGAACTTTAAATAATTTATTATGAAGTTTAAACAAATCAAACTTAGATTTCAAGTATATTGATTGGAATTTTTAAACCCTTTTAGATAAACTTGAAAATATGGTGAATTTTTTAAAAAATTAACCTTTTGAAAAGATTGAATCATCTTTTAGCATGAACAAATCCTAGATGACCTGACTTCTTCGGTGGTCGGACCTCCTATAAATGATCCAAGCACCTTTTGTGATCTTGATGATCTCTTCGTTACCATATCTTCTCTTGACCATCCAACCTCCGCTTGTACGACCTCGACAACCTTGTTGGTGCCTGGATCTCCCCTAGACGAGCCAATCGACGGTTGAATCGGCATCACACCAGAGAGAGAGAGAGAGAGAGAGAGAGATGAGTCACGCTGGCCAACTATACACCATGAGAGAATTTTGTCAATACTCTTACCAAAATGGATTCTTGTTTCTAAAATTATATTTTATTCATAAGATTTCGAGACAACGTTCCCATTTAGAATATTTTACTTCCACTACGATTGTTTTGTTTTGTCGGTAGTAGTGGAAACATGCCAAATATAGTTTGAATATTCGTCATACTTTACATCTACTTTGACGTATAGTACAAAGGAAAATTTGAATATTCTCATAATAGTCATTGAATCAAATAGTGGTCAATTTTTTATTAATCAAACATACATTCTATTACCTCAATTTTGTACATTTGTTTCACAAATGTTAAGATCGTAATCATAATATATATTTCGTATTATTGATATCAACGTATATTTGCATAATCTTAATCAATTAAAGAAAGTTTGACTTGCAAACAAACAAACATGACTTACATTTTCGGAAGGAGGCCGGGAGACACAAGTTAAATTTAATTAGCGCCCCGTGGAAATGCGTTAATTAAGTTGCACTACATGTCATAGACCAAACAAATATGTAACTTTCTTGTAGCACAGACCAAGTCCAAGTCAAGCTAACAGAATCTAGACTAGTAGGGAGTCTAGTATGCATCTTTATGGAAGGACTAGTATGCATATATGTACTATGATGGACTAGAGTAGCGGAAATTCAATTTCGTGTTCCAAAACAAAGTGGAAGTCAACTAGTCAATATATAGCAGGGGTCCGTACTTTCGACTCTGAGCGAATTTCAACATATGTACAGTTGAATTTCGCTTGTTTGTTCCTGTTGGGTACGGTTTGAATGCCAAAATTCAGTTCCGAATGATGGTCCATGAACTCTGGCAGAGCAAGTTCGCTCCACTTGTCTCTCTTGTCCTCGAGAAAACTTCTGGCTGTCGTTAAGCCATGGAGTAAAGGTTATATATTTTTTATTTTATTTTTGACAACGAGGTTTAGTGACGTTCCCGAGTGTTTGCTTGAGCGCGCCTTATCCATGTTGTCTGTCGTAGCAGATTTTTGCACTTGACAGGCCGATCATCAACCAGACGATTTGGTTTCACATTTGTCGGCAAGAACTACTGCCTAAAGTAACACAACATGTACTGAAGTATTTTTATGTGGGATGAAATATTTGCACATTGATTTGACGTACGTAAACTCATCTGGAAGAAGCGCTGCCGTGGAGTGTTTCAGCAGAAGGTGCTGTCGGAATTGCAAATAATTGAGTGTATTAAAGATGATCTGTTCGTGCTGGGAACCTACCTCATGGAAAAGGAGCTCTCTCAGGAGATTTCAGAGACAGGCCTCCGGCCTGACGGCCGCGAGTAGCCAGTCTGCAGCGCCTCTGTTTTTCTTTACCTTCTTCAGTTTTTCTTGTTTGGCTAGTGTCTCCCTAGCTTTTAACTGAACCTATTCTTCCCTCTGAAATACATTGGCAGAACCACTACCGTTTTCCTTCAAAAAAAGTGTCTTGGATAAACTTGTTTTCCATACGTACTAACAATAGGCAGCATGCAGTGCAACATCCGCGTAGGTGCATACAGAAAGAATTCTCCGTTACTGTTTATCTCGTCAAATTCTCTGCCCAGTCGCACACGATGCAAAGTACGTACGCGGTATTCAAGAAAAATGTAGACGAACAGCTCCCTTTAAATAGTGCGAGAGCCCAAGAGTAATTCAGTCATCTCACAGTGCCAACCTCCTTTGCATGCAGCGCCATTGGCGAAAAAAAATCTAGCAACGTGCGGTGTTATTTGCAAAGTTTAGTTCGCGTGAGCCGATCAGAAATCGGAATGATGATGAGATCGCAGTCTGCTCTGTCGGTGATCCTTATGATGATGGCGATCACGGCACTCCTCGTCGCGTCGAGCACCGCGCGGCCGTTGGGTGGCAATGCCGGGGGCGGAGAGTCCACCGCTGGTGCCATCGTCGTCTCCGACGAGTCCACCCACCAGCTTCTCCAGGGGCTGTATCTGCAGAATCTGCAGGGTTTGCCAGGGGCGTCGTGCACGACCAACAGCCCCAATGTTAAGTGCGCGCCGCCCCCGCGCATGGGTTGAGCCGAGCGGGTGGCTAGCTACCTAGCGAGCAGACGGCTGAACTATACAAGAACTTGGTTAATTACTTAATTTTATAGTACAGTGTGTAAACGTTATTTGACTCATTTCTTAGTTCTATTCTTCTTAAACAAATCTATACTTGTAACAAACTAGACTCTTGTGGACCGAGGCTTAGCCCGGTGGTTGGGATGCGTCCTCGCCCGTCTGGGTTCGAGTCGCAACCCGGTGTCGTATGCACCATTCTTCTTCATGCGATGCCGAGGGGACCTCTTCCCCCTTGGTCTAAATTTTTAAGTCTCTTGTATGCGAATTGATATTTGATTCATAAGATTAATTTGAGACAGTGTTCCCATCTAGAATATGTTATTTTCTCGGGTTTGTTTCGGTTGTCACGACAGGTGGCGAAATATGCCAAATCCAACGGATGAAAAATAGGAGGTACTGAAAAGTACAAGAAATAGGTACTGAATCTGTTACTTTCTCTGTCAGAGTGAATGGGGTCCTTTCTGAAACCTTCAAGCCTACAAGGGGCATTAGGCAAGGGGATCCCATATCGCCATACCTGTTTCTTCTATGTGGGGAGGGGTTTAGCAGCCTGCTCCGGTTCAAAGGCCCGCAACATCTGGCTAGGGGTATCAGGGTGGGGATCCACGCTCCTTGGATCTCGCATCTCTTGTTTGCTGATGACTGCATCATATTCACACAGGCCTCGGCTGCTGGTGCTGACAGGCTGCAACAAGTCCTGGAGCTCTACAGACGAGGGTCAGGTCAGCTTGTGAATCTGTCCAAATCTGCCGTGTTCTTTAGTAAAAACTGTGATCAAGACATGAAGGATGAAGTTCATGCCCGGTCTGGGATCACGGCGGAGGCACTGGTAGAGAAGTATCTTGGACTCCCAACATCCATGGGACGCTCAACGGATGCACAGTTTGAACATATATTGGGTAAGATTAAAAAGCTTCTGAATAGTGGAATAGCTCGGATGCTAAGCAGTGCTGGTAGGGAAACTCTTATCAAGGCGATTTGTCAGGCCATTCCCACTTACTCAATGAGCTGCTTTAAACTATCAAAGAAATTATGTAAAAAGCTAACAAGTGTGGTGGCTAGATACTGGTGGGGTGGTGATGAAAAAAAGCGAAAGATGCACTGGTCAAAATGGGAAGATATTGCAATTCCAAAAGGTGATGGAGGCATGGGTTTTAGAGAGTTTTCTCTCTTCAATCAAGCTATGCTCGCTAAGCATGGCTGGCGGCTTATCACTAAGCCTGATTCCCTCTGCGCACGAGTACTTAAAGGCAAGTATTTTCATGATCGAGGTTTTATGGAGGCAGGAAGAAAGAGAGGATCATCGCATACATGGCGGGCTATACTGCATGGCAGAGACGCACTACAGGGTGGTCTCATCAAACGTGTAGGCGATGGTGCAACAATTGATGCATGGCAGGATCCATGGATTGCTGAGAACTATAACTCTAAACCTTTTGTTCGGAAACCTGAGGCCGATATAACGAAGGTTGAGGAGCTTATCGACCAGCGGGATAGATGCTGGAATATGCAGAGGCTGAATAAAAACTTTGTTGCCACAGATGTCCAAGCTATTTGCAGAATTCCGATTAGCAATGATGTGGAAGATACTTGGGCTTGGAAATTGGAAAAAACCGGTAATTTCTCGGTACGGTCTGCTTATAAACTTCTGATACAGCAGAAACGCAATACCGGGCATGATGATGGGCCATCAACTGGAATGGGTGAGAGCTGGAAGAAGCTGTGGAAGCTGAATGTTCCACCGAAGGTCCGCAACTTCTGGTGGAGGGTAATTCAGAAGTTCGTCCCCTGTCGAGCAGTACTAAAGGCGCGACATGTTGAAGAAATCGCCTACTGTGAGGACTGTGGCCGTGATGAAACTATAAAACATGCATTCTTTGAGTGCAAGTGGGCATACCTGTTCTGGAAGGAAGTTTATAAACTAACTGCAATCAAACTTCCTGAGTTTCGATCGGATTCCTGGCCGGTCGATCTGGTGGCGGGGAAGATGGCTCCTGAAAGAGATGTAGCTGTTATCTTATGTGGATGCTGGTCCATCTGGACTGAACGTAACAATAGAAGGCATGGCGAGGCAAGTAAATCCTTGGATGCCTCGGTCCGCTGGACTCTGAATACGATGCACGACCTTGCCGCAATAGCTGGCTCAAAAAAAAAAAGTACTAAAAAACGTTGATTTATTTTATTTATAAAAAGGGTAGAAATAGGAGGCGCCCCACCTGTCTATGTCTCTTCCAGTCGTTGACTGCCTGGTTGTGATTTCTGGCTCAGTCAGAGCACGCTGTCTGCCGGCGACGGCAGCCGCCGGAAGAAATTGCTTTGCACGGCAGGAAGCTTGCTGCAGGACCGCGGGTGCCGGAGCAGAAATAGTCCGGCGACGAGCGCCACCACTCGGAACGGCGTGACATAGAGCACCACCCTGGCGATGAGGTACAAGAAGAGGATCACGCACGTCGCCCGCGCGTCGTGCCAGCTAAGCAGCGACTGCAGCATGTACTCCTGCGTCTGCGTGGATGTTGGCGTAGGTGTGATCTCGAGTTTCTGACGTAATCAATGGCTTTGCAAAGCTTGGCACGATCATAGTCCGGCGAGACGAGCGTTTAGCAAGAACCAACTCGCAAAAGACGCACCCACGTAGAATAACTAGCTATGCAAGCAGAGTGCGCGGGTCGTGCAGCCTGAGCAGAGTGCACGCTGGGATCGCCCTCGCCACGTACGGTGGAGGCGGCGGAGCCCCACGCCTCCGGGAACGCCTCGTCGGTCTGGGCTCCCCGCGCACCTTGTAACCGTCGTCGCCGCGCCTTTCCTCGAGGCGGGACTACTGGGGGCGCGAGCGGACTGTCGAGCGGCATGTGGTGGGCTCCTCACCGAGGTTGAAGCCGACGAGGCCGCATGGTCGGCGCGGCCGAGCATCTGCCGGTCGGCACGGCCTCGCGGGTTCAGATCGTGGGTCAACTATGGTCGCATAGGCAGTTACTAATATACCCCCGATTAAGTTAATTAAATTTGATAATTAAATGTGCTGAATCAACGGACAGAAATAATTCCAACCGAATTACTTGGGACTTGGGAGTACTGAAAAGTACCGCCAATCACCGTAACAGAGCTCTTTGGCCATAGCTTCCATCCACTTATAGTACAATTAAAAATTAAATATTTCCCGGGGCAGAACAAGAATCAAATATTGATCAAATTCTGTATTTTAATCTAACATCCATAATATTTGCTCGATTTTGGATAATATTTATGGCTGTGGTCATGGTGTTATGGTATCAATTTAATGTGGCGCCCTACAAGAGACATGCATCAATTAAGAAGCACTATATGTAAGGTTGGACGAACGCGGACGATGTGCACCCGGGAGCACATGCTCCCGGTTTTTTCGATTTTTTTTTGAAAATTCAAAACTTGTCAAAAAATTCCTAAAAAAATCATGCACGTACCTGAGCATGTCACGCACCATCGTGTCAAATTTGGCGACGAAACGACATCGCGGCCGCCCTGTGCAAAAATGACAAATCTCAGATCTGAAAATTCAAAATTTTGGATGCTATTTGATGTCAGAATTTTGTGATTTTTGCACAGGGCGGCCGCGATGTAGTTTCGTCGCCAAACTTGACACGATGGTGTGTGACATGCTCAGGTACGTGCATGATTTGTTTCGGAATTTTTTGACAAGTTTTCAATTTTCAATTTGTTTTCGAAAAAACCGGGAGCATGTGCTCCCTGGTGCACTTGTGACTTTCCGAGGTTGGACTAACTAGCAACTTGGATCGTTAAGGTTTTATTCATTAAAGACCCGGTTCGATAAGGATGGTTTGCTAAGCTTGTTATCGCTACCGATATAAAAGTTAACAGAGTCAAATGCACAGAACTACCACTTTACGCGCTAAATTTCGGAAAACTACCACTTTACTCGCAAAGTGCTAGTTCTCAAATTGCTACCACTTTGCGAGTGAAGTGGTAGTTTTACGGAATTTAGCGTGTAAAGTGGTAGTTTTATGCTACCAACTCAAGTTAACACCGACCCGTTCGTAAAAGCTCGCGAACGCTCATTAAACCTTTGGTAATCAAGGTCTCATTTTTTCTAGCTCGCCGGGCGCTCGGTTGCTAGTTCTTTCGACATTTTCTTAGCAATCATATGTGGTAGAAGTGGATTTGGAGGAATTAGGGAGGTTAAACAATGGGGAGAAATGAGGTCTAGGATCTAACTAGATGGGCTAGACATGCTGGGCCGCTACCAATTAACGAGCTACTCACAACGAGCTAAAAACAAAGATCAACTATGTTTATTAACTAAACAAGCCGATCTCAAACATGCTGATCTAAGGAGGTTTTCGAGTTTCGGGCTTATTGTTCGCCCCCAAATATATGCCATAGACAAAAAAAACATGCAACTTTAGTCTGGCGTAGTTTAAGTCCAATATATACTACTCTCTTCGTGCATGAATATAAGACGTTTTACCTATTGCATATTTTGTCTAAATGCACACTAAAATGTGTCAAGGTATACAAATATACATGTGGACAAATATATTAAAAAATGAGGGAGTAGTAGGGCACACAACACTCATGTCGGACTCGTATGGATCTTTGTCGAAGGACTAGTACACTTCACATGTACCTTTTTTGATGGACTAGTCCAAAGAAAGATGGAAGTTGACGTTCCAACTTCCAACACGAATTGGAGGTCAACCTGTCAATAGCAGGCGTCCGTGCTTCACACTCTGAACGAATATGACCATGCATAGTCCATGTACATTACGTTCGTTTTCTGTCGTGTACGGATTTGAATGGAGCTTTCAGTTCCGACTAAAGATCCACAAACTTTGGGTCGTGTCAACATGTAAATATCTGGGTTTCACGTCTTATGAACCTCTCCAAAAGCAAAACGGACCATTGAACAGGGAGGTCAAGAAAGAGGTGGCGGACTGGTGGTGACGCGTAATGGCACCTCCAACGTCGGGATACATTTCGTATGCGTGTGTCGCATTTCACATTTTATTCGCGTAGGTGTCCGTATGGTCCAGTTTCTAGCCCAAAATTAGGTTGGGTTTGCGTCCTCGCGGATAGAAGGCCTCACTGTGTCCGCCCTAGGCCCGCTCATTAGCCTCCCACTCATTGTCCCCACACGTCTTTTTAATGGCCGCCGCGACCCTGTCCCTATCCATTCCTTCCCCGCTGAGCGCGCGACCTCGACACAACCCAAGCCCCCACTCCACTCCCCCGACGTCCAGCTCCCCTGCGAGAAGTGCCGAAGAAATGGTTTCCATATACATTAGTTTTTAATGTATAAAATTTATTGAATTGGATATTAATGAATAAACGAAATGGATCGCCGGATTGGGCACAAGTGGACCGGTGGATATGGGGCGGACCTTTTTTGTCTGCGACTTGTGTCCTTTTTTCTTCCCTGTATTGGAGTAGCCCTTAGTTCAGGTATCAGCGTGCGGAAGAGGTATCAAGCTTGCAACGGCTTCTCATGGCGGAATGTAGCCTTCTTTTCGTATCTTCTTGAGTTGCGCCCCGGAAACCATTAAGATCCACTCAATTGTTGGGTGATAATTTATTTACGGATAGAAAATAATCTTAATAGGGATCCTAACAAACGTTTGTTAGGATCCCTATTAAGATTAAAGTTTTCGTTTGGCTAGCTTTTAGAAAAAGCATTCTGACTAAGAGTGTGTTGTCAGCAAGAGGATGGAAAGGTTCGGACAAGTGTATGTTTTGTGGGCATGTGGAAACCTCGGATCATCTGTGTTTTAGTTGTACGGTTGCCAGATATATCTGGGGTGTGGTGAGGTGTGCTTTTAACATGAACACGGTTCCGGATAGTTTTGATATTTTTCCTGCATGGTTAGACTCTTTTACTCTTAGAGAAAGGATCCTGATGTCCTCGGGCGTGGCTGCATTGTTGTGGGCGATCTGGAAAACCAGAAACGATGCTTGCTTCAATGGAGTTTGCCCATAGGATCCGACTAGTATAATTTTTAAGATGGCTAATTACATCTCTTATTGGGCTGGTTTGTAGAGACCAAAACTTCGAGAGTTACAACGCAAAGGGGCAAAGCTGCTGGTCCTAGTAGCAACTGAATGCTTCCACAGAAGGCAGGGCTGGGGGCCGCTGGTGTTGAGGTTGGCTGGGACCTAATACTATGCCTGGAAAGAAAAAGGAGCATGTGATGAATGTTGCTGTTTTTCGCTGAAGATAGTGTTTTAGAGTAGTGTTCTTTGTTGAGTTCTGTAGTGGAGTTTGTTGTTATGTAGAGGAGTTTGATGGGTCAGTGATGTTTGGCCAGTTGTTTCGTGTGGAGATGCTGCATTATCAGTTTTCATTTTAATGAAAATTGGGGTCGAGACCCTCCTATCTAAAAAAAAAATGGTGCTGGCGTATATGTAAATTCGAGCTATTTGACAGTGAGCTAATATATGGAATTTCAACAGCTATACGCCTGACACTACGGGAGAGCTTACCTGTGCCGACAGCCAAACCCTATGCCGACGGTTTTTTGTCGGGGCCGTCGGCACAGGGTCCGACGAGGCTGTCCCGACGCCCTGGCCGTCGGCATAGGTAAAGCCGTCGGCATAGATTTGACGCAAGGCTGTGCCGACGGTAAAACCGTCGGCACAGCTATGTTTTTTTTTCCTATTTTTCATCTAATAAATTTTTTTTTGGAAAAAATAATTTTGGAAACCTATGCCGACGGCAAAACCGTCGGCACAGCCGAAAAATAAAAATATATTTTTTTAAAAATAAAATTTTGGAAAAAATATTTTTGGAAACCTATGCCGACGGTTTTACCGTCGGCACAGCTATATTTGTTTTTCCTATTTTTCATCTAATATGGAAAAATTCATATCTTTAAATTCGTAAATCGAAATTTAACAAATAAAATGTCTAAATTGATTAGAAAAATGAGAGGAATCCAAATATAACATCCATATCATCTTTTTCATCATGTATATGACTTTTTGCAACATGTTTTTGGTACTTGCTTAATAAAAAAAGTCATTTTTGACACTTAAAAAATGAAAAATGATATTTATAATAATATTTTAAAAATTGTTTTTGGCAACAATGTTTTCCATACAAAGACACACCTATGTCTCAAATATGGGCACATTATCACAAACTATGGCACGGAGATGATCATAACTTGGTTATTTGACTCGAAACTTATACATGTTTATAGATGATTGATCTTTTTGTGAAGAAGTTTTTTGTAAACTTTGTCAAAACTCGAGTTTATCATTTATCCTAGCAACTAGTACACATAAAGGTACTCCATGCCAAAGGATTTCATTTTTTGACTATTTTTTCACTTTCTTTTATTTTGTTGAAAAAACGGTCAAAATGACCACCGTGCCTATTCATTAAAAGGGGTTGCATTTTTCAAAACTATAAACGATTCTGTGATGTAACCACTACTGGTGTATCTTAAAATGAATTTTATTAAAATTTCAGAGCAAACTATCACACACTTGTAGTTTAAAATTCAATTACATTCAAAAAATAGGCATAAAGTTATTTAAATAGGCAAAATTAGATTAAAACCGAGAAAATTCCTAATATTGCTGGATTGTCCATAAAATATGATCTACTTTGTGTGATAATTGGATGGGTGCCATTTTCCACCATATTTTTTGTTCTTGCTTCACAAAAAATGTCATTTTTGACAATAAAAAATAAAAAATGATATGTATAAAACTAATTTGAAAAACCTCAGTTCTGCAACAATGTTTTCCATACAAAGACACACCTATGTCTCAAATATGGGCACATTATCACAAACTATGGCACGGGGATGATCATAACTTGGTTATTTGACTCGAAACTTATACATGTTTATATATGATTGACCTTTTTGTGAAGAAGTTTTTTGTAAACTTTGTCAAAACTCAAGTTTATCATTTATCCTAGCAACTAGTACACATAAAGGTACTCCATGCCAAAGGATTTCATTTTTTGACTATTTTTTCACTTTCTTTTATTTTGTTGAAAAAACGGTCAAAATGACCACCGTGCCTATTCATTAAAAGGGGTTGCATTTTTCAAAACTATCAACGATTCTGTGATATAACCACTACTGGTGTATCTTAAAATGAATTTTATTAAAATTTCAGAGCAAACTATCACACACTTGTAGTTCAAAATTCAATTACTTTCGAAAAATAGGCATAAAGTTATTTAAATAGGCAAAATTAGAATAAAACCGAGAAAATTCCTAATATTGCTGGATTGTCCATAAAATATGGTCTACTTTGTGTGATAATTGGATGGGTGCCATTTTCCACCATATTTTTTGTTCTTCCTTCACAAAAAAATGTCATTTTTGACAATAAAAAAATAAAAAATGATATTTATAAAACTAATTTGAAAAACCTCAGTTCTGCAACAATGTTTTCCATACAAAGACACACCTATGTCTCAAAACGGTCAAGATTTTATTTGTTTGTTTTCCTTATTTACTTCTGGTCATTTACTTTATGCATCTAAAAACTAAAAAGAACAAAAATATTTTCGTTTTCTTGAATCCAAAGTAAAAACGCAGGTGCATGAATTGCTGAAATCTGCTCACTATTTTATTTTTCATTTTTTTCTGTAACTCCGAATGAGCTGAAATTTTAACCACTACTGCAACTTTGCATAACCTACACACCCGTAAAATATTAGATTATTCTGAGGTGTCTAGGTAGGGTAAAAACAGTACTGTATGCATGCCAAAGGATTTCATTTTTTGACTATTTTTCACATAAAATTCAATTACTTTCGGAGAATAGGCTTAAAGTCATTTTTCTAAAATATGTTGCAAAAAGTTATATACATGATGAAAAAGATGATATGGATGTCATATTTGGATTCCTCTCATTTTTCTAATCAATTTAGACATTTTATTTGTAAAATTTTGATTTACGGATTTAAAGATATAAATTATTCCATATTAAATGTAAAAAGGAGAATATGGTTGAAAATATGATTTAAAGATATGAGTTATTCAAATATTATTATTATTACATAATCATTGTTATTTATTCAACTAAATTTTCAAAATTTAAATAATAAAATGTGTAACATCATGACCCAGGGGTTAATATGGTTGATAAGATACTAATATCAGTAAGTTCTAACATCTCATCTGGAAGCTAATTTGGAAGGAACTCAAAAGTTAAGCGTGCTTGGCCTGGAGCAATTTGAGGATGGGTGACCGAACGGGAAGTTTGACCAGGGTAAGTACTTTGACCTTAGATTGTGTGTAATATGTAATTAGAGATAATGTGTGTGGCTAATTGGGAAATTTCGAAAAAAAAACCAAAATTCAAAATTTCAGTGTAAAATAAAAATAAATAAAATAAAAAATAAATATTAAAAAAATAATTTTGGAAACCTATGCCGACGGTTTTCCCGTCGGCACAGCCTACAAAATAAAAATAATAATTTTTTAAAAAAATAAAAATTTTGGAATTTTTTTTAAAAAACATATGCGACGGATCTGTGCCGACGGTTTTCACCGTTGGCACAGCCTATGCCGACGGTTCCACCTATGCCGACGGTTTTCTAGGCTGTGCCTACAGGCACCTACGCCGACGACCCTGTGCCGACGGTCACCGTCGGCATAGGGCTGTGCCGACGGGGAAGGTATCTGTGCCGACGGTAAATTACCGTCGGCACAGGTAAGCTCTCCCGTAGTGTGAGAAATTAGATGGACGTACGTGTAGGTCAGCCGAGACTCGTGTGGCCGTGCGCGTGTTCCACCGTGCTCCGTCGACTCAAGACGGTTGAACTAGCTAGTCAGCGTCGTCACAAAATTCTTTGGAGCTAGAAATTCCGGTAACCCGGGCAAAGCAATCAAATGGGACAAGCAGCGATCGTCCAACCAAGCAGAGAAATGCAGTTGCGGACCGAGCGAAGAAAGAGAGACGCGGACTCCCATCGCATGGGCGTCGACCAGCTGGTCTCGTCGTCCCTTCCATCGATGCCCGCCGGTTGCTGTCATGGCTGAGGTCGGAGCTGAACGGCTTTGTTAGGCGTTGATCGTAGCAGATCGGACTCGTTGCTGGATCCGCGGTGATGATGACGATTACCGTGCCAGCAGGGCGTGGTCGACGGTCGATAAGACGAAATGGTGGAAATGGTCCGACGTACCGGGCCGCCAGACGTTTTGGAAATGCGCGAAATAAGCAGCGGCGTACAAGGCAAAAAGCTAACCAATTCTTATTGATAACAGATAAGAGATACACTACGGGAGAGCGCTGGTCGTTGCCCAAAAACACACGGCAAAGATCACACGGGGAAGAATTGCACGGCAATCTTTGCCGTGTGCCAAATATCGCGGCGCACGGCAAAGCTTACAAGTGGGTCCCACTGCCACTTGACGCCGATGACGGCGTGCTTCTGACAAGTGTCCACGCCCTTGCTCTTTCCCATGTGTTGTGTGGTGGCACACGGCAAAGGAGGAGGATGTCAACAAAAAAATCCACGTCCCCGACGCTAAAGACGCCGTCGACAAGCAGGGAGCTGGGACCCAGACGCCGGTGGAGGCGCCGCGTGCAAGGTGATGTGGCCGCCCCACTCCGTGCGGTAGAGCTCAGCGCCGAGACCCCCGAGGCTGGACTCCGGCACAAGCAGGGTGCGGCCCAGAAGTCGTCGTTGGTGAGGCGGAGGTCGACGGCAGCGACCATGGTGCGGATGGAGGTTGTTGTTGCCTCACTGGCGAGGCGGAGGTCGACGGCAGGGCGGCCATGGCTTGGACGAAGGTCGTCGTTGGCGAGGCGGAGGTCGACGGCAGGCTGCGCGTCGAAGACGACGGCCTTGTGCTGGAGCGCGACGAGCATGAACGAGGCGGTGGCGGCCTCCGCTGGAGTGCGGCGAGCGCCCGCGCGGAGGCGGCGGACGAGGAGCTGAGGTCGTCCCGCTTGCTAAGGTTTGTCAAAACCCAAGTTTATTATTTTTGCTACCAACCATTACTCATAAAAGGACTCCATGTCAAAGTTCTTTTTTTGATTAATTTTTCACTTTCTTTAATTTTTTTGAAAAAATGGTTAAAATGACCACCGTCGCTATACAATGAAAGGGGTCGAATTTTTTAAAATTATCGACGGTTCTGTGATATAACCACTACTTGTGTACCTTAAAATGATTTTTTGTAGAATTTTTTGAGCAAACTATCACACACTTGTAGTTCAAATTTGAATTACTCTCAAAAAATCGGCATAAAGTCATTTAAATAAGCGAAATTATGTTAAAAGCGAGAAAATTGTAATACTTTTGGATTATCCATCAAATATGGACTACTTTGTGTGAAAATTAGATGAATGCAAATAGTCTTAGATAATATGGATTATACCACGAAAATGGTCATTATTTTAGAAAAAGGAAAAAAATGATAAATATTCTTTACCGTGTGCAAACACACGGCAAATAATAAATATTCTTTTCCATGTGCAAACACACGGCAAAGATTTCAAATTTGCCGTGTGCAAACACACGGCAACGAGTGACTACGTCGTCCGCGCCTCCGTTTGGATCCAATTTCTTTGCCATGCGTCCATCTTTGACGTGTGCTTTCGTCTGTCTTTACCGTGTGTAATTCTTTGCCGTGTGTTTTCTTTGTTACAATGTCGTGTGTTTTTATTTGCCGTGTGCGATACACGGTAAACATTGCCGTGTGCTCGACATCCAGCACACGGCAAAGAGTGTGGACACACGGCAAAGATTGGCTCTCCCGTAGTGATAGTGGTCTTATATAGAAAGAAACTGTGTTTTTTATACTAACTTTGTGTTTTAAAACGAAGGGATTTACTATGCGTCCCATTCAAACTAAATACTTGAGATTCGTGCTTGTGGTTATTTAGGGAAAAATCCATACAACACACATGTTGTGTGATATCTAATCGAACAAAATGGAGATACAAATCATCATCTTTATGCGCAAAATACTTTACATTACATCCAATATGGGAAACAAGGTCCAGCATGCAGCACTGACCCGTCAGGCCACCATGTGCCACTTGTAGGGCTCGGGATTCTCCAAGTAAGTTTTTACCTTAGAATATGGCAGTGTCTTGTAGTTCTATATCTAGTTTCGTTATCAAAGTCTGTTTAGAGGAAGAGATTAGCTCGTTATGAGGCATCTCATGTAACATGATTAGCTAGGGCTGTTTTGTCACTTAATTTGCGAAAGGGTTCTGCTTCAGTGTACCCCCTCTCCCCAAATTGGTATCTTGGTCTTTTATCATTAATTAATCTCTAAACTCGTTTTAGTTAAACTTAATCACCTCTCTACCAGCATTAATACGGCGCTGTTTTTTTTTACTTAAGCGAAATTGGCTCGGGTCCGGCTTGAGCCGAGCTGACCTGGAGACTGAGACTCGGCCCGCGAGCTGGGAAAAAGCGCATCAAAATGGCAAACATAGGGACTCGAACATGGGACCAATGAGCCGAACAAAGTGAGCTCAGCCACCAAAGCTCTCGGCGTCCGCGGCGTCAAGAGCGTTCCAAGTACGGAAGGTGACGGCGAGGTCGGGGTGGGCACAAAAACTATGTAAATAGGGAATATAACTCGAGCCGATCTGTATACTCCCTCCGTTCCTTGATGTAAGGTGTATAGTTTTTTCCAGAAAAAATCCAAAATATAAGGTATAATGTGATTTATGGAAAATTTTACCAATCAAAAAATGAATCCCAATTTATAGGGTGTATTGTTTTTCAATTTGTGTCTATTTGGAACTTATATCTCCCGATTTTTCCAGGAGAAGATGAGTCCACCATATGCCAAATACCCATATCTTAATATCCGTGCAGAAAACTATACACCTTACATTCAGGACTGGAGGGAGTATTTCCCTGCGGCAGCTGCGGAAGGACCTCTAGTCATGTTCTCGTCTTTCTCAGGGGGTTTTCTGCAAAAAAATCGTGGCGTCCTACATGGTCAATTCGGACTGTTGTGTATGTGTTTGCACCGCCGTGTTAGTTTGTGTATGAGTTTGGCACAATTTGCAACTAGTTGTATGAACTTGCACATGCTGGTATACTTGTTGTATGCGCGGTGCTATTTCCTCAAAAACAAACTAGCTGTTGAACGTTGCTGATGGTACTCGTTGCTGAATGCCTGACTGAATCGGTGGAATCTGTCTGGCCAGTGCTTTCCAAATTGAACTTGTTTGTCGTTTTTAATCAGGAATGAAATGTGAAACACACACGTCTCTGACCAAGGCAAGTAAACGAGCAGTCTGAACATTGGTGATTGGTCCAACGAAAACAGCAAAAAAAAGCATAGATTATAGATGCCGTGAGAAATTTGGACTCGATTTCTCGATATTTTTTCTTGGCTCGACTTTTTTCTTACTACACGATCAAGCCTGGTATGTTCGGTTCAGATTAAAACCAACAAAATAACTTGGAAAACTTATGAAAGTTGGACGAAAAAATATTGGCCAAGAAAAAAATTCAGTTAATTCATTCTCTTTTGTGTTCATCATGCATCCTGTGTCTGAGTATACAATTACAGTGTAAAGAAAAAAGTCAAACAATTCTCTGTATGTTTTATCCACACATCTAATCTGGTCTGTAAATCAATCTACAAAAAAAGAATGAAAGCGGATGCTCAAAATTCTGCATCCAAACTACTCAAAATGGGCGCTTGAGCCCCTTGAAGTCGACGGTCTCGATGCACTCGACGCTGCCCCTGGAGCCATTGAGCAGCTTGAGCAGCTCGCTGGCCCGGTCCTTGGTCAGGCCGCCGCACCCAACTTGGAGCAGCAGCAGCAGCTTCTGGAACGCCCCGATGCGCAGCGCCTCGGCGCGGCACGCGGCGGCCCCGGCGTCGGCACCCCGGCAGAGGCGCCAGAGCGCGGAGACGGCGAACTCGGTGGCCATGTCAGACACCCGGAACATCTTCTTGACGAGCACGGGCACGACCAGCGCGTGCGCGCGCGCGGACCGGAGGCCCGCGTCGGCGCAGAGGACGCCGTCGAGCGCCGCCAGGGCCTTCTCGCTGGTGCCCTTGTCGGCGTCCACGAGCAGCTCCGCGAGGACGTGCACGGCGCCGAGCTCGGCGAAGCGGGCGGCCGCGCGGTCCGAGGAGGTGACGAGGTAGTAGGCCGTGACGAGCGCCGCCTTGGTGGCCTGCGGGGAGACGGGGTTTCGAACGAGTCCCACGAGCGCGTCGCACGCGCCGGGCGTCCTCGAGATGGCCTCGACGGTTTCTCGGTCGGCGGAGGACGCGAGCTCGCGGAGCACGACGGCGGCGCTGGCCCGCGCCGCGAGGTCGCCGCGGGAGAGCACGGACACGAGCGTCTTGAGCGAGGCCGGCGACGCGACGCAGCGTCGCGAGGCCTCGTCGAGCGGGAAGAAGACGGCCAGCGCGGCCAGGATCTTCCCGAGCGCCGCGCCGGACGCCGAGGCGCCCTCGACGAGGGGCTCCCCCGCGAGGTCGCGGAACGCGGACGACAGTTTCAACGCGGCACCGGCGGCCGCGAGGCAGCGGCGGTTGCGGTCGCTCTCCTTCCCGAGCGCCCTGGCCCTGGCCGCCACCGCGCCGCACGCGGCCGCGTCGCCGCTCCTGGCCGCGGCGGACACGGCCGCGAGCACGTCCGCCGCGTCGGCGTCGGCGACGGGCACTTTGGGCGTGGGCACCCGCTCGGCGCGGTTGGCGACGCACCAGTCCTGGATCATGCGGCGCGTGGCGTGGTTGGGGACGAGGTCGCCGAGCCGCAGGGCGCCGGCGGTGACGGGGCAGGTGGCCCAGCCGCGGGCCAGCCACCCCTCGATGCTGTCCCGGTCGTAGGTGATCCCCGTGGGCGCCGTCACCGGGTCCTTCATCAGCTCCAGCGAGATCGGGCACAGGAAGTGGTGCGGCGGCACGGCCGGCTCCGAGTCCTCGTCGGCCGCCTGCGGCGTCTTTCGCCGCAGGAGCGGGAGCTCCGGGACCAGCCTCGTCGCCCTGGACATGGGCAGAACCATCTTCTCGATCAGCTGCTAACCGGGGTAGAAGAGGCGTTCGGAGGTGAGCAAGCTGCTGTTGTGAGTCGGTCAGTCGCACGTTGCGGCGGCCGGCCGGGAACGTTGAATGGGTTGTCGACGGAGGGAGCTGAAGTATTCGTGGATGGTGGAGACGTGGGAGGAGACCGGGTGGAGGAGAGGCATATATAGGTTGTGGAGAGCGGAGGATTATTCTGCTGGGTCGGGAATGGGTGGTCGCAAGGGTTTGAATGTTGACCGTTGAACGCGCCTACGTTTGAATCTACGACTCCGGCGCCCGCGTTGCGGCCGCGGAGACGGCACGGCACAAACAACAGTATATTCCGACCGGCGCGATCCGAGTCGAAGCGGTGCGGATAGGAAATGTTTTTACTCGTAGGGAAGACGCAATATTTGTCACGGTCAATTGATGTGCACAAGACTGGCATTTTGCCATTTTCGTCTTACATCCATGTCTACCAAGTTACCGTGCCTAGGGCATCTCCACTCTATATCCCTCCTAGTATATTTATGGGGAGCGCTGGACGCAAAAACACGCCTACTCGCGTCTCCATCGGACCGTTCCGTCCGGAACTATCATCCCACTCTCACCCTGTTCGGAACTGCTTGGGCGCACACGTGCCGCCAAGTCGGAAACGAATAGGCGGGGCAGCCATGTCATTGACACGGAAAACCCCACTCCCCTCTCTTTCTCCCCACCAAAATTCACCTCCCCCCGCGACAGGCGGCGCGATAAGGTGGAGTGGAAGAAGACGACATCCCTGGCGGCAGCGAACATTGCCGCCTTGACCCAAGGGTTTAGCCAATAGACCGTCACGGCAGCTAGCCGTTCGAGGAGAGTGTGCGCTCATCCATTGAGAAGGTCCTTGCCGATATCTCCTCGAACTCGAGCTGAGCCGCACCGTGAATGGCGCAAGGTTGGAGGCCTTGATAGAGAAGGCCGACATCAAACTCGAGCTCGAGAAGGCGAAAGTCGTCATGAAAAAAAGAAAGGACTTCATGGTATTGACGCTGACATGTCGAACATGGAGCCGCAGGTGAAGGTGGCGCATGACACGCCGTCATGTTGCCATCTTGCAAAGAACTGGGATTATCACGGCGACACCCCTCGGCGGAGACCGGCGACGACCACCCACGGCCACATTGACACCGCTTGATTTTTCCTCGATTAACAAAGGATGCTCGTTAACAAAGCCACCAAGCAGCAGCTGTGCTACCAAAGGACAGCATTCGTAATGTTAGCTGTTCGGAACCTTTTTCGCAGAGACAGAAAAGCTACCGAACAAAATTTGTTTATTTTTCCGTCGGCGCTTTTGGACTTGGCCGCCGTGCTTACGTGGCGTGCGCTGTTCGGATGGATGCACTGCGCACGCGTCCTGCTCCGGTTGGCTGATCCGCTGCGCGGTCAATCCAGCTAGCGGGCGCCACGTGTTCGTTCCGTTGACTGCTGACTGACTGGACCCCATTTTCGTGCTGAGACCGCACAGCCACAGCACCGGCCAAAAACATGAGGCACGCTCATTAACTTTTCAAAACAAAAAGTTCGTTCCGTGGACACTTGTAAAGTTTCATCAAAGAAGGGAACTAGGCCCAAGAAGAACTCCAGGACCAGGGTTTCTGCTGCACGCTGCCACGCTGGTGCGACGCTCGTCCACATGTGCAGAAGTTTTTTTTTTTGCAGAGGTCGGTGTGGGTCCCACCTCTCGGTGTCACACTGAAGGTGACAGGCAGGCCCGTCAGCCTGACTAGAGGGTCCCACCTATCAGTTTCAGTGTCAATTCATGTTCAATTCGTGATCAATGTTTTTTGTGAAATGGAGTATTGCACAAAATGTGGCAGATTTCTATACGATATACGTAAAGTAAAATTGACTTTAAAAATGGTAGTTTTAGGCTAATAACTCCTCCATCGACCAATCAACATTGAAAACCGAGGTACCTAACAAAGGACTTTTTAAGTTTTTCTTCACAAAAAAACAAGAAAGCGAACATGGGACTTACAACTGTATAGTGTATACACTTGCATAGAAATGGAAAACGAACCTAGGAACACAATTCCATGTGGGCACACAGACTGCGTCGATCGATGACAGGCAGCGAATTGAACCCTATATATATGCCATTCCACTCAGATATCGAATCGATCAGAATCAGATAGCCATGACATATAAATCTTGTTTCTTACGGTTGCTCCGAGTAGGCCGGCTGCTGATGATGTAGTGGAAAGCTAACACTTATTACTACTTTAAAAGATGCTGAGCATGTAACAAGGCCGATTCCGGCAGATGCCTTCACGGAAAAGTAGGGGAGGACAAGAACAGTAACCTGTGGTTTCAGTCAGTTTACGAATCTCACTTCACCGAGTATATCTGTATCACATAGTATCCAAAAATGGTGTGGCCGGACTCGCGAACCGGCCAAACCGAGGGTTGGAGCACCCAACATTCAGTGACTTTCTATGTTTTACTGGTTCGCACATCAGGAGAGGAGACCTGCCAGAGTATAACAGCCTGATAGCAATTCTACATGTGCATCCACACGATAACCGGATAACGGACACACGTATGGGTTTGAGTTTCAGCACGAAGACGATGACCGACACGGCCGCGCGCTCTTCTTCTACGGACCGTTCTCGCCATCAGCCGACAGCGTGACGAGCGTGCCTGCTGCGCGTGCGACGGTGCTGCTGTCGTCGACGCCTGTTTTGGGGAAGTTCTTGTTTGCTCCACATTGTGCTGCTGGATTCTCCGGAGCCATGTTCTCTGCACAGAACCATCAAGAAGTTTAAGTGAGTACAGCGAGAAGGTATATCCTGTTATAAGCATAAGCATAAGAATAAATTCTGAACCAGCATACTCAGGTTGAGAGTGCTTTGCGGTTTAGTCCCGACTTTCCAGGACAGTCAGGGCCTTGCTGAACTGAACTTGGCACTGGACACTCCTTGCTTGACGTAACGGAACCATGCTCTTTTGGTGAGGGACTAGATGGCGGAGGCTTGAAGATCACAGGGACCACGGTTGCTGTACTCGAATTGTTGGCTTCAGGCATCGTGTTTCTTTCAGGAGGTTTAGGCATCTTGCCACGGAGGTGAGGCGCCATACTTCTTGTCGCAGAGAGATGAGGTGCCATACTTCTTGGTGCACCGAGCTCAGGTGTCATATTTCTTGCTGCGCAGAATGGAGGAACGGTACTTGGTGCTTGGACTTGGCATGCTACGCCTGGAGTTGCAGCAACAGCAATGCCTTGAGCACCTGTTGATGATGTGTTTCCATGTGCCATACTGGGTGCGAGCCGTTCATGGGATTCAGGTGTCATACTTGGTGCAACAGAATGTAGGCCTTCCATACCGGGAGATGCAGAGTTTCCAAGTGTTGGTCTTGGTACACCAGAATCATGTCCTCTAGAAGAACTTCTTACAATGGGATCATGACCATTGAATTCCATGCTTAGTCCGGTAGAATCCCAGACATTGGCACTGAGCAACGCACTCCTCACAAGGGCATCATGACCTGGAGGTGGCACCATTGGTGCAAGAGGATCTTTGATGGTAGTACAGCGGGATGAAGAGCTTTCAGAACACATACTTGGGGTGGGGGAATGTTGTTTGAACCCCACATTTGTCGCACGAGTACCACCACATGTGGAAGCCGCATGTTCAGATTTTCCACGCAGCGCAGTTGGTGCTGGACCATCATAACTAGGAGTTGCAGGTTCAACATCCGTGTTTCTTATCCAAATGGACACAGATTCCGGTGTGGTACTTCCAGGAGAACTGGCCATTTTTGCAGGAGAGTTGTACCATAGTGATGCCTACAATAGGAGGGCAAAAGTTAGAAAAAAAACATGCATGGACAGATATTTAGTATAAAGCCTCATTTCACAATATTTTTCCAAGACAACATGCGCAGACAAGGAAGCACTAAATACATAAGAATTTAGATAAATGCCAATCATATATACAGACTACTGGGTGACATGCTGCAACCTGTTTGACACAATTGAAGGGCATAGAGTGGGAATTCTGCAATGACTAAAATACTGATTTTCATTTTGGGAAAAACTCACAAAACTAGGCACAATTTGTCAAATGGTACATACTCTCCCCGCTTCAAAACATAAGAGGATGTAGTTTAGCTGCCCATATTAGAGTTTTGATCGTAAAAATTCCATACAATTGTTAATGGTTACGAAACCATAATCACAAGAAACTGGTTTCTATTTTGTGCAACATAAACCAAATATTGTTGGATAATTTTTGTCCAAGAACAAATTTTGACAGTCAAATGTTCAAACAGAGATAGTAATAGTACTGTACAAAAAAGCTAATAATAACTATGCCATTAAGAGTTCGGAAACACCTAATAGTATTTTAGACTATATGAGACCATTAATACCCTATGAAATATGAATAATTAATACGGACTATCTACAAAGTAAAATTTGATGTTCACAAAAATAATAGGCATGAACCTCTAAAGGCTTGTCGCCCTTTGTTAGCCCCAGAATTACGGGTCATAGTCTTATTTTAGTTAATGTTACCACACTTTTGGCTCTCACATTGGCCCACTTTTTGTGGGAAGATAGACATCTTGCAGAATGCACTCTTATTATGGTGATCATCAAATGTATACTTACATATAGTATATTCCCAGAATAACTTCCGCTGTAGTTAAGTTTCGTCAAGGAATCCAGAAGTAATTCCTCTCCAACTATAATAATCATTTTCTTGACCATTTCATCACGAGTAATCTTATTTTCCTGTGCAATAACAATGGTTTGAATGAGCACCCAGAAGCCAACTTGCTGCAAAATTCGATGATAATCGACAAAAGAAATGAAAAAGTTGCCGGGAGAGCAGTACCTTCAACTCCTCGTAGTGGCGGTAAAGCAATTCCCTTTCTAAAAAGGATATATTTTCTTGAATTGTCTCAAAGAGGACTCTGAATGAGATCCATGGAGAGGTTGGCCCTTCATCAGTTTGGCACAGTACCTACATAGGTCATAGATGTCAGAGAACTATTAGTTTATTTTTTTGAATTTAACCATTAGTTTATTATAGTACTATAAGTATTCTTTGAGCACAGAAAGTCAGAAAGAGCAGTAGCGGTAAAGTGAAATTTTGATATCATTCTCTAGGAAATTGCTTAAGCTCAAAAATATATCAAAGTGCATAGCATGCTTGTACACTGTAGATCCTGTTGGAAAGTACCATGATAAGAGTTTAAGGCGACTCACAGGTTGAAGAACAGAAAGATCGACATTTATTTCTTTTGGAGGTGGGCGCAGCCATAAGCCCTTCAAGCTAAGCAAATACTCTGAAAATAAGTTCAGTACAAGTGGATCACTAATTTAGCTCATGTAAATATATATGATCAGAACACTAAACGCCTAATGTTACCTTGCACTTTTGGAGCAAGCCTGAAACTTATAAGATATTCGAAAGAAATATGAGTGCCTAGATGTGATGGCCGTATCACATAATAGTTTGGGTTTGAGCAATTATCAATGCCAGAGTCGTATATGCGTAGAAAATCCTCATGTGAACCTGGTTTGATAACTCCTGTGTTGCCCAATATAGCTCGGCACAGCACCATATACTGTATCCCTTTTTCGTCAACATCACAAAAACCAACACTGCAAATGATGAAATATTATGCACTCTCCACCAATATGTAACTAAATCAGAACATCAAAACTACAAAATGAAACACAACCTGGTGAAGGCACGGTTTTCGGGTGACAGGTAAATGCCAGCGCCTATTCCAGTCTCATGAGTGATTTTATCAGTGCTAAGAAAACCATTAGTTATAACACTGACAATATCTTGCTTTCCAGATCCAAGCCATACATATCTTGCAATTGCATTGCCAGACTTCTCTCCTGTTAGCCTCATCTGTCTTTCAAAAGCTTCAAGTCTACGCTGTGCAGTGATATCCTTTGGAGAGTACCGATGAATATGAAGAATGTCGTTAGGCACTGCAAATGAACCCATACCAGAGAGGAAAAGGTTCTGAACAAACATAAAGCTTTCGCTACCTCTTTCAACATGTACAATCTTCTTGCGTAATATATCTAAAGCACGAGAATTCTGTACAGCTGGAGGGCTGGCTTCAAGCACAACCTGTTCCGCAGCATCAGATGGAGACTTCGTGCCATTATGCCCTACCAAACCTTGTGCACCACCTTTAACAGCACTCGTGCCCAATCTTGTGGATTCATCAACTTCCTCATCAAAGAATGAAGACGGAAGGGACCACTTGTTAGTCCCATCAAGCCATGCAACAGATCGTTGTTTTCTTGTTTTTAGGTTCACCAAGGTCATAGATAAGAAATCAGCCAGAAGTGGCTGGTCATCCATCACAACGACGACACTAGATTTGTCTTCTTTGAATGCATCAACAATGGACTTCACTACTTTGTCAGGAAAATCACACCATGAACCTTGTTTGTAGAACACAACACGACTTGGCACTCCACTTTTCAGGTAATTATCACAATCAATGGCCAGATTAGGTTGACTGTGACAGCTGTGAGCAGGCATAGAAGATGCATTCTCCTTTTCAACACGATGGGACTTGAAGTTTTTGGTTACGGAACCACCAATGGCCTTGCGCTTCAGACGCAAAGCATTGGACTTTTGCAGAGGATCCATGGATGCTTTAGTTCCTAATAAGACACAAATAAACACGGAAATGGGTGATCCTAATATGATATACAAATTACAATTCTTCCTTTACTTAGTATGGAGTACACAGATGCAAACAGAATTGGACTTTATCAAACAGAATTGGACTTTATCAGAGCGCAGATCAAACAACTAGATATTGAAGTGGTTTAGATACAGGCACCATCATCCAGTGAATTCACTCTTCAAAGAGGCAGGCAGTAAAGTAGCTGAAGCACTAGTCTGTGGCAACTTTTTATATGTTAATCAGTATACTGACATTTTGAACTACCAAATTCTTCCTGTACAATGTATCTTACAGACCACCTAATTCAATCTTTGGTAAAACAGCAACTGCATCAGAAGCAGTCTGCATGAGAGGATAAGAGGTCGAGAGCAGCTAAATGAATTTTCAGCTGAACACTCTCCTGTAGGCAGTGGCGTAATCATGCACTTGGCAGGAAATATTTGATACAGAACATGATCTATAAATACCAATAACCCATCCAAGTACTAGCAGAAGTACAAAGGTGCCAAACTGCCGATGTTTCAGCGCATATCCACCACCACGGGAACAACAAAAGAAAGAAATTCCTTGCTACGGACTAATAACAAAGTAGCGTCTACGTACTATTATCCCACGCAGCAGTAGCTGGGAAAAGGACAAACTCTACTTCAACTAAATCAAGATGAACAAAAAGAAGAAACTTTAAAAGGCCCGGAATTTTTTCCAAGCAATTGAAGGATCCGTATGAGCAGGCAGACCCGAAATTCCGACAACCACAAGCAAACCAGGTGCGAAGTGGCCGGGAGGGATGATGGGAGGGCACGAGAGGAGCGGGCCTTACAGACACGGAAGTGGGAGGGGGACCCGTCGCCCGGAGGGGACGCGAGCACGCGGCGGCGGAAGTTGCGGGCGTGGTCAGCAAGTCCGAGACGACGGCGCCGTATCCCGCGCCTCCGGTGCTTGTACGGGCTCCGACATCCGGTACGGGTTTCTCGCGGCGAGGCTGGAGAGGTTGGCGTCGGAGATGAAATGGAGCAGAGGGACGGCACAGGTGGGCTAGACAAGCGAGCCTGGCCCGTTGTGGGGTGTGCCTCGTGTGGCCCACGAGTAAGGCCCGATAATCGGATGCTTTCATCAGTGATCTGAGCCGACGCCCACGCACGGGACTGAGCTGGGCTGGCCCAGGTGAGGTTATTATTTTGTACTCCCTCTGTTCATCAATATAAGACGTTTTAGGTATTGTCCATATTGACTTGATACCTGCTAAAATGAATGGACATATACACTAAACTATGTCTAGATACATATAGATATATGTGAATCTAGAAAAGAGATAAAACATCTTATATTTAAAAACGGAGGGAGTATTCTTTTAATTTTTTTTTGTTTTCTTTCATGTACATACGATAGAAAAAATTATGCGAAATTTAAAAAACAATAGATAGAAAAAATTAATATGTCCACCCATTAAAAAAAATTAAGATTTTTTAAGAAGAGAGAAAAATATATACACAAGAAATTAAAAGTAATCAAAAAATAACCCAAAAACACAATACCTAGGTGCCATACGAGAGCCTTTCAGACAGCGCAAGCTAAAGACGTAAAATAACATTTGTCGTGTGAGGCGTAGTGAAAAAAGATGAGGAGTAGACGTTGCGATATACAACTCCATACAATATGTTTTAAATGTGGTGAGCGGTATGGTTGATTTGCACTTGGTTAAATGTTTCTTCTCGACACTTAAAACGGATCATAGGCTGTATTAAAAACGGATCGAAGGGAGTATTAAAGGTAGCATCTCTTGGGCTTGAGCTTATGAAGAAGTCGGACTACATATTTCAGTGGAGAGAGAGGAATACATAGAAAGTTCAAGAAAATGATATTTCCTTTCTTTCGTTTTTTGCAATTTATCCTGATTTGTCATGTTGATTTGTGTAATGTTTGTACTAATATTCATGGATTTTCTATGTTGCACAAGCATGATCGTTTAGTAGCAGAAACATAGGTAAAAATGAATGAATCAGTTAACTATGAATGGTCAAATCATAATAAGAAAAATGGTGTCGGCGTATAATCTAGTGCATACCAAAACTAAATAAATGTCTTAGTGGTTACTTCCATAGCACCGTCATTAGTAGAATCCAAACTGTCTCCACCGGCATAAAAAGCTTTATGCTCATGGAGACATGTGACTCATTTCGACCATGTCACTATGAAGCTTACTAGTATCAAGAATAAACTTATTGAAACACACTCAATGAGTGATGATCTGTGTATGATCTTTAGACTACTCATATTGGTGATTATCATAGAATAGTATCATGCATATGATACTAGTCTATTTTATTATCTCTATAGTGGGTAGTAACATATGTGTGATATCATATAGTCATGCATTTATTAGCGTATAGACTAATATTGTCTCAAAATTCATTATATTACGTTATCTACTTATGATACCACCACTGTATATATGATATTCCTTCTGTTTTTGGCGATGAGGAAGTCGTGGAATCAAGAACAAAATAACTATTGCTCAAAGAGAAGACTTTTAGCTCTCCTCATAATATTGTTGCTTAAAATGTGTGGGAGTTTGACAAGCCACAATAGAATTATTAATAACAAAAGTAAAATGAATTAAGCCGCCGTCGACAGTAACAGCAAAAACGAAGTTTGAAGTGCCGGCAACTTCTTTTGGTGTCGGCGCACTCCAGGCCTATTGGGCAAGCGCTATTGGGCGCTGGTGGAGATGCTCTGAGACTTACATAAATCCCATTCCACTGATGTGTGGCAAAACCGATGAAATATATTAGAGACGAGTGGGCAGTAGCGAGCAGAGGCATTGCGACTTTGCAAGAAGCTGATGTTGGCATTTGACCTGGTGCGGTCCGGCCATCCAAGTAGATGTAGCCCCCGTAGGGTTTTCAACTTGGCCAGCCAATGAGGTTATGATCAGTTGTAGATTAGTGTAAACCCAACTGCCCAAACTAGTTGATCAATATAACAGGGGAAATTGCATGGAGTACTCCATCTTATTGTCAGATGTACGTACGTAAGCATATGTACTACTAGAAAACAAAGGAAAACTACACTTCTCTCTCTCTCTCAAAGTCCCATCCAACTCCGCGTCCTGAGGCTACAAATACCCATCCAACTCCAGCAGTCTTCATCAATCTCAAGCCACCAACATACTAGTCATGGCAGCCACCAAGAGTACGAGTTATCTTGCAGTGTTGGCCCTGGCGATGGCTATGGCCATGGTGGCCGACGTCTCGGCGCAGAACACCCCGCAGGACTTTGTGAACCTGCACAACCGCGCGCGTGCCGCGGACGTCGTCGGCCCGGTGGCGTGGGACAACACCGTGGCCAAGTTCGCGCGGGACTACGCGGCGAAGCGCTCCGCCGACTGCCTGCTGCAGCACTCCGGCGGGCGGTTCGGAGAGAACATCTTCAAGGGGACCGGGCAGTCGTGGACGGCGGCGAGCGCGGTGAACATGTGGGTGGACGAGAAGCGGAGCTACCACCTCAGCAGCAACACCTGCGACGCCGGCAGGGTGTGCGGGCACTACACGCAGGTGGTGTGGCGCAGGTCGACTCGCATCGGCTGCGCGCGCGTGCTCTGCGCCGGGAACCGCGGCGTCTTCATCGTCTGCAACTACGATCCCCCGGGCAACGTCCACGGCCAGCGCCCCTTCCAAGCCCTTCCAATTTAATTGACTTACTATCCACCAAATGTGGATGTATCTAGTCAATTAAATTGGAACGAAGAGAGTAGTACTGTACGTACTCGTATTGATTATATACGTGTGTGTTTACGTCTCTATGTGATGTTGCGTACGTAAATAAGCATCCGACCTGCATGTGCTCATGCAGCTCGCGGAGCATGTAAATGTAATCGTACACATATATGCAAATTGGTCATCTTTTTATTTTCTTGTTCAAATTGGTTATCCGATCCTTTTATTTTCTTGTTCCAAGCAAGATGCAAGACAGACAAACGACGATAGCACAATAGAACGTGGCAACAGTAATAATTAGGCCAGGATTTTGTCGCAAATGGGGCATTATCTTTACTGTATATAACTGTTTGCAATTAAGTTTAGAGCAGGAGAAGGTACCACCAAATAGATACAAAACCAATTTCGATCTGTATATCGTGAGGGTAAAATATGTGGAAAATTCTGTATGTTCTATTTCACCATATGAACCTAACATCTCTTTTTTTGAAACACGAGAACTGTTATATTCAGTCGTAAAAGGAGAAGGTCAAGATGACAGAGCGTTGACTCAGTTTATAAGGATAAGCTACCAATACCCTAACATTCAATTCCTCTTATCCTTGTTGTTAGCTTTTTGTTCACGAAAATATTTACTAACTTCTACAGGAAATAGTTTTATTCATTTTATTTGTGTGGACTCATATATCTTTGTTATTACTGCATTTCTCTCAGTGTTTCATAATTGAGATAGGAAGCGGAGAAGGATTGGGCTTTTTTTCTTTGGGCTGCAGCCCATATTTGGCAGGGCCTCCTTCTTTTTAACGTATATACAGCCCACTTTGTCTCTAGAGTGTTCAGGTCAAGAAAAAAATCCCTAGAAAAAGATCACTAGAAGAAAAAAAAGGTCAGGGTTCAGAGAGAAGTTAAGAGAACGATCACTGTCAATTCGAAATCCTCGATGATTTGAAACTGATCCAAGCTTGCAAATTTGTTTCGAATTTCACTTCGTATGGTTCCCTTCTGCACTGTAACTTTCAGGTTTGCACGCACTCATCGATCCTTATCTCATCATCCTGATGCATCTGGCGAATCTGATGGCCAGCAGGTCAAATCAATCACTGTCACGTCATGCGATATAGTGCAGATACATGAAACTGTTCTCAATAATTGATCAGGTTAGGAGAGCTTCTGACGAGTGACAGATTCTTTCTTAACAGTAACTAGGGTGTTGAAGTTTCAGGGCACAGCAACAGCAACCGACCAAGATCGAGGACATAGACAGATAGGGTCTTCTCTGCTACATGCAGTTCTGGATATGGCTGTTACTAGGTCCCTGTCAGAATCGAAGGATCATCCAACTGCTCCTGTGTTTTACGCTGTCGTCGAGTTGTCCTGAAAACCGAGCTGCATGCCCTGACCAACTGGGTTCAGAAACATCGTATTGTCTTCCGGTTGAAAACCCCAAGCACGCATAATGCAACAAAGTGAAGTGAAAAAATGACCAACAATTTCGATCATTTCCACGTCAGAACTTGCTTGCAACTCCAAGGATCTAGATTCTTGCGTTCCAAGTAGGCAGTTAAGCTGATCGTCCATTCCAGCCATCCAGGTGCATATGCAAGACTACCAACCTGATTCATTCACCAGTGAGCAGTGAGCTATGTGCGGTTGGTTAAGCACAAAGACGTCCATCGGCAATTCATGGAAGCTATGTAGCTCTGCGGACTGCGGATGTTGCTCGACTTTATGTGCACGCAAATGCAAATCCCATGCACCAGAGGCCCAGAATAGACCTAGATTAGGATACGAAATAACATAGCTAAACAAATAGTTAAGTCGCACCTGAGACAACCCTCCCACTCGCATGCATCCGATGGTTGCCTTACCATGAATGTTGATGCTTCGATCGAGAGACAAAATATCTACATGTACTGATATATATCCTCCTCCCGCGTTTGGTTTGTACTGCATCCATCTTTCATATTGACGGTAAATAGCAGGAGCTCTGCCTATGCATTATTAGAAGAATAAAATTGATCTAGTTAATTAGGGAAATCGGATCCAAAAATCATACAAAGCGTGGTTATAAAGAGTAAATGGCACTGACGGTCACACAACTCGTCCGCTATGTGCACTTAAGTCACACAACTGGAGAACGTGATTTTTGGTCACACAACTGGATTTTTGGTGCACGCATGTCACAAACCTCACGTGTCAGTCCGTTTTCCGTTATAGAAGTGCTGACGTGGACCCGTAATTTTGTAGAAAACCCCCTATATTTTTGGACATTTCGCAAAAAAAAAACCAAATTCGGGTCAATAACAAATATTGACACCAGTTCAATAAAAAATAAAAAAATATGGAAGGGGAAGAGAACCATGGCCGGGTAGAGCAGCACCTTCGATTCCATGCTGGGCCCGACGGTGGCCATGGCAGTAGGCCCCTGCCGGCGGCAGATCGAGGTGGCGCGCTGGCCGGCGGCTTGGATCCAGGGGCGACGTCCGGTGGTCTCACGGTGGCAGCAGGTGGACGGGTCGTCCTAGTCCCGAGGAGCACACCGATGTGGAGCTCCGCCATGGATCGAATCGGAGAACGCCACGGCGCCGGTCGCGGCGACGATGTCAGCGAGGGGACATCACCAGCACGTCCTGCCGTCGCCTGGCCGTGTCCAAGATGGCCGCCACCGCGCCACGCCGATGGAGGGTGCCAAAATCGAGCGCGCTAGTAAGCGGCGAGGCCACATACGAGGTCCAGATTGCGCGCGCCACAGGTAGCCGTGACGTGGTGGTGCCCCGCGAGGCTCGCCAGCTGCACGGCGAAGCTGACCAGCACGTCTTGGCGGGGTCGTCGCCAGCGTCGAGCCCGACCCCGACCTTCCTGAGCGCGACGAGCGCGGTCGCCGCCGCAATGGGAACGCACGCGTCCTATGCCCGCACGCCTACAGCCAGCTAGGCAGCTAGCCAGTTCGTTGCTCCAATCTGGGCTGGTGAGCGTACGTGCTAGCTCAGCTAGCTAGCTGCGCTGCGGCTTGTGCGCATGTGGTGGTGCTCACCAGCCGCTTGATTCGGCCGTCGGCGACGGGTCTATGCCCCAGGCGCACGGCGCCGACACGCCGACGCACGACGCACGAGCTCGACGCCGACACGCCGACGCACGGCGCAAGATCGACGGCGAGGCCTGGGCGACCTCCTAAATCCTAAGCGCGACGCTGAAGACGAAGTCCACGGCGACGCCCTCCCCTGCATCCCCCTCGCGGCCGGCGAGGCGGCGCTGCGCGCGCAGGGTGCTAGCGGTCTGCCGTCGGGCGTGCATACAACTTGTTTGACATAATGCCTAGCCTATATTTTTTATTTTTTATTGAACTGGTGTCAATATTTGTAATTGGACCCAAATTTAGGTTTTTTGTGAAATGTCCAAAAATACAGGGAGTTTTCTATAAAATTACGTGTCCACGTCAGCACTCCTGCAACGGAAAACGGACTGACATGTGGGGTTTGTGACATGCGTGCACCAAAAATCCAGTTGTGTGACCAAAAAATCACGTTCTCCAGTTGTGTGACTTAAGTGCACATAGCGGACGAGTTGTGTGACCGCCAGTGCCATTTACTCGGTTATAAAACCGCACACTATAACTCATGGAACATCCTTTGTACTGCATCCATCTTTCATATTGAATCTCTTTACTGTATCTTTTGCAGTCTGTGAATTCAATTGCATTTGTACACAGGTTTCTACTGTTAGGGTAGTTGCTAGCTAGGTCTACACATCAGTGCCGCCATTATATTTTGCGTGAATTACTGCAGATTTCTGTAGAGAAAGGAAACAACTAAGTCAGTTAGCTAGACATACAACGTGTCCCCTGAATATTATAACCTCTTCTCCGTTAGCTTAATGATCAAGATTTAGCCGGTGAAAAATAAAAAAAAAATCCCCTTGAGAACATCGCATCATGTCGTTAATTATGACGTTCTACGCTCCATCTATTTCGAAAAAAAACATGCATTATGTTTTTGTTAGATGACATGTATCTTTCCTTCCTTTTTCCACTTTCTTTTTATCCCCTCCTGATGACAGTCACTACTCTCCAGCATTGTTTGTCAGCCTCTTTTCAACAAACATACTCCATAACCTACCCTCGGCTAACTTAAAATGTTAACCTGATACAGAAAATACAGTTGGTATAGTTAAAATACAGAAGATGCATTGCTTAAGTCAATAAATACATCGGAAGCTATACTTTGAAATTGCACCCTGTAGTGTAGATCCATAACACCAGCGTTCCCCTTAGATCCTAATCTTATTTTTACTAGCTCAATCAGTGACACTTTCAACAAATCACTTTACTGAGAAATGAACCAAGGCTGGAAAAATGCCAGGTGGGAAAGCCTGTAATACACGCCGGCCCTATACAACTTCTGTAGATTGAACTGTTCCATTCCAAGAGAATCACTAATAAACCATATTCGCGGTGCCTATCATGCTTACAAGTGGAGCAATAAGCAATTACGTGCCCTAAGCATGTAGGATCAGTGGACCAAATCGATCAATCAATAGGCGAATGTACATGGAAGAATCCAGTTAATTGGCTATAGATTTGGTCCACACAATGCATCACCAGCATTTTCTCCTTGTCCATAAGAAGGACCCAACCCAATGCAACTAAGAAACCAAAAGTGAATAATTCACCCAAAAAGCTGATTCCTGGTTAGTTGAAGCCAGTGCATGCAGAGCCCTAATTGCACCACTTTTTATTCGCATTGTTTCAGCTGATGCTAAAGCTAAGATACATACCTCATCAGTTGTCCAAAAGGGGAAAAAGAAAGTTCAGTAATAATGTGCTGCTGTTGTGTACACCGCCTTTTAAAGGTTCATGCCCTTTTTGTAGTGGAAAATGAAGACGAAATAAAGCATTGTTCATACTAGGGTATAAAAATCTTCCTCTGGGCGGTTCTCACTGATACCACTTTTGGCAGGTTTTCCTATCAAATCATACGTAGCATGCATGTCTTCACGAAGAAAACAAAACAATGTGCCATTTTATCTATTTTGTCGGTTCGCATACAAGTGAAGCATGAGCTCGAAATCAGAGTCAATCCATGCACGATTTTTTTCGTATGAGGAAATAATGGAAAAACTTCTTTTAAACTCAAGACCAGCCTTATAGCTGTCTCGGATGGTTTTGACTCGGATAGAGAAATGGAACACTAATTTATTACCTTGTATAGTAATGTCTACTAAATCGATTGGTCAACACAAAATCATCCCTAAATCCATCTTGTTGTTGTTTATACCAGTACCAAGCACGACACTCACTTCAATTATATCTTCGTGCGGATGACATTAAAAAGTTCCCTGCATTCTGCGGATTAAGTAAGTATGCTTTGTAGTCGGATACAAACATTGATCTGTACTAGGTGTGCGGGGACGGCATTTGGCCTGCTTTCTTAAACAAAGTCAAAAGCAGTGTCAAGGAGTTCGTTGCACCGACTGTTCTGAATTCCATGTAGCTCGACATGGGCAGCTTAACGGCCAGCTAGCCAGGGCTACTCTACTCTATCTGATTCCCGATATAAAACAAAAGGTGCCCTTTCTGGACAATGCGAGCCTTATACAAAAGTCCACTCTCTTACCTTCTCTTACTGTACCATTTTCGCATCAAGCCAGCAAGAGGTAAACATAACCGTGTCCGTGTGTATGAATTACTTCTTTCTAACGTAAACATAACTTAAAAGGATGGCCACCGCAATCTAGTTGAACTTCAATTTATTTAAATTATATGAATTACTTTATTTTTTAATTATTATATAACTATGTTTTATGTGTTCAGAACTGTGAAACATACAAATGTTTGGATTTGTATGGAATGTCTAGAGTTAGCAAGAAAAAAATATTGGGAGGTATGTATTGGGCACGCCGCTGGAAAAAGGTGCCCCCATACACGGCAGCATGCGCCGGCACCACCAATAGCACTCGTCCAGCGCTATTGCATTCGGACGTTATATGCGGGGCGCGACTGGAGATGCTCTTAGTTGGGAACCGTTTCGGCACTCGATTCATGTACATACAGATGAACCTGACATTAGAGAATGTGCGTGCAATGGCTAGTACTGGTACATTGCTACTACTTATTTAAAACCCATGCCTTCTTGTCCTCGCCAATAGATTATGTTGATGTGCATAGTATTCTCCCTTCTCTAGATGCAAACAAAACGCCCACAAATCATTGAGTTCCACCAATTCGTAGTGACCAATGTTAAAACATGTTAAAAAATGACCGGTGAACGGTTTCTAGTAGAAAGCCTCGTGGTATAATCCGTCGATGATAATACCACGCCCAATGCAGAGTAGAGCAGATAGCATTGCGTCAAAGTTAGGGTGTTCGAACCAAAGCATGGAAGGATCCCAGCGTCGATGACGTCGCGTTTGTACGATATGATCTGCACTTGCATCGATGGTTGGTGTGATAGCACCAGCTCAACCGCACCACGGTGCCCCTCCTTTTCTACGAGAGACAAACGTTCTACACGTACTGATATTTTCCACTGCATCCATCTTTGTGTTCTATCTATGTTTCATGTTGCATCTTCTTACTTCTTTTGTATTCGGTGAACTCTTAGTGTATTTTTATACTGCTGTCTATTATTTTCTATGCTGCATCTTTCAAGTATAGTAGAAAATCTACTCAAATGGAACTACTAGTAGAGAAGGAGGTGTTCACTATTTAAGAAACTAGTAAACATTTACGACAAGTCAAGCCTCCCTGTAGTTTATGGATAAAGGGGTAGCATGATTTTTTTTCGCAAAGAAAAAGTACGACCAAGCACCTTAGTTCTGAATTGAAGATGTGTTTCCTTATCTTATTATCGTAGAGTCATATTGTTATTTGACAATAGAAATATAATATTTGCAGTATTGGGATTACAAAATACTCCCTCCGTTCACAATTAGATGACTTCCATTTGACCAAGTGTGGATGTATCTATACTTGTAACATGTCTAGATACATTCACATGTGGCCAAATGGAAGTCATCTAATTTGAAACGGAGGGAGTAGATGATTGCTGTAGAGCAATGACACACAACAAAGTCAACTAGCTAGCCATACAATTAATGTATCCCTGAATATTATAGCATCCTCTCCGTTAGCTTAATGATCAAGATTTTGCCGGCCGATGATGCTCGTGTCCCCTTAAGAACATCGTATCATGTCGTTATGACGTTCTACGCTCCATCGCTTTTGAAAAGCATGCATGCATACTGCTTCGGTAAGATGACACGTATCTTTCCTTCCTTTTTCCGATTTTCTTTTTCTCCCCACCTGATGAAAGTCACTAGTCTCCTATATTGTCACCTCTACAAGGCTATGCAATTGTATATTTCTTTAATGAAAATACAGAAGGTATATTGCTGAAGCCAAGAGGCATGGGAAACCTCCTCTGAAATTGCACCCTGGAGAGTGGAGATCCTAACGCCAGCTTGGTTGTGCCACTTAATTATATGCTTAACTTATTTTTACTAGGTCAATAAAGCACAATATCAACTAATCACTTAATTGGCAGATGAAACGAGGATGGAGAAAAGTACCAGCTGGGAAAGCCTCTCACTACGGGAAAAGCTGTCGTTCCCGACGGCCAAGAACCGTCGGCAAAGATAGGAAACCCGTCGGCATTACTCTATGCCGACGGCCACCGTCGGCATCCGGCCGTCGTCTTCTTCTCCGTCGGCGTAGGACGGACCAACCGTCGGCATCAAATATCCGTCGGCATATACATGTGTGCCGACGGTTATAACGTACTGTCGGCACTAAAAAAAGCTGTCGGCAAACGAAACTGACTGACGGTCAGGTTTGACGGCGTCGGACTAGTTGCCGACGGCATGTCCGTCGGCATATGCACCCACGTGTCTGTCGCTCGGAGCACCTGGTGGGTCCCATCCACAGGTCTATGCCGACGGCCGCACTGTCGGCATAGGCAAACATATATGCCTACGGCTCTGAGTTTGCCGACGGCTTTTTGCGTCGGCACAGTGGCCACGTGTCATGCACCGGGACATCCTGCTATTTTGTTGTGCCGACGGCACAGCCGTCGGCATTGCGTTTACGCTGGGACATTATGCAATAGCTATGCCGACGGCCGAACCGTCGGCGTAGTTCTGGTGCTGGTTCATCCTGGGAAGCGATGTGCCGACGGCAATATGACCAATTGTTTTTTTTTTTGGTTTGCTTTTTGCCGTCCCTGCGAATTAAAATTGCTACAGGTGCATATAAATTCATAAAATATACATTTCATACAGAAATAGCATCATCACACCCTCATACAGAAATAGCATCATCATCACACCCTCATATATATTACCATCAACACCAAATCCACACATAGATAGTAGTACAAACACAATATGACCGGTACAAGTAGCAACACAACATGACTTAACACGTTAAGTACAAGCACTGACTAACAGTCACTGTCCTGATGAGTGCCAACATGACCTGGTGTCTGTGGGCTTTGTGAACCAGGAGTGCGGGTGCCAGGAGTTGAGTGACCACCAGCACTGGTAGCAGTACCACCAAGGAAGAGACCACCGGTAGTAGTACGAGCAAAGAAGGCATTGGATGCACTTGATCCCTGCCAGTTTGAGCAAGAGTAACTACAATTGTCCAAAAAATGATCACTACAAGTTCGTGAAGAGTCCGACTAACCGGAGTAGATGCGGCACTTGTCAAGAATTCTTCCAGGGTTGGCAATATTGGGAATGGTGGAGGTAGTGGTGGTGGAGGTCCCAACTGCGGCGGATTCCCATTAGCAGCAAACTCGGTCATCGCCTACAGGTTAGTTCAGAAAAGGTCATCATGCATCACAAAGAAGGTTAAAAGTGGCCAAAGTAGAAAAATATTGCTCTTTGTGACAATGGGCAACTAACCGCGATGAATTGAAAATTGTACTCCCGCGCCTTAGACTGAGCCGCCTGGTATTCCTTGACATCTACATTATGTTGCCGCTGAAGCTGTGTGTAAGCTTCAACCTGCTGGTGCTGCAATATTCCATAATGAATCACATAAGAATAGCCATGCAAGAATGAAAGTCATTCCATAATGAATCACATAATAATAGCCATGCAAGAATGAAAGTCGGAAAAAAGGAGAAGATACTTACAGTGGCGGCCCGCGAGCGTAAACGATGTAGGGTAGACATACTCCCGCTCGGACTGGAAGGTCGGATCTATGAGTATGTCAGGTCTGTCTCGATTATGCTGTCAAAAAAGGGTGGCGGCCATGCGGCTTGCCGTGTCCCGCCAAGATCGCCACCTTTGGATCAATATCTGACTCTTCGGGATTGGATTCAGCCCCATGCTGCCGTCTAAACTCATCACAATAGTCGTCTGCATACTTGGTGGTTTTGCCGTAGTGCGTGGCACCGTCATTGGCAGTTGTCGGCATCTGACGGTGTCGGGGGGCTGCCCCCGGGTAGGGCAAAGATGATGTGTTATGAACAGTTAAGGTCTAACCGGATCAAGGAAAGAAGAGCCGGCTAAGTTAGCCGGGTCACTTGGGCCGGATCTCAAGGCGATTCGGTCAGTCCTACTTCAAGCCAGTGAAAGAAAAGACCAAAGGGGATCCGGTGAGGTTTAACCGGATCCAGGAAAGAAGAGCCGGCTAAGTTATCCGGATCGGTCAGGAAGGACCCGGGTAGGGCAACTCGGATGATGCACAGGGCCAAGTAATGTCAGTAAAAGTCACGGGCACTGTAAGGTTGCTGACCGGGGCTCAGAAGACAGCAAGGTGCTGCCACAGGTTTTCCGGGTCACAAGCCCCTAGGCGCTGACTCGGCCTATTCGGGAAAGGGGCAGTGGCTAGGCTACTGTGGTCTACACTGCCTTAAGCTCAAAGAGGAAAGATAAGCCTGTGGTGAACAGAGGGTGAGCTGGGCTGAGTGACAGTGGCCAGTGTTTGTCCTGTTCTCCTTGTCCATGCCATTGTCCTCTGCGGCCAGGGGCAAAAGGGTAATTCGGTTACTGTATATAGGCAACACCACCTCCTCCTGTGGAGAGGATCGACCATTGTGAGCATCATTTCCCCCCCAAGCTTCATCTTCTACCTGGAGCTCTCTCCATTGTTCATCATACAGCTCAAGGAGCGCTTTGTACTTGTAAACACTTGAGATATAAGAGAGTAGGCTAGAGCTGCAGTAGGGGTGTTACCTCCACAAGAGGGCCCCGAAGCAGGGTACATCGTGGTGTTCTTCGCTGTTCTTGGTTTGCTTTGTTCTTCTTGTTTGGTCTTCATGCGTGCTTCGTAGGCACGCAAACCCTCCCCGGTTCCCCCAACGCCCAAGCGAGCCCACACTTAAGCCATACCCATGGCATCTGCCGTGACACCACCACGACAGTTGGCGCCCACCGTGGGGCAAGCATTGGCGTTGGCTGGGGTTTCCATCCGGACGGGCTCCGTCACTGGTGCCGGCGAGCGGGTCCTCTCCGGGCTCGTGTGCAAGCTCGGCGAGTTCAACTTCATCAGCGACAACGCGGGGTGCTTCTCCAACAAGCCCTTCCCCGCGGATGGCTTCCTCATGACGCTGGGCAGCTTCGTCACCTACGTCGCCACCGAGCCAGTTCGCGAGTACCCGGCGCAGGTGCTCGTGGCTGCAGATCCTCCTCTTTCCGCGCAGCTCGCGGAGGGCGTAGCGCTCGCCCTGGGAGCAGCGTGGAGGTCATGGTGGCTGCCGCAAACGCTGCTGCAGGCAAAGGAGGTGCCAGCACGAGCGTGCCAGAGGAGCTGGCCACGCCAGTCGATCCGGATGACATGCCGACTCGGACAGCTAAGTTCCCTAAGGAGAAACCCGATCCGGTTGGTCCCCTTGGCACGTCAAGCAGGGGTGCTTCCTTAGAGGGTATCTTGGAAAAGCTAGCTCGGCCAGTGGCTCCTGGAGCAAATGTTGATCTTACTGTAGCTCAGCTTGAGGCAGAGCGCCTGAGGTTGCAAAAAGAGGCTCGGTTAGTGATAGAGTCTAGGCAAGAGTTTGATAGAGACCTGAGAGAATACAATGCTGCCAATGGTATCACAGATGGCTTTACTCCTGTAGTGCACCGCTCGCGCAAGAAAGTCGAGCTACGTAACAGAGGCAAGGACCTCAACGACGAGTTGGCCAGAGCTGCAGGTTCGAGCTCAAGTAAAGCCACTAGTCATAGGTCCGGAACAGGCAAGCCGGTTTATAGCTCCCCGGCTAAGAATCTTAGGGCTGCAGCAGCAGCGCGAGCTGAATTAAGTAACCTGACCGGGGATGCTTGGCGCAAGCAGGCGGAGAGAGTGAATGAGCTAGTGGATGTGTGCAACAGGCAGAATGAGGCCTACAGGAAAGCTAATCCGGATGCTGGTGGTTCCCGGGTAGTTGTCTCGGTTAGGGCTGCTAGCCAGAAGTCTAAGGGGCAAGCGTCCTCTCCGCATGTTGGGATTGACCGAGCCCAAAGTGTGAACTCGGGTAAGAGCAAGCAGCTGCAAACTTATGATGCGGTATACGCAAGCAAGCAACTTGCAGCCCAAGGAAAAGGCGGACAAGGCAGAAACCGTGGTGGTCAAGGCAATCCGGGTACTGGAAGGGAGAATTCGGCTGGCCGAGGTCAACCGCCTCGCCACCCCGGACAGCAAATGATGGCACAGGTGCAGCAGCAGAGTGGTGGCCAGGTGGGCTACCATTATGACGATGGCAATTCGGCTATGGCGCGAGCCGGATACCAGACGTATGACAATGCACTGGCGTCGAGACTGGGGCCTCGGATGTTGGATCCGGATGATCAGCGTCTCAAATTGGACAGAATCTACCAGTCCGAGAAGCTGGAAGAGCAGGGCCCACCGGGTCCACCATGCTTTGGACCTCGGATAATGAATGAGCCAAGTGTGCCTTTGTTTCAGCTCGGCCGCAACACGAAGCCGTATAATGGCAGCACCAAGCCACAGGATTGGCTGACGGACTATGTATCATCAGTGCACATTGCGGGGGGCAATCGCCGATGGGCGGTCCGGTATCTCCCGCATATGTTAGAAGGTCCAGCCCGAATCTGGCTGAATAACTTGCCACCGGGTAGTATCAATTGTTGGATGGATTTGGAACAGGCGTTTAACAGCAACTTCTCCAGCACCTACAAGAGGCCAAACCGACCTCAGCTCCTGGCTGCGTGCAAGCAGGAAGAGAGGGAGACAGACCGAGAGTATTTGACTCGGTGGAGCAACATGCGCAATTCTTGCGAAGGTGTAGTGGAGGAGCAGGCCATTTCATGGTTTGCACAGGGATGCAGGCATGGTACACCACTTTGGCAGAAACTCCAAAGAGATATGCCGAAAACCCTGGCAGATATGATCCGGATAGCAGACACGTATGCGCTGGGTGATCCAACACAGCCCGCATTGGATGCAGTGGGAGCAAACAGGAGGCAACCAGTTAATAACCGAGTTGGACCATTAAGGCCTAGTGACCGACATGAATTCGGTTACAAGAGAAGAGATCCGGATTACAGATACGGTTCTGATCAAGTTGCTGCGGTAAACATGGATCAACCCGGTGGAGGAGATGCGCAGAGGCAGAAAACTGATGGTCCAGCTTGGAGGCCGAATCAAGGTGCTTGGCCGAAGAAAGTGTGGGAGGGACCAAGTCCACCTCTAACTTTTGAGTCCAGATTAGATGGGCCTTGCTGTTATCACACCACCGATCCGCGCAAACCGGCTAATCATTCGACCCGGAACTGTAGTTGGCATCACCGCGTTCAGGCGGAAGGTCAAAGAGGACCACCTCAAAGAGGTGCTCCTAGACCGAATTTCAGGCCAAACATGCCGCTAACCGGAGCCAATGCGACCCCGGTCAACGCTGGAACTCCAAGGCCAGCAGCAACGAAGCCGGTTAACCTGGTGAACATGGGAGGCAGTGACAATGGTGATGGCCCAAGTAGGCAAGGTGGATACCCTGGGAATGATTACAAGGAAGCACATCAGAGTTATGTGGTTTTCGTGACCGAGCCGACTGACAAGAAAAGTCAGTTGAGACGAGCAAAGGAGGTGAATGCCGTGATGCCAGCAGTTCCAAAGTACTTGAACTGGTCTGAGCAGGAGATCACTTGGAGCAGGGCGGATAACCCAAGGATCATGCCAAGCCCAGGGAACTATGCACTGGTGGTGGATCCAACTTTGGTTGGACCCAAGCTGAACGTGAAATTTAGCCGAGTCTTGGTCGACAATGGCAGTGCCATAAACATCATGTATCGGGACACAATGATCAAGTTGGGTATTTCGCCGAATCAGTTGCAACAGAGCAGCTGTACTTTCCATGGCATAGTACCCGGGGTATCTTGTTCCCCCATGGGTAAGATCTGGGTAGATGTGTTGTTCGGTACCAGGGACAATCACAGGCTTGAGAGTCTCGAGTTCGAGGTGGTGGATTTGGAAAGCCCATACCATGCTCTGCTTGGCAGGCCAGCATTAGCCAAGTTCATGATATCTACTCATGTGGCCTACCTCAAGATGAAAATGCCTGGCCCGAATGGTGTTATCACCGTTGCGGGAGACTACAAGAAGGCCATACAGTGTGCTACAGTTGGTTCTAACTTAGCTGAATCACTGGTGATACAAGCTGAAAAGAGCAAGATGCACGAGGTGGTGGCAATGGCGAAGTCAGCTCAGCTCGGCGTGCTGGCCATGACTAATCCGGATGCGGGTGCAACATTTGAGGTGCCCAAGGAGACGAAGAAGATCCCCATTGACCCGGAGAACCCGGAGCGCTTGGCCATCATTGGTGCCGGGCTGGGTGAGAAATAGGAAAGCGCGCTCTGTCACTTCCTCCGTGAGAATCGGGATATCTTTGCATGGTCAGCTAAGGACCTGCCTGGTGTTCCGAGGGAGTTGGCAGAGCATTCTTTGTTTGTCAGGCCGGATGTGAAACCGGTTAGGCAACCGACTAGGCGGCTTTCAGATGATCGAAGAAAGGTGGTGCTCGATGAGCTGGCTAAGCTGCTGGCAGCCGGATTCATTATGGAGGTGTTGCATCCGGACTGGATATCTAATCCAGTTCTAGTAGAGAAGAAGAAGGACGAACCAGCTGTGGTCAAGGTGTGGCGCATGTGCATCGATTTCACCAACCTAAACAAGGCGTGTCCAAAGGATCCATTTCCTTTGCCTCGGATTGATCAAGTGATCGATTCTACTGCTGGGTGTGAGTTGTTGTCTTTTATTGATGCGTACTCTGGTTTTCACCAGATACCACTGAACCCTAAAGATCAAATAAAGACTGCTTTTATTACCCCGTATGGGGCGTATTGCTATCGTGTCATGTGTTTCGGTTTGAGAAATGCTGGTGCAACTTATCAGAGATGTATGCAAAAGTGCTTGCATTCTCAAATGGGTAAAAATGTGCAGGTGTATGTGGATGACATTGTCATCAAAACAAAAGAAAAACGTACTCTCCTCGAGGATCTCGAGGAAACATTTGTGAACTTGAGAAAATATCGGTTAAAATTGAATCCGGACAAGTGCACCTTTGGTGTCCCAGCTGGAAAGTTGCTTGGTTTCCTTGTATCGAGCCGAGGTATTGAGGTGAATCCGGCTAAGATCCGAGCCATAGAAAGAATGAAATTGCCTAAATGTCTAAAAGATGTACAAAAATTCACCGGGTGTTTAGCCTCGTTGAGTCGGTTTGTGAGTCGGCTAGGAGAAAAAGCCTTGCCCTTGTATCAGTTAATGAAAAAGAGCACCGGGTTCACGTGGACCCCGCAAGCAGATTCGGCTTTCAACGAATTAAAAAAGATGTTGTCCACTGCTCCAGTTTTGGCATCACCTTTGCCGAATGAGCCAATGCTACTTTACATTGCGGCCACTAACCGGGTCGTAAGTGTGGTCATGGTGGTAGAGCGAGAAGAGGATGATAAATCTGTGCAGAGGCCGGTGTACTATTTGAGTGAGGTGATCTCAACTTCGAAGCAAAATTATCCTCACTACCAAAAGATGACATATGGTGTGTACCTGGCGGTCAAGAAGTTGAAACACTACTTTCAAGAGCATCCGATTACAGTGGTATGTGAAGCTCCAATTGCGGAGATCATTGGGTGCAAAGATGCAACTGGCCGAGTTGCCAAATGGGCGATAGAAGTGTCTCCTTACACACCGCATTATGAGAGAAGAGATGCTATCAAGTCTCAGGCTTTGCCGGATTTCCTTTGTGACTGGGCTGAGATGCAATATGAGCCACCTAAACCGGATTACAATTACTGGAGGTTGCACTTTGACGGTTCCAAATGCAAAATCGGGCTAGGTGCTGGAGTGGTGCTCACATCACCAAAACAGGATCAATTGCGATATGTATTGCAGATTCATTTCTCAGCGTCAAACAATGTAGCCGAGTATGAGGCACTGATCCATGGGCTTAATGTGGCTCGGGACATCGGCGTTCGCCGAATTGAATGTTTCGGTGATTCGGATTTGGTCGTACAGCAATCTTCTGGAAATTGGGATGCTCTTGATGCCAATATGGCACTGTATCGGTTTCATGTTCAGAAAATTTCGGGATTTTTTGAAGGCTGTGAATACAAGCATATACCTCGGCTGGAAAACCAAGCTGCAGATGTTCTGTCAAAACTCGGGTCGTCTAGGGAGGCAATCCCACCTGGAATATCCTTGAATCATCTAAGGGTGCCTTCAATCAAACCGTCGCCTGATTCCGAGTCGATTTTTATTCCCAAGCAAGAATCCGAAGCTATTCCTATGAATGTTGACGTTGAGTATATCGAGGAAGACCCGGGGACTGCATGCCCGGACTCGGGGACTCCTCACGCAGATTCGGAAAATGCTAACCGAGTCTTGGGAAAGAGGAGTAGAGATGATGATGCTAACCGGATTGTGGGGAATGGACAGAAGCTGATAGAAGAGATAATGGCGGCCAAACCTGTGGAAGAAAATGAGCACTTGTTCCCTTTGCATCCAGTACCAGAGTGGGCTGAAGAGATCATGAAGTTCATCGAGGAAGGAAGCTTGCCAAGCGATGAGACCAAGGCTAGGCGTGTCCAGAGGAGATCCAAGGCTTATACCATCATCAACAAGGAGTTATACAAAAGAAGTGTAACCGAGGTGTTGCAGCGCTGCGTGGAGCCAGCAGAGGGCAAGGAGATGCTCCTAGAGATACACCAAGGTGAATGTGGACATCATTGCAGTACAAGAGCCCTGGTGGCTAAAGTGTTCCGGCATGGATTTTATTGGCCCACTGCTCATGCAGATGCGGAGGACATAGTCCGCAGGTGTGAAGGATGCCAGAGATTTGCTAAGCAAACACACTTACCCGCATCGGCACTGAAGACAATTCCTATTACTTGGCCATTTGCGGTGTGGTGTTTGGATATGGTGGGAGATTTCAAGCCGGCTAGGGGCAACATGACACATATGCTGGTGATGGTGGATAAGTTCACCAAGTGGATAGAGGTGAAACCAATACGGAAAGTGGATGGCCGTTCGGCTGTAATCTTCTTGAAAGAAATCATTTTGAGATACGGATACCCTCATAGCATCATCTCGGATAACGGCACAAACTTTGCTGTCGGAGAGTTTGCCCGATTCTGCATGAATAAGGGGATCCGGTTAGACATAGCCTCAGTGGCACATCCAGAGTCCAATGGGCAAGTGGAAAGATCAAATGCTCTAGTGTTAGCCGGCATCAAGGCTCGTCTCATTGAACCATTGTTGAAAACTCCAGGGTGCTGGATAGATGAAATCCCATCAGTTCTATGGGGTCTAAGGACTACACCGAATCGGTCGACAGGCTATACGCCATTCTTTCTGGTGTATGGGGCAGAAGCTGTCCTACCCACTGACATAGAATATGATGCACCAAGGGTGGCAATGTACACTGAAACCGAGGCAAAGGAGGCCCGGGAAGATGCAGTGGATCTGCTAGAGGAAGCAAGAGAATTGGCCCTGTCTCGGACAGCAATATACCAGCAAAATCTCAGGCGTTATCATAGCCGAAAGATCAGTCCTCGAGTGTTTCATGAGGGTGATCTAGTGCTGAGGCTGGTGCAGCGCAGCAAAGGCCGACACAAATTGTCACCTCCATGGGAGGGACCATTCATTGTGAGCAAGGCTATGCACAATGATTCGTACTACCTTGTAGATGCACAGGAATCAAGGGAGGATGGCTTGGACAAACCCGGACAGGAAACCAAGCGACCTTGGAATGTAGCTCTGCTTCGACCCTTCTACTCTTAAAGGGCGCAATGTATGTATTTCATGAATGAAATCGCGGTAATCCGAGTCTGGACTCGGAGACTGCTTCGTCCTTATGCATGTGTTGTTTATTACTGTTTTGTTTTTTGCCGTTCGTGTGCCGAATCGCTTTGAACCTTGTTCTAAGCTTCAAGTAATGTATGTTGTGTTGTTGATCTCGTGACTCGACTGACAAACACCAAAATGGTAGTCAAGAGCAGAGATGAGGAATATGGGAAACATGAAAATGGACACGGGGACTCGGTCCAAAACCGATTCGGCACATGTCGTTTACTAACCCCTGTTATTTCTTTTTTCGTTTATGTTGAATGATTCTAAACCACAACTCGTGCGTTTCAAGTATTGTATGCTATGATTCCTATCTTGTGACTCGACTGTCAAAACACCCAAAGAGGTAGACAAGAGCAAAGATTTGGCAAAGTAGTAAACAAGAAAACAAACTCGGGGACTCGGTTTGATGATCCAACATAAACCTTGTCCGGATCGCGTTAAGCATGATAAACATAGTCTCGAAAGAACTTAAAATAGTCTATTACATCTGCTCCCGGCATACCGGGGATTTAATGTTTTTGTTAAGTACTTCAGGGTGCAGCGGACTCGGTCGCGGCGGACTCGGTCATAGGAGTTTCGGTTGCAGGAACTCCTGTGGTAGGAGCTTCGGTTAACGGAGCTTCGGGGGCACGGGCTTCAGCCACGGGTGCTTCGGTTGAAGTGGACGCGGTTACGGGAGGTTCTGTTGCTGGAGCAGACTCAGAAGATGGTGGCACTTCGGAAGTAATCTTGACTGGAGAGCTTGAAGGATGGGCGGATTCGGGAATATCCGGATCAGGTGAAGCCTGTTTAGTGATCACAGTCAAGTTAGTGGCTGGAATCACACGAGACTCGGTTGGAGTTTGTTCGGTGAGCTTGGCCGAGTCGGAGGCTGGTACCTTGCTGGATTCTTCTTCTTCATCAGACCCGCCCTCAGAATCGGCGTATTCTTCAGCGGAGGCATCGTCCGATTCCTCTTCTTCAGTGTCTTCTCCATCCGAGTAGACTGGAGCCTCCAGATCAAGATGCTTGGTGCGTGCAAATTCGGCCATAAAGTTGGCGGCTTCTTCACGGATCTTGATCCGATTGGGATCTGAAGCCCATGAAGAACCCTCGCGAAAGGAGCGCACTTTGGCAAGATCAATCAGCTCATACCAAGACATGATGAATAACAAAGCTGCATCAGCACCAGCGCGGGCGGACGAAGACCTCCACTTCTGTAGCCGGGTCATGGCTTGGTCCAGGTCTCTGATCAGCTCCTCCACAGGCACAACTTGCCGCGCTTCAGGAAATAAGATCCGGTGAGCCTTGAGACTTGCATTGAGCAGACCAATATGGGAATCCTTCAAAGGAGCAATCCGAGCCTTGAGTGCTGTGATATGATCTTCGATGTCCCATGTCTCTGGTAATGGAGCCTCGGTTAATTTAGCTCTCTCAGCTCGGGCGTCTCTCACAGCCCTGGCGGCTTGAAGCCGGATGCTGGTAAACTCTCCTACAAACAAATAAGCTAATACTGAGTTCAGCAAGAAGGAACACAAGCATATGTATCGGTTAAGGGCAGAAAGAAAAAGGGATTCGGTGAACTTACGATCCATGACATCATTAAGGCTAGCAAGTGCAGCAAGCCATTTCGCACTGGCCGCTTTGTGAGCACTAAGTTCTTCTTTAGCCGCTTTGACTTCGGCTTCAGATTCGGCTATGGTCGTTTGAATTTGCTGGTCCAGTTTGGCCCGCTTCTCAAGTCCGGCTTTGAAAGTATCCCGCTCCTTCTGGATAGTATCTTTTTCACGCTTCAGCGTATCCCGCTCTCCTTTAACCTTGTTCTTCACTTTTTCAACTCGGTCAAGCTCTCGCTGGAGCCGAGTCACTTCTGATTTTTCCTCGGATAAAGCACGCTTCTGCTCTTCCTCTTTGTTATTCATCTTGAGGACCAAGGCATCAAATGATTTTTGGAGCTTGTGGTACTGGTTGGCAAGCTGCTTAAAGAGGTCGCTGCGAGCGCCCGTGCTTTCCTGAAAGAAAGTAGATAGCGTCAAAAGAGACTCGGGGACTGATACCCGAGACAAGGTGGAGCCAAAACAAATCTCGGAGATTGGTCGAGACTGACCGAATCGGTTAAAAAGAAACCCGGGGACTGGGGGTCTCAGTTTTTTCAGTTAAGAAAAAGATCATGATCAAATTTTTTAAAAGATTCAAGCCGAATGACTTTCTTACTCGGAGGAGTATCAGTCGTTCGACCCGAATCTCGGGGACTGGGTGTATACTATTTGATCATGACGAACTAAAAGCAAGATTCGGCAAACTTACCTCGAAAACTTGGTGCGATGCAGTAAACGCAACCTTCACTGAATGAAGAGATTGCATCATTCGGCTAGGACCAGCAGGGTGCGGTGTTGCAGCGGAAAAGCCTGGTGCAAGGTCCACGGCGTTCCAGGCCTCAATAAAGTCATTGGCAGTACTGAGCTTAGGCTTGGCTTGGCCGGATTGAATGGCAGAGGAGGTAGCGGTGGTTTGCTTGACAGCAATCACTTGCTTATCCGGAGTGGAGGAAGTTGCGCCAAAGACAACTTGAGTCGGCTTGGGTTGCGGTGACGCACCAGAAGTCTGCTTCGGATGTGGCTCCTTATGCTGCTTCTCGGAAACTTGCTGTTGCTGTTGCTGTTTCTGCTTCTTTTTCTTCTGCTGCTCTTGGTTCAGTGCAGTTTGAGCTGCAGGAGCAGGGCGGGAATCAGGCTTAGGCGAGGACGTAGCCGATGTCTTGGCCTTTTCCTTCTCCAGCTCCTTGAGAGGACGTGGCCAACTTGAATCTCGGATTGGAGCCGAGGTTTCCTCACTCTCCAAGTCGATAACCGGCTCTGAGATGGGAGTCGGCTGGGGAATATTGGTAGTGGTGACACGCGTTGGTGAGGTGGCAGTTCGGTCAGGAAATTGGGTTTCCATGGCCGTATCCAGTGGAGGGATAGGAGAAGAGATGGATGAATGAGTCTGCGCGGTGATGAGGACATCACTGCATAAAGTAAAGCAAACGGTTAACTCGGATAGATATGACTCGGTTGATAGAGGAAGAAAGCAAATAAAGTTCGCTCAATGTTACCCCTTGGTGGTGGGCATCGGTTTGACGCGATTTGGCTTGTCGCCGGACTTCTTCCTTCTTTTTGTCTGTGGGGCATCTGTTTCGGGCGCCTCAGCGCGTTTCCGAGAGGCCTCTCCAGTATCTTGTTTGGCTGGAACACAAGGAGGTGGTTTCCATGAAATCGGAATAGCGTCGATGGGTTCTAAGATGCAGCAATCTTCATCTTCCTCGTCGGAAAGGTGGTGAATGTCTGATTGCTTACCCTTGCGGACTGGCTTGGCACGCGGAATTGGCAAGTAGTCATCCGAATCCGGATCCTCTTCGCCCTCGCGCGGCGGGCTGAGATCCGGTGTCCATGCCTTGGTGGAAAGATCTCCGTCTTCAATAAGTTGACGGTCAAACAGCTACAAAAAAGACAATGCGAATCCGGATCAGGCCAGGATTATTCGGATGAAGTAAGAGTGGATTCGGAGAGTGGTGAGCTAACCTGTGGAGGAAGTTTTTCCCGGTAGAATGGCTTTACACCCCACCGCCATTTATCCGACATCTCATTGGCAGCAATGGCGTTTACCCGTCTGAAGACGGAAGCTTTGTCAAGCTCGTGTTTGCTGATCCGGGTAGGATCTAGTGCGCCACGCGTGTGGCATATCTTGTGGTCACGCCTTTGAAGAGGGCTGACTCGGCGAGAGATGAAGGTCCGGACGAGGTCGTCAGACACCATACCCTTCTTCAAAAAATCCTCCAGAGTGGTATGCACTGTCTGAAGTTCAGCAATTGTTTCAGCCGGATTGTAACCGAAGTTCAGTTCGGCTGCGGGCGGCTCCATCCTGAATTCGGGCAGGTTAAGAGCGTCATGGCCCTCAGCGCTCTTTATGTAAAACCAGGTCCTTTGCCATTTCTTCACCGTGTCTAGGCCGGTGACTCGGGGAAAGGCGGATCCCTGCCTTGGCGTGATGCTAACCGAACCGCAAGCGGTCAGCTGTTTCGGCTTAGTACCTGGAATGGTGTGCTTGCGAAGGTGGAAGTACTTTGCCCATATATCCACACTAGGCCAGAGACCGAGATAGCCTTCGCAGAAGGAAGAGAAAGCTGATAAAGAGACAAAGGCGTTCGCCGGGAGGTGGTGAAGCTGCAGTCCGAAGAAGTCCAGAAAGGCCCGGAAGAAGTCACTGGCAGGTAACCCGAGCCCGCGCTCGAAATGCGCTATGAATACCACGCGTTCACCAGGTTCGGGCGCCGGTGCGAGTTCTTTTCCGGGTCGGCGGCAAATGGCTTGGGGCGGTATACGCCGGGTGGCTCGTAGCCATTCCAGATCGTTTTTGGTAACATCAGATCCTTCCCATCTGCCAGGGGGAAGTTTGGCCATAACCGAATTAGTCCTGCAGCAAAAAGGCGGATAACCGGGTCAGGAAATTCGGAATCCATGGGACCAAAGAAGAATCGGATGACATTAAAGCCGAATCAGATCTATGGTGACTCAGCTAATCCTATCCCGGGTAGGGTTAACCGGGTCCGGTGGAGAAGGTGAAGCGGTTGGAAGTCGCAAACATCTTTCCGCAAGTTTCTAGGGTTGGGAAGATCTACAGCGGTGGTAAAAAAGAAAGAAAATCACGGGTAAAAACATGGTTGAACTGCTCCAACGGGGACAAGTGTATCTAGGCCAGTCTATTGCGGAACTTGGACAGAAAATTTGCGGAGTGTGCTACGGCAGGAACACGGGCTTAGATACGCATCAATCTACCAAGAACAGGTGTGTGTATTCCGAGAGTATGAACTCGCCACGGTGGCTATGGCGAGAGGAGGAAGAACTTACAGTGCGAGTCGCTCGAAGGAGGAGTTCGACGGAGAAACGTCGGAGATGGGCGCGAGGCGCGGCTCCGATGGGGCTCTGGTACGCTGTGCGTCCCTGGCACGGCAACCTTGAATGGCGAGGTTGCGGCGGCGTCGATGGAGCGGGTTAGTGGGAGTTGAGAGGAAGAAGAAGGGGAAAAACCACCGCGCCCTCTTTATAGCCTCCAGCGATAACTGCCCCCCACTACCGCGCGGTTACCGGAGCACGATTAGATCCCTTGCGTCGCGGAACTCTGTGGCAGCTTGCTGTGGCCGTGTATTTCAAGCACACGTGGCCACGCCGCAGAATTGGAAGCGGTGGAGCGGATCCTATGTGCCGGTCAACGGAGAAAACGAGGAGACGTGGTCTTCTGGTCAAACACACTCAAGTACCCGGTGGATCCGGATAACGAGCTGACAACCCGGGTTATACGGCTTTGCACAGGCTTTTCCTGCCAAATGTCCCGGAAAATTCGGTGACAGCTAGAAGTGATCCGGTTAGTGATGTTGGTTTTGAATCTGGAACGGCCCTTCAGCCGAGGCTGTAGGACCATACCAGCTTCGGGGACTACTGTCGGGGGGCTGCCCCCGGGTAGGGCAAAGATGATGTGTTATGAACAGTTAAGGTCTAACCGGATCAAGGAAAGAAGAGCCGGCTAAGTTAGCCGGGTCACTTGGGCCGGATCTCAAGGCGATTCGGTCAGTCCTACTTCAAGCCAGTGAAAGAAAAGATCATGCCAAAGTACTTGAACTGGTCTGAGCAGGAGATCACTTGGAGCAGGGCGGATAACCCAAGGATCATGCCAAGCCCAGGGAACTATGCACTGGTGGTGGATCCAACTTTGGTTGGACCCAAGCTGAACGTGAAATTTAGCCGAGTCTTGGTCGACAATGGCAGTGCCATAAACATCATGTATCGGGACACAATGATCAAGTTGGGTATTTCGCCGAATCAGTTGCAACAGAGCAGCTGTACTTTCCATGGCATAGTACCCGGGGTATCTTGTTCCCCCATGGGTAAGATCTGGGTAGATGTGTTGTTCGGTACCAGGGACAATCACAGGCTTGAGAGTCTCGAGTTCGAGGTGGTGGATTTGGAAAGCCCATACCATGCTCTGCTTGGCAGGCCAGCATTAGCCAAGTTCATGATATCTACTCATGTGGCCTACCTCAAGATGAAAATGCCTGGCCCGAATGGTGTTATCACCGTTGCGGGAGACTACAAGAAGGCCATACAGTGTGCTACAGTTGGTTCTAACTTAGCTGAATCACTGGTGATACAAGCTGAAAAGAGCAAGATGCACGAGGTGGTGGCAATGGCGAAGTCAGCTCAGCTCGGCGTGCTGGCCATGACTAATCCGGATGCGGGTGCAACATTTGAGGTGCCCAAGGAGACGAAGAAGATCCCCATTGACCCGGAGAACCCGGAGCGCTTGGCCATCATTGGTGCCGGGCTGGGTGAGAAATAGGAAAGCGCGCTCTGTCACTTCCTCCGTGAGAATCGGGATATCTTTGCATGGTCAGCTAAGGACCTGCCTGGTGTTCCGAGGGAGTTGGCAGAGCATTCTTTGTTTGTCAGGCCGGATGTGAAACCGGTTAGGCAACCGACTCGGCGGCTTTCAGATGATCGAAGAAAGGTGGTGCTCGATGAGCTGGCTAAGCTGCTGGCAGCCGGATTCATTATGGAGGTGTTGCATCCGGACTGGATATCTAATCCAGTTCTAGTAGAGAAGAAGAAGGACGAACCAGCTGTGGTCAAGGTGTGGCGCATGTGCATCGATTTCACCAACCTAAACAAGGCGTGTCCAAAGGATCCATTTCCTTTGCCTCGGATTGATCAAGTGATCGATTCTACTGCTGGGTGTGAGTTGTTGTCTTTTATTGATGCGTACTCTGGTTTTCACCAGATACCACTGAACCCTAAAGATCAAATAAAGACTGCTTTTATTACCCCGTATGGGGCGTATTGCTATCGTGTCATGTGTTTCGGTTTGAGAAATGCTGGTGCAACTTATCAGAGATGTATGCAAAAGTGCTTGCATTCTCAAATGGGTAAAAATGTGCAGGTGTATGTGGATGACATTGTCATCAAAACAAAAGAAAAACGTACTCTCCTCGAGGATCTCGAGGAAACATTTGTGAACTTGAGAAAATATCGGTTAAAATTGAATCCGGACAAGTGCACCTTTGGTGTCCCAGCTGGAAAGTTGCTTGGTTTCCTTGTATCGAGCCGAGGTATTGAGGTGAATCCGGCTAAGATCCGAGCCATAGAAAGAATGAAATTGCCTAAATGTCTAAAAGATGTACAAAAATTCACCGGGTGTTTAGCCTCGTTGAGTCGGTTTGTGAGTCGGCTAGGAGAAAAAGCCTTGCCCTTGTATCAGTTAATGAAAAAGAGCACCGGGTTCACGTGGACCCCGCAAGCAGATTCGGCTTTCAACGAATTAAAAAAGATGTTGTCCACTGCTCCAGTTTTGGCATCACCTTTGCCGAATGAGCCAATGCTACTTTACATTGCGGCCACTAACCGGGTCGTAAGTGTGGTCATGGTGGTAGAGCGAGAAGAGGATGATAAATCTGTGCAGAGGCCGGTGTACTATTTGAGTGAGGTGATCTCAACTTCGAAGCAAAATTATCCTCACTACCAAAAGATGACATATGGTGTGTACCTGGCGGTCAAGAAGTTGAAACACTACTTTCAAGAGCATCCGATTACAGTGGTATGTGAAGCTCCAATTGCGGAGATCATTGGGTGCAAAGATGCAACTGGCCGAGTTGCCAAATGGGCGATAGAAGTGTCTCCTTACACACCGCATTATGAGAGAAGAGATGCTATCAAGTCTCAGGCTTTGCCGGATTTCCTTTGTGACTGGGCTGAGATGCAATATGAGCCACCTAAACCGGATTACAATTACTGGAGGTTGCACTTTGACGGTTCCAAATGCAAAATCGGGCTAGGTGCTGGAGTGGTGCTCACATCACCAAAACAGGATCAATTGCGATATGTATTGCAGATTCATTTCTCAGCGTCAAACAATGTAGCCGAGTATGAGGCACTGATCCATGGGCTTAATGTGGCTCGGGACATCGGCGTTCGCCGAATTGAATGTTTCGGTGATTCGGATTTGGTCGTACAGCAATCTTCTGGAAATTGGGATGCTCTTGATGCCAATATGGCACTGTATCGGTTTCATGTTCAGAAAATTTCGGGATTTTTTGAAGGCTGTGAATACAAGCATATACCTCGGCTGGAAAACCAAGCTGCAGATGTTCTGTCAAAACTCGGGTCGTCTAGGGAGGCAATCCCACCTGGAATATCCTTGAATCATCTAAGGGTGCCTTCAATCAAACCGTCGCCTGATTCCGAGTCGATTTTTATTCCCAAGCAAGAATCCGAAGCTATTCCTATGAATGTTGACGTTGAGTATATCGAGGAAGACCCGGGGACTGCATGCCCGGACTCGGGGACTCCTCACGCAGATTCGGAAAATGCTAACCGAGTCTTGGGAAAGAGGAGTAGAGATGATGATGCTAACCGGATTGTGGGGAATGGACAGAAGCTGATAGAAGAGATAATGGCGGCCAAACCTGTGGAAGAAAATGAGCACTTGTTCCCTTTGCATCCAGTACCAGAGTGGGCTGAAGAGATCATGAAGTTCATCGAGGAAGGAAGCTTGCCAAGCGATGAGACCAAGGCTAGGCGTGTCCAGAGGAGATCCAAGGCTTATACCATCATCAACAAGGAGTTATACAAAAGAAGTGTAACCGAGGTGTTGCAGCGCTGCGTGGAGCCAGCAGAGGGCAAGGAGATGCTCCTAGAGATACACCAAGGTGAATGTGGACATCATTGCAGTACAAGAGCCCTGGTGGCTAAAGTGTTCCGGCATGGATTTTATTGGCCCACTGCTCATGCAGATGCGGAGGACATAGTCCGCAGGTGTGAAGGATGCCAGAGATTTGCTAAGCAAACACACTTACCCGCATCGGCACTGAAGACAATTCCTATTACTTGGCCATTTGCGGTGTGGTGTTTGGATATGGTGGGAGATTTCAAGCCGGCTAGGGGCAACATGACACATATGCTGGTGATGGTGGATAAGTTCACCAAGTGGATAGAGGTGAAACCAATACGGAAAGTGGATGGCCGTTCGGCTGTAATCTTCTTGAAAGAAATCATTTTGAGATACGGATACCCTCATAGCATCATCTCGGATAACGGCACAAACTTTGCTGTCGGAGAGTTTGCCCGATTCTGCATGAATAAGGGGATCCGGTTAGACATAGCCTCAGTGGCACATCCAGAGTCCAATGGGCAAGTGGAAAGATCAAATGCTCTAGTGTTAGCCGGCATCAAGGCTCGTCTCATTGAACCATTGTTGAAAACTCCAGGGTGCTGGATAGATGAAATCCCATCAGTTCTATGGGGTCTAAGGACTACACCGAATCGGTCGACAGGCTATACGCCATTCTTTCTGGTGTATGGGGCAGAAGCTGTCCTACCCACTGACATAGAATATGATGCACCAAGGGTGGCAATGTACACTGAAACCGAGGCAAAGGAGGCCCGGGAAGATGCAGTGGATCTGCTAGAGGAAGCAAGAGAATTGGCCCTGTCTCGGACAGCAATATACCAGCAAAATCTCAGGCGTTATCATAGCCGAAAGATCAGTCCTCGAGTGTTTCATGAGGGTGATCTAGTGCTGAGGCTGGTGCAGCGCAGCAAAGGCCGACACAAATTGTCACCTCCATGGGAGGGACCATTCATTGTGAGCAAGGCTATGCACAATGATTCGTACTACCTTGTAGATGCACAGGAATCAAGGGAGGATGGCTTGGACAAACCCGGACAGGAAACCAAGCGACCTTGGAATGTAGCTCTGCTTCGACCCTTCTACTCTTAAAGGGCGCAATGAAATCGCGGTAATCCGAGTCTGGACTCGGAGACTGCTTCGTCCTTATGCATGTGTTGTTTATTACTGTTTTGTTTTTTGCCGTTCGTGTGCCGAATCGCTTTGAACCTTGTTCTAAGCTTCAAGTAATGTATGTTGTGTTGTTGATCTCGTGACTCGACTGACAAACACCAAAATGGTAGTCAAGAGCAGAGATGAGGAATATGGGAAACATGAAAATGGACACGGGGACTCGGTCCAAAACCGATTCGGCACATGTCGTTTACTAACCCCTGTTATTTCTTTTTTCGTTTATGTTGAATGATTCTAAACCACAACTCGTGCGTTTCAAGTATTGTATGCTATGATTCCTATCTTGTGACTCGACTGTCAAAACACCCAAAGAGGTAGACAAGAGCAAAGATTTGGCCAAAGTAGTAAACAAGAAAACAAACTCGGGGACTCGGTTTGATGATCCAACATAAACCTTGTCCGGATCGCGTTAAGCATGATAAACATAGTCTCGAAAGAACTTAAAATAGTCTATTACATCTGCTCCCGGCATACCGGGGATTTAATGTTTTTGTTAAGTACTTCAGGGTGCAGCGGACTCGGTCGCGGCGGACTCGGTCATAGGAGTTTCGGTTGCAGGAACTCCTGTGGTAGGAGCTTCGGTTAACGGAGCTTCGGGGGCACGGGCTTCAGCCACGGGTGCTTCGGTTGAAGTGGACGCGGTTACGGGAGGTTCTGTTGCTGGAGCAGACTCAGAAGATGGTGGCACTTCGGAAGTAATCTTGACTGGAGAGCTTGAAGGATGGGCGGATTCGGGAATATCCGGATCAGGTGAAGCCTGTTTAGTGATCACAGTCAAGTTAGTGGCTGGAATCACACGAGACTCGGTTGGAGTTTGTTCGGTGAGCTTGGCCGAGTCGGAGGCTGGTACCTTGCTGGATTCTTCTTCTTCATCAGACCCGCCCTCAGAATCGGCGTATTCTTCAGCGGAGGCATCGTCCGATTCCTCTTCTTCAGTGTCTTCTCCATCCGAGTAGACTGGAGCCTCCAGATCAAGATGCTTGGTGCGTGCAAATTCGGCCATAAAGTTGGCGGCTTCTTCACGGATCTTGATCCGATTGGGATCTGAAGCCCATGAAGAACCCTCGCGAAAGGAGCGCACTTTGGCAAGATCAATCAGCTCATACCAAGACATGATGAATAACAAAGCTGCATCAGCACCAGCGCGGGCGGACGAAGACCTCCACTTCTGTAGCCGGGTCATGGCTTGGTCCAGGTCTCTGATCAGCTCCTCCACAGGCACAACTTGCCGCGCTTCAGGAAATAAGATCCGGTGAGCCTTGAGACTTGCATTGAGCAGACCAATATGGGAATCCTTCAAAGGAGCAATCCGAGCCTTGAGTGCTGTGATATGATCTTCGATGTCCCATGTCTCTGGTAATGGAGCCTCGGTTAATTTAGCTCTCTCAGCTCGGGCGTCTCTCACAGCCCTGGCGGCTTGAAGCCGGATGCTGGTAAACTCTCCTACAAACAAATAAGCTAATACTGAGTTCAGCAAGAAGGAACACAAGCATATGTATCGGTTAAGGGCAGAAAGAAAAAGGGATTCGGTGAACTTACGATCCATGACATCATTAAGGCTAGCAAGTGCAGCAAGCCATTTCGCACTGGCCGCTTTGTGAGCACTAAGTTCTTCTTTAGCCGCTTTGACTTCGGCTTCAGATTCGGCTATGGTCGTTTGAATTTGCTGGTCCAGTTTGGCCCGCTTCTCAAGTCCGGCTTTGAAAGTATCCCGCTCCTTCTGGATAGTATCTTTTTCACGCTTCAGCGTATCCCGCTCTCCTTTAACCTTGTTCTTCACTTTTTCAACTCGGTCAAGCTCTCGCTGGAGCCGAGTCACTTCTGATTTTTCCTCGGATAAAGCACGCTTCTGCTCTTCCTCTTTGTTATTCATCTTGAGGACCAAGGCATCAAATGATTTTTGGAGCTTGTGGTACTGGTTGGCAAGCTGCTTAAAGAGGTCGCTGCGAGCGCCCGTGCTTTCCTGAAAGAAAGTAGATAGCGTCAAAAGAGACTCGGGGACTGATACCCGAGACAAGGTGGAGCCAAAACAAATCTCGGAGATTGGTCGAGACTGACCGAATCGGTTAAAAAGAAACCCGGGGACTGGGGGTCTCAGTTTTTTCAGTTAAGAAAAAGATCATGATCAAATTTTTTAAAAGATTCAAGCCGAATGACTTTCTTACTCGGAGGAGTATCAGTCGTTCGACCCGAATCTCGGGGACTGGGTGTATACTATTTGATCATGACGAACTAAAAGCAAGATTCGGCAAACTTACCTCGAAAACTTGGTGCGATGCAGTAAACGCAACCTTCACTGAATGAAGAGATTGCATCATTCGGCTAGGACCAGCAGGGTGCGGTGTTGCAGCGGAAAAGCCTGGTGCAAGGTCCACGGCGTTCCAGGCCTCAATAAAGTCATTGGCAGTACTGAGCTTAGGCTTGGCTTGGCCGGATTGAATGGCAGAGGAGGTAGCGGTGGTTTGCTTGACAGCAATCACTTGCTTATCCGGAGTGGAGGAAGTTGCGCCAAAGACAACTTGAGTCGGCTTGGGTTGCGGTGACGCACCAGAAGTCTGCTTCGGATGTGGCTCCTTATGCTGCTTCTCGGAAACTTGCTGTTGCTGTTGCTGTTTCTGCTTCTTTTTCTTCTGCTGCTCTTGGTTCAGTGCAGTTTGAGCTGCAGGAGCAGGGCGGGAATCAGGCTTAGGCGAGGACGTAGCCGATGTCTTGGCCTTTTCCTTCTCCAGCTCCTTGAGAGGACGTGGCCAACTTGAATCTCGGATTGGAGCCGAGGTTTCCTCACTCTCCAAGTCGATAACCGGCTCTGAGATGGGAGTCGGCTGGGGAATATTGGTAGTGGTGACACGCGTTGGTGAGGTGGCAGTTCGGTCAGGAAATTGGGTTTCCATGGCCGTATCCAGTGGAGGGATAGGAGAAGAGATGGATGAATGAGTCTGCGCGGTGATGAGGACATCACTGCATAAAGTAAAGCAAACGGTTAACTCGGATAGATATGACTCGGTTGATAGAGGAAGAAAGCAAATAAAGTTCGCTCAATGTTACCCCTTGGTGGTGGGCATCGGTTTGACGCGATTTGGCTTGTCGCCGGACTTCTTCCTTCTTTTTGTCTGTGGGGCATCTGTTTCGGGCGCCTCAGCGCGTTTCCGAGAGGCCTCTCCAGTATCTTGTTTGGCTGGAACACAAGGAGGTGGTTTCCATGAAATCGGAATAGCGTCGATGGGTTCTAAGATGCAGCAATCTTCATCTTCCTCGTCGGAAAGGTGGTGAATGTCTGATTGCTTACCCTTGCGGACTGGCTTGGCACGCGGAATTGGCAAGTAGTCATCCGAATCCGGATCCTCTTCGCCCTCGCGCGGCGGGCTGAGATCCGGTGTCCATGCCTTGGTGGAAAGATCTCCGTCTTCAATAAGTTGACGGTCAAACAGCTACAAAAAAGACAATGCGAATCCGGATCAGGCCAGGATTATTCGGATGAAGTAAGAGTGGATTCGGAGAGTGGTGAGCTAACCTGTGGAGGAAGTTTTTCCCGGTAGAATGGCTTTACACCCCACCGCCATTTATCCGACATCTCATTGGCAGCAATGGCGTTTACCCGTCTGAAGACGGAAGCTTTGTCAAGCTCGTGTTTGCTGATCCGGGTAGGATCTAGTGCGCCACGCGTGTGGCATATCTTGTGGTCACGCCTTTGAAGAGGGCTGACTCGGCGAGAGATGAAGGTCCGGACGAGGTCGTCAGACACCATACCCTTCTTCAAAAAATCCTCCAGAGTGGTATGCACTGTCTGAAGTTCAGCAATTGTTTCAGCCGGATTGTAACCGAAGTTCAGTTCGGCTGCGGGCGGCTCCATCCTGAATTCGGGCAGGTTAAGAGCGTCATGGCCCTCAGCGCTCTTTATGTAAAACCAGGTCCTTTGCCATTTCTTCACCGTGTCTAGGCCGGTGACTCGGGGAAAGGCGGATCCCTGCCTTGGCGTGATGCTAACCGAACCGCAAGCGGTCAGCTGTTTCGGCTTAGTACCTGGAATGGTGTGCTTGCGAAGGTGGAAGTACTTTGCCCATATATCCACACTAGGCCAGAGACCGAGATAGCCTTCGCAGAAGGAAGAGAAAGCTGATAAAGAGACAAAGGCGTTCGCCGGGAGGTGGTGAAGCTGCAGTCCGAAGAAGTCCAGAAAGGCCCGGAAGAAGTCACTGGCAGGTAACCCGAGCCCGCGCTCGAAATGCGCTATGAATACCACGCGTTCACCAGGTTCGGGCGCCGGTGCGAGTTCTTTTCCGGGTCGGCGGCAAATGGCTTGGGGCGGTATACGCCGGGTGGCTCGTAGCCATTCCAGATCGTTTTTGGTAACATCAGATCCTTCCCATCTGCCAGGGGGAAGTTTGGCCATAACCGAATTAGTCCTGCAGCAAAAAGGCGGATAACCGGGTCAGGAAATTCGGAATCCATGGGACCAAAGAAGAATCGGATGACATTAAAGCCGAATCAGATCTATGGTGACTCAGCTAATCCTATCCCGGGTAGGGTTAACCGGGTCCGGTGGAGAAGGTGAAGCGGTTGGAAGTCGCAAACATCTTTCCGCAAGTTTCTAGGGTTGGGAAGATCTACAGCGGTGGTAAAAAAGAAAGAAAATCACGGGTAAAAACATGGTTGAACTGCTCCAACGGGGACAAGTGTATCTAGGCCAGTCTATTGCGGAACTTGGACAGAAAATTTGCGGAGTGTGCTACGGCAGGAACACGGGCTTAGATACGCATCAATCTACCAAGAACAGGTGTGTGTATTCCGAGAGTATGAACTCGCCACGGTGGCTATGGCGAGAGGAGGAAGAACTTACAGTGCGAGTCGCTCGAAGGAGGAGTTCGACGGAGAAACGTCGGAGATGGGCGCGAGGCGCGGCTCCGATGGGGCTCTGGTACGCTGTGCGTCCCTGGCACGGCAACCTTGAATGGCGAGGTTGCGGCGGCGTCGATGGAGCGGGTTAGTGGGAGTTGAGAGGAAGAAGAAGGGGAAAAACCACCGCGCCCTCTTTATAGCCTCCAGCGATAACTGCCCCCCACTACCGCGCGGTTACCGGAGCACGATTAGATCCCTTGCGTCGCGGAACTCTGTGGCAGCTTGCTGTGGCCGTGTATTTCAAGCACACGTGGCCACGCCGCAGAATTGGAAGCGGTGGAGCGGATCCTATGTGCCGGTCAACGGAGAAAACGAGGAGACGTGGTCTTCTGGTCAAACACACTCAAGTACCCGGTGGATCCGGATAACGAGCTGACAACCCGGGTTATACGGCTTTGCACAGGCTTTTCCTGCCAAATGTCCCGGAAAATTCGGTGACAGCTAGAAGTGATCCGGTTAGTGATGTTGGTTTTGAATCTGGAACGGCCCTTCAGCCGAGGCTGTAGGACCATACCAGCTTCGGGGACTACTGTCGGGGGGCTGCCCCCGGGTAGGGCAAAGATGATGTGTTATGAACAGTTAAGGTCTAACCGGATCAAGGAAAGAAGAGCCGGCTAAGTTAGCCGGGTCACTTGGGCCGGATCTCAAGGCGATTCGGTCAGTCCTACTTCAAGCCAGTGAAAGAAAAGACCAAAGGGGATCCGGTGAGGTTTAACCGGATCCAGGAAAGAAGAGCCGGCTAAGTTATCCGGATCGGTCAGGAAGGACCCGGGTAGGGCAACTCGGATGATGCACAGGGCCAAGTAATGTCAGTAAAAGTCACGGGCACTGTAAGGTTGCTGACCGGGGCTCAGAAGACAGCAAGGTGCTGCCACAGGTTTTCCGGGTCACAAGCCCCTAGGCGCTGACTCGGCCTATTCGGGAAAGGGGCAGTGGCTAGGCTACTGTGGTCTACACTGCCTTAAGCTCAAAGAGGAAAGATAAGCCTGTGGTGAACAGAGGGTGAGCTGGGCTGAGTGACAGTGGCCAGTGTTTGTCCTGTTCTCCTTGTCCATGCCATTGTCCTCTGCGGCCAGGGGCAAAAGGGTAATTCGGTTACTGTATATAGGCAACACCACCTCCTCCTGTGGAGAGGATCGACCATTGTGAGCATCATTTCCCCCCCAAGCTTCATCTTCTACCTGGAGCTCTCTCCATTGTTCATCATACAGCTCAAGGAGCGCTTTGTACTTGTAAACACTTGAGATATAAGAGAGTAGGCTAGAGCTGCAGTAGGGGTGTTACCTCCACAAGAGGGCCCCGAAGCAGGGTACATCGTGGTGTTCTTCGCTGTTCTTGGTTTGCTTTGTTCTTCTTGTTTGGTCTTCATGCGTGCTTCGTAGGCACGCAAACCCTCCCCGGTTCCCCCAACGCCCAAGCGAGCCCACACTTAAGCCATACCCATGGCATCTGCCGTGACACCACCACGACAGACGGCCAAGCTTCCATGCCCTCATTTCTGAGACCGGCTGCTTCTGTTGGGCCTCCTGCAACGTCAAAATGAAAGGTTATGCATAAATAGCAACATGCAAGAAAATTAAAGGAGGATGTTCCATGTATATATACCAAGTGCTTCTGGAAGCGGCGATCAGTCCGATTCCCTTGACAGTGTGTTCCTTTATTGCCACGATTGCTAGAGTTGGTACTGCTCGTGGCCAAGAACTGTGCATCTTCCCCTATCCACCTATCCACCAAAGCCGACCATGCATCCCGCTGACCATGGGCCCAATCAGGAATCACCTGAATAATCAAAATAGAATTTCTTAGGCACCCTCCCTTGACACCAGTTTGTATTTTACTTAGCTGCTAGGCATTACACTGAAGCAAAAGGCTGAGACATTGGAAGCAAATAAGTATATTACTCATCTTCATTGGAAGCAAGCAAGCAAGTAAGCATATTACTCATTACATTGGAAGCAAGTAAGTGACTATGAAGCAAGCAAGTGATTTGTCAAGAGAAAAACTACTAGCAAGTAAGTTATTTGTCATCAACAAATAAGAAAAAGACTGATACCATGGATGTGATTCCTCTCTGTTATCTTTTGCACAAATAAGGGAAAAAAAGACATGTTACTTACGTCCATGAAGTGCTGCTTCGGCATCGTAATATTCTCCCTCATTCTTTTCTTTGTCATTTTCTGATTGAGAACAGTGCCGTAGTAGTGCGAGATGGCCACAAATTTAGCCTCGTATATCATCTGTCGTACCAACTTCTTCGCAGCTTCCACAAAGACCTTGTCTGCCTTGACCTTCTTTTCCGGTGGAACTCTATAGAATTCCTACAATCATGTGTAAGAAAGAGAAGTTAGTGATTGGTGATGAACTTTGATAGACTTGTGCACTTTTAAATAAAACTTGCCCAAAATTTAGTGTAGACAGCATTCGAATGAGTCTCGAATGTTGAGTTCTTGGCAGCTTCATAGTCGCTCCACCTCGTTGCTAACACCTTGCTGGCCTGCGGGTCATCAGTTGGGTTGTACAGACCCGGCCATTGCCTCTTCGGTTAAAACAGTAATTATCCCATTAGGAAACCTGGCATCGCCCTGGGGTCCAACAAAGTCCCAATTGCTGCACAAGAATCATGCAAATCATCCACCATTGGCTGCATTAACACGCTCAAATTCTTGCCCGGGTATTCAGGCCCTGGAATTATCATCGACATGAGTATGGTCTTGCGCTGCATTAGGATGCCGGGAGGGAGGTTGAGCGGAATGACAAACACGGGCCAGCAGCTGTATGGGGTGGTTGACATGCCAAATGGATTGAACCCATCGGTTGCTATCGCAATTCTGACATTACGAGCATCTGCAGCTTTGCTAGGGTGTTTTCTATCAAAGTCCTTCCATACCTCACCATCTGCTGGGTGTACCATCTTTTCTTCATTGTATCTATGACCATGCTTGTGCCAGGTCATTTGTTTGGCAGACTCCTCAGTCATGAAAAGGTGCTGGATTCTTGGTATGAATGGGAGATACCGAAGAACCTTTGCGGGGACTTTAGTCTGCTTCTTCTCACCAGCATCATTGGCTTTTCCCTCAATATACCTAGAGGACCCACACTTCGAACAGTACTTGTCCTTCGCAAACTCCTTCATAAACAGAAGGCAATTCTTTGGACAGATATCTATCTTCTTACAATCCAGTGTCAGTGCACTCATGAGTTTCTTCGACTCGTACATGTTTTGTGGCAGAATATTATCTTCAGGCAGCGTGTTACCCACTACTGCCAGTAATTCTTCAATGGAAGATCGGCTAAATGCGTACCGAGCCTTGAGTGCCAGCAGTTGTGAGATGGCATCTAGCTGAGATATTTTTGCTTTCTCACAAAGAGGTTTTTTTGCCGAAGCCATTACCTCAAAGAAGGCCTTTGCGGTTGGCTCCGGTTCCTCTGGTTCCACCTCCGGAGCTGGCTGATGTGGTATATGTGCATGCTGGAATCCATCTAGCATGTTTCTGACCCCGTCGTCCTCCTCACCATCAATGCGCTGCCGCATCACCTCAGCTCTAGGACGTTCATCCTCCCCAAGGTTGACCCACATGGTAAAGTTTGCCATATATCCATTCAACCTCAGGTGGCGGCTCATGACATTCTTGGCACGACGATGACAGTTCTCGCATACACTACAAGGGCAATGTAGAACAATCCTCTTTGATTGACGGAATGCAGCATCCAAAAAGGCTTCGGTTTTGTCAATCCACTCATCACTAACATTATTTGCATTGACACGGCCACTGTACATCCACTCTCCATCAGCCATGCTCTGCCCACAAACTTGACAAATTTCATAATTTATTAGGTCCTAATCCCACCCGAGGATTTTTATAATATCCTCTATAACATATACCCGTATTCCCAACAATTAATTGAGCTATTCTACAAGATCATGGAGACAAAATGAACAAAAAAATGCAATTTAACTGAATCAAGAATTGTGCTAACAAGCAATTTACACTTGCATGTTTGAATTTGCAGGTTACACTTGCATGTTTGAACAAGCAATTTACACTTGCATACCCATGAATTAGTCTAGCTACCAATACACATATGCAGGTTTAAGTAAACAACACGGCCATTTCACTTGTAGCTACAATAGTACAATTACTCATGGTTGCAGGTTACACTTGCAGGTGAAAGTAAACTACTTTGATTCAGGACACACAACAGCAAAATCAGGACACGATTAACCAAAATCTTAATAGGCAGATGTGACAACCTAACCAATTTGACATCTTAATAGGCACATGCACTGCAACCGAAAGGGAACATATTTATAGGGTGGAATCAGACAAAGAAGGGGAGAAGCAATGCGTGCAAAATTACACACAGCAAAATCACACAGCAAAATCACACACAGCAAAATCAGGACACGATGAGACGGGATCGGGTGAGCTTACAGGGGGGATGGCGGCGGGGGAGGATGCGGCGGGGGAGCGGAGGACGTAGCAGCAGTAGCCTCTTGATGCCGGCCGGAGAAGGTGCGCGGAGATGGGGCAGCCGGCGGGGAAGCTCCGGCCTTGGGCTCCCTCCTCACGATTGGGGAGGAGGGAATCACGGGCAGGCGACGGGGCTTCACGGCGGTGGTCGGCGACCGGGCCTCGCTGCCTGTGTGGACGAACGGCGGCGCGTGGAGTGTGGAGGGGAGGAGCGGCGACCGGCGGCGGCGCGTGGAGTGTGGAGGGGAGGAGCGTGGAGTGTGGAGGGGAGGAGCGTGGAGTGTTCGGGCAGTGGCGGCGCGGATTGGGGAATTTGCATCTCGTCCTGACAGGGGGATGACCTAATATCCAGGCCCATCTTCGGATATGCCGACGGTTATTTCCATTGGGCCGTCGGCTACATGTTTTCTTATATTTATTTTTAAAAATAAAAACATTGGTCAAAATTCTAGCACAAGTTCGCACAAGTTGGCATTGCTAAAACTTTAATTAAAATATTTCTATCTACTATCCTAACACAACCAAACAAAAAAGTCCATTCTTGTACCCCTTTCGACGCCGGTCTAGGGGGTAGACGAAAACGTTGACTTCTTGGTCAACGGGCTAGGGTTTCGCCGAAAATGGCACAACGGAGCATCGGAATCCCACAAAACCATGCATGGGTACCCAACATATGTTTATAACTGTGGTGTGACATCTAAATAGTGAGAAACAAACTCCTAAGTGTAACCCGCTTCACATACGACACTTATCTCGCTCGAAGACTATGCACTCTGAGGTGGAAACTCCCGCTTCGGGCAAACCGGGTGGAATCTTGTGACAACTTGTGCTAAAACTTGAATTCAAATATTCCTATGTACTATCCTAACACAACCAAGCAAAAAATTCCATTGCTCTACCCACATTCGACGCCGGTCTAGGGGGTAGACGAAAATGTTAACTTCTTGGTCAACGGGCTAGGAGTTCGCCGGAAATGGCGCAACGGAGCATCGGAATCCCACAAAACCATGCATGGGTACTTAACATATGTTTATAACTGTGGTGAGACATCTAAATAGTGAGAAACAAACTCCTTATTGTGACCTGCTTCACATACGACACTTATCCCGCATGAAGACTATGCACTATGAGGTGGAAACTCCCGCTTCGGGCCAACCAGATGGAATCTTGTGACAACTTGTGCTAAAACTTGAATTCAAATATTTCTATCTACTATCCTAACACAACCAAACAAAAAAGTCCATTGTTGTACCCCATTTCGACGCCGGTCTAGGGGGTAGACGAAAACGTTGACTTCTGGTCAACGGCTAGGGTTTCTTCGAAAATGGCACAACGGAGCATCGGAATCCCACAAAACCATGCATGGGTACCCAACATATGTTTATAACTATGGTGTGACATCTAAATAGCGAGAAACAAACTCCTAAGTGTAACCCGCTTCACATACGACACTTATCTCGCTCGAAGACTATGCACTCTGAGGTGGAAACTCCCGCTTCGGGCCAACCGGGTGGAATCTTGTGACAACTTGTGCTAAAACTTGAATTCAAATATTCCTATGTACTATCCTAACACAACCAAGCAAAAAATTCCATTGCTCTACCCACATTCGATGCCGGTCTAGGGGGTAGACGAAAACGTTGACTTCTTGGTCAACGGGCTAGGAGTTCGCCGGAAATGGCGCAGCAGAGCATCGGAATCCCACAAAACCATGCATGGGTACCCAACATATGTTTATAAGAGTGGTGTGACATCTAAATAGTGAGAAACAAACTCCTAAGTGTGACCCGCTTCACATACGACACTTATCCCACACGAAGACTATGCACTATGAGGTGGAAACTCCCGCTTCTGGCCAACGATATGGAATCTTGTGACAAATTGTGCTAAAACTTGAATTCAAATATTCCTATGTACTATCCTAACACAACCAAGCAAATAAGTCCATTGCTCTACCCCCTTTCAACGCCGGTCTATGGGGGTAGACGAAAACGTTGACTATTTGGTCAACGGACTGGGGTTCGCCGGAAATGGCGCAACGGAGCATCAGAATCCGAAAAGTCCATGCATGGGTACCCAACATATGTTTATAACTGTGGTGTGACATCTAAATAGTGAGAAACAAACTCCTAAGTGTGACCCGCTTCACATACGACACTTATCCCGCACGAAGAATACGCACTCTAAGGTGGAAACTCCCACTTCAGGCCAACCGGATGGAATCTTGCGACAACTTGTGCTAAAACTTGAGTTCAAATATTCCTATGTAATATCCTAACACAACCAAGCAAAAAACTAAATTGCTCTACCCACATTTGAGGTCGATCTAGGGGGGTAGACGAAAACGTTGACTTCTTGGTCAACTGGCTAGGGGTTCGCCGGAAATGGCGCAACGGAGCATCAGAATCCCACAAAAGCATGCATGGGTACTTAACATATGTTTATAACTGTGGTGTGACATCTAAATAGTGAGAAACAAACTCCTAAGTGTGACCTGCTTCACATACGACACTTATCCCGCACGAAGACTATGCACTCTAAGGTGGAAACTCCCGCTTCGGGCCAACCGGATGGATTCTTGCGACAACTTGTGCTAAAACTTGAGTTCAAATATTCCTATGCAATATCCTAACACAACCAAGCAAAAAACTACATTGCTCTCCCCACATTCGACGCCGGTCTAGGGGGGTAGACGAAAATGTTGACTTCTTGGTCAACTGGCTAGGGTTCGCCGAAAATGGCGCAACGGAGCATCGGAATCCCACAAAACCATGCATGGGTACCCAACATATGTTTATAAGAGTGGTGTGACATCTAAATAGTGAGAAACAAACTCCTAAGTGTGACCCGCTTCACATACGACACTTATCCCGCACGAAGACTATGCACTATGAGGTGGAAACTCCCGCTTCGGGCCAACCGGGTGGAATATTGTGACAACTTGTGCTAAAAAATTAATTAAAATATTTCTATCTACTATCCTAACACAACAAAACAAAAAGTCCATTGTTGTACCCCCTTTCGACGCCGGTCTAGGGGGTAGACGAAAACGTTGACTTCTTGGTCAACGGGCTAGGGTTTCGCCGAAAATGGCACAACGGAGCATCGGAATCCACAAAACCATGCATGGGTACCCAACATATGTTTATAACTGTGGTGTGACATCTTAATAGCGAGAAACAAACTCCTAAGTGTAACCCGCTTCACATACGACACTTATCTCGCTCGAAGACTATGCACTCTGAGGTGGAAACTCCCACTTCGGGCCAACCGGGTGGAATCTTGTGACAACTTGTGCTAAAACTTGAATTCAAATATTCCTATGTACTAACCTAACACAACCAAGCAAATAAGTACATTGCTCTACCCCTTTCAACGCCGGTCTATGGGGGTAGACGAAAACGTTGACTATTTGGTCAACGGACTGGGCTTCGCCGGAAATGGCGCAACGTAGCATCGGAATCCCACAAAACCATGCATGGGTACCCAACATATGTTTATAAGAGTGGTGTGACATCTAAATAGTGAGAAACAAACTCCTAAGTGTGACCCGCTTCACATACGACACTTACCCGCACGAAGACTATGCACTATGAGGTGGAAACTCCCGCTTCGGGCCAACCAGATGGAATCTTGTGACAACTTGTGCTAAAACTTGAATTCAAATATTCCTATGTACTATCCTAACACAACCAAGCAAAAAATTCCATTGCTCTACCCACATTCGACGCCGGTCTAGGGGGTAGACGAAACGTTGACTTCTTGGTCAACGGGCTAGGAGTTCGCCGGAAATGGCGCAACGGAGCATCGGAATCCCACAAAACCATGCATGGGTGCTTAACATATGTTTATAACTGTGGTGTGACATCTAAATAGTGAGAAACAAACTCCTTAGTGTGACCCGCTTCACATACGACACTTATCCTGCATGAAGACTATGCACTATGAGGTGGAAAACTCCCGCTTCGGGCAACCAGATGGATTCTTGCGACAACTTGTGCTAAAACTTGAGTTCAAATATTCCTATGCAATATCCTAACAAAACCAAGCAAAAAACTACATTGCTCTACCCACATTCGACCCCGGTCTAGGGGGGTAGACGAAAACGTTGACTTCTTGGTCAACGGGCTAGGAGTTTGCCGGAAATGGCGCAACGGAGCATCGGAATCCCACAAAACCATGCATGGGTACCCAACATATGTTTATAAGAGTGGTGTGATATCTAAATAGTGAGAAACAAACTCCAAAGTGTGACCCGCTTCACATACGACACTTATCCTACACGAAGACTATGCACTATGAGGTGGAAACTCCCGCTTCGGGCCAACCAGATGGATTCTTGCGACAACTTGTGCTAAAACTTGAGTTCAAATATTCCTATGCAATATCCTAACACAACCAAGCAAAAAACTACATTGCTCTACCCACATTCGACGCCGGTCTAGGGGGGTAGACGAAAACGTTGACTTCTTGGTCAACGGGCTAGGAGTTCGCCGGAATGGCGCAACGGAGCATCGGAATCCCACAAAACCATGCATGGGTACCCAACATATGTTTATAAGAGTGGTGTGACATCTAAATAGTGAGAAACAAACTCCTAAGTGTAACCCGCTTCACATACGACACTTATCTCGCTCGAAGACTATGCACTCTGAGGTGGAAACTCCCGCTTCGGGCCAACCGGGTGGAATCTTGTGACAACTTATGCTAAAACTTGAATTCAAATATTCCTATGTACTATCCTAATACAACCAAGCAAAAAATTCCATTGCTCTACCCACATTCGAGGCCGATCTAGGGCGGTAGACGAAAACGTTGACTTCTTGGTCAACTGGCTAGGGGTTCGCCGGAAATGGCGCAACGGAGCATCGGAATCCCACAAAACCATGCATGGGTACTTAACATATGTTTATAACTGTGGTGTGACATCTAAATAGTGAGAAACAAACTCCTAATTGTGACCCGCTTCACATATGACACTTATCCCGCACGAAGACTACGCACTCTAAGGTGGAAACTCCCGCTTCGGGCCAACCGGATGGATTCTTGCGACAACTTGTGCTAAAACTTGAGTTCAAATATTCCTATGTAATATCCTAACACAACCAAGCAAAAAACTACATTGCTCTACCCACATTCGACGCCGGTCTAGCGGGTAGACGAAAACGTTGACTTCTTGGTCAACGTTCGCCGGAAATGGCGCAACGGTTGGGACTGACCGGGAGCTCGCGCGAGGGGGGCGGCGGCCGCAGGCGGAGCGAGAAATTCACACTGTGTACTGAGTGCAAAACTGTGTAGTCAATATATATGTATTTGTATTATTTTTATTATTTTTTACATGAAATCTGCTTGTTTTTCGAAAAAAACTGTGTAGTCACTTGACTACACAGATCAAGTGTGGCTCCTCGGCAGAAAAGATCCTGGGAGTGGATCGAGCCGAGTAGTTGCCGACGGCCTAAGTGAAGTGGCCGTCGGCATACCCTTAGATGGCCCTGGATATAGTCATCCCGGCCTGTGTCGAGAGGCAAATTCCCCAATCGCGCTCCACGGTCCGCGCGAGAACCCTAGCTCCACAGTCCACGCGCCGCCGCCGCCGCCGGTCGCCGCTCCTCCCCTCCACACTCCACGCCGCCGCTCGTCCCCTCCACGCAGGCAGCGATGCCCGGTCGCCACCCGCCGCCATGAAGCCCCCGTCGCCTGCCCGTGATTCCCTCTTCCCCAATCGTGAGGAGGGAGCCCCAAGGCCGGACCTTCCCCTCCGGCTGCCCCATCTCCGCGCACCTTCTCCGGCCGGCTTCGAGAGGCTCTTGCTGCTACGTCTTCGCCCGTCATCCGCTCCCCCGCCGCATCCTCCCCCGCCGTCATCCGCCCCTGTAAGCTCACTCGATCCCGATCCTCTTCCCCGTGAGATCTCTGCAGTCGCCTTGTTTGCTAATTGTGCTTAGCCGTGTGTGATTTAGGGAGAAATGGGTGCTCTGCTTGCTGTATGAGTTAGAACTGAGAGCATCGTGTGGTCTCAAACTTGAGGCCTTTCTAAAATTTCAGTTCAGTAGGAGTCCTTGCTTGCTGTATCTGTGAACGTGCTGTAGGAGTCCTTGCTGCAGTATCTGTGTATAGTGATTTTTCTGCAGCCGTCTGTGATTTTGCTGCTGCGTGTCCTGATTTTTGTGTTCGAATTTGCTGCTGCCGCCGCCATATAGTGCATTAGTGCGTAGAGACTTGGTGTTAGTGGTGTTAGTGCAGTATTGCCGCCATATATGTGTACATATCTGTGGCCAGGCTAGGGGACCTAGAACAAAAATGAATCCATTTTGCTTTGATATAGAACAAAAATGGTTGTGTACAATTCTTGGTACTACATATGTAATCATGTTTGCTTTGAGTAACAAAATATAGAGGAAAATGTTGCAGGCTGTGTACTGATTCCATTTTGCTTTGATATAGAGAGGGATATGAGCACAGAGTCTGACGCTATGAGCATCTCTAGTGAGGACAGTGGCTCATTTTCAACTGATGAACATTTGGGCTACGCTGTAGATGGACCGATGTTTATCAGGAGAGGTATGAAGAACCTTTGGAACCAAATTGGTTATCCCTTGTTTATTACTGTTATGTAGTACATTGCCTAACATTTAGATAAATTTTGTTACATATAGGACCTCATTTTAGGGGAACTCGCACCTTTGACAAGCATATGATATATGCAAGTGATGTGTGGCTGAATTCATATCAAGTGGAGCAGTTGATAGAGCTGGCTGACAGTGTTTCGGCAGCATCACCCATCAAATTTTATCTTTACAGGATGTCGGAATCATCTGTAATGAAAGAAGGAAGCAAGATGGTTAGCTGCTGTTTACTTAAACATGCAACAGTGCATGTACTGTTGCAATCTTTCTATTTGCTACCTAAATACTATGTTTGCTATATACTTGTTGCAATCTTTCTATTTGGACAGGTGTTTGGAGCTCAGTTCACCAAAGCCAACCTGAAACGCTATATTGGAAAGAGATCGAAGAAGGTCCTTGTTGAATGCAGTCCGAGCCGTACATCATGTGAAGTGGAGATGAAGATGGGAAGTCTGAGCGATGCAATAATGACTACCGGATGGACTGAAGCTATGGCTGAGTTCAAGTTAAGGGAGGGGGACATAGTAGTCTTCAGCTTCACGCCAATTACGGGCCAGCGCTATAAGCTTCATCTTGACATGATTACATTGGTGAAGTGAACTAGTTGGTCCAGTAGTAGTGTCCTGAACTTATCTGAACTAATTGTCTAGTAGTAATGTAGTAGTTATGTCAGACTTCTATCTTGTAATGATGAAGCTATGTCCTCAAGTATTTCAGACTTCTATCTTGTAATGAAATGATTCTATGAAATCAAGCTATCTTGTATGAAATGACTATATGAAATCAAGTTATGAAATGATATGTCAGGTCTTGTCATTTTCTGAAATGATTCTTCTTATTTTCTTTACTGGTCTGGAATGATGCCCAGATTTCAACTTATTTTCTTTTGAAAAGACACACAGAACTTATATATAAAAGAGTTAGACATGGCTAGCTAACAAGATCCTACAGATAGCACAACGGTATGTCTTCTTCGTTTATAACCCACAGGTGCTTGGTTCGAATCCCAGCCCACCCCTTTTTTCTGGTAATTTTGTAACACAACATAAAAGTATATGCCGACGGCTGACATAACGTGGCCGTCGGCATAGCCGTCATATTTCTGACAATTTTGCAATCAACGCAAAAAGGTATGCCGACGGCTGACTTGACAAGGCCGTCGGCATAGGTTCTCGCCGTTACGACGACTAACGCCAGTAAGGTATATGCCGACGGCTTCTCTAAGACGATCGTCGGCATATGATCTCTGTACCGACGGCTTGTTATATGCCGATGGTTCTTATGTGCAAGCCGTCGGCGTACGTGTGGTATGCCGACGGCCATGTATATGCCTACGGTTTTAAGCAGGACGCTCGGCATATCCATATCTATGCCGACGGCCCCGATAAATAGCCGTCGGCATAGATGTGGCCGTCGGAAACTGAGCGTTTTCCCGTAGTGTCTCTTTGACAGTACACACACTACATGACCTCTGTAGATTGAGCTGTTCCATTCCAAGAGAATCACTAATAATCCATATTCGCGGTGCCTAACATGCTTACAAGCGGAGTAATTACGCTAGGCATGTAGGATCAGTAGACCGAATCAATAAATCAGTCGGTGAATGTACATTGAAGAATCAGGTTAATTTGCTAAAGATTTCGTCCACACATAGTGCAGTACAGCACCAGCATTTTCTACTTGTCCATATGAAGGACCTAATCTGATGCAACTAAAGAAGCACAAGAGAATAACGGCATGTACAATGGTAGGGAAGACAAGCCTTCTCTTAGATATCCACATCATTTAGAGAAGACATAAGATATAAGTTATACAATGCATTATCGCTTGAACGAGAAAACTACCTCCCGGGTCGCCCCCCACCCGGGCGACTCCGGAGGCACCCCCGAGCCGCCAGAGTTCTCCCCCCGTTCGGCCTCTCCCCCCGCCGCCGCCAGCGGTCGCCGCCGGGCGTTGCCCGTGCGGGGACGGCGAGGATCCATCTCCATGGCGGCGGCGAGGATCTTCCCCATCGTTGCGGCGGCGGATCTGGTCTTCTTTGGCGGCGTCGTCCTCTGGGCCCGGCGCGGGAGGACGGGAATCGGCGCCCTGCGGATGGGACTCCGTGGCTGCGGCAACCTCGCTCCAGGATGGGGGCGGGCCTATGGAGCGGCGGTGAAGTGGCTGGCGGTGCGGCGGAGATCTACCACGGCGGCGCGTTGACCGCGGCGGGGGCTCCTTCTTGCTGCGCGGTTCGGCCGGATCCGGCGGAAGATCGCCCCTGTTCTGCCGTCTTCTTCCTCATCTCCGGTGGGGTCGGAACGGCGGATCCAACAGGGTGCCGGCGGGTGGCGAGGGGGCTACTAGCTTGGCTTGAATAAAGGTGGTGGTCCTCAGGTTCCAAATCGCGAGAATACGAAGATCTGCTTGACGCCGGTACCTTGATCTGGCAAGAGTGTCGAGTTTCGGAAGGCTCCGCCAGTGATCTTTCATGGGATAATTCCTAGATATTGCTGGATCGGATGGATTCGGTCGTGCCAGAGGGAGCGGCGTGAGGCTCTGCTTCTGTGCCATCATGGGCAAATCCATGGTGTAGTCAGAGGCGGGGAATGTCATGAAAGTTGAGATGAAAGGACTAGCAAATGGCGATTCACTAGTAGAGACAGGGCCTTTCGTCCAACCCCTTTAGTCGCGGTCCACTTACAAACCGCGACAAATGGTCAGGCCACGTCGCCCGAAATAGCCCAGGCGCCCCTCCCCCTTTTGTCCCGGCCCGTGAGGACCCTTTTGTCCCGGTTTGAGATACAAACCGGGACTAAAGGGGTCCGCGGCCCGCAGCGGCCAGGTCCCCCCCCCCCTTTAGTCCCGGTTTGTATATAAAACCGGGACAAAAGGGCTGGCACCCCTATATATGCCAGCACCCTCTCCACTCACTCTGTTTTTTCCTGGTGGAGGAGGTGTGGTTTAGTGCTATTTTTTCTCTCCTTCATATGCACTCAAGGTGTTCGATGAAATGCCTGTTAGAGTGATGCCATTTGAGTTCACACAATACAAACATGATATGAGGTGCCTGAGCCACACTTAAGCTTTCACCTCTTTATTTCCACTTGTCCTAAAAGGTTAGCAACTATTTTCTAGTCGATCACCGTGCGGTACTAATTTTAGCATCGTCATTGCGTTTGATATATAGTTGTATGATGCAGATGAGCCATCCTTGGATGTACGGTGATCGACGCACAGCCGCTTACAGAGCAGGCGTGCATTCTTTTCGCGATGCGGCCGAGGCGAACAAGCATGGGGGTGGCTTTATGTTTTGTCCATGTGTTAAATGTCTGAATGTGAAGGATCACACTAACTCAAGAGTCATTCAGAGCCACCTGCTTCGGTTCGGTTTCATGCCCGGCTATAGTGTTTGGACCAAACACGGAGAAGATGGGTCATGATGGAAGACGGCGATGAAGAAGAGAACGATGACGACAACTACCGATCTATGTTCCCTGAATACGCTGATACCGCAATGGAAGACAATGAAGAAGAAGGTCAGGACGAAGAACGGCACCAGATGAGCCCGTTGATGATCTTGGTCAGGTCATTTCTGATGCAAGGCGAGACTGCGACATAGAAAAGGAGAGGTTGCAGTTCGAGCAGATGTTACAGGACCACAACAAATTGTTGTACCCAACTTGTGAAGATGGCCAGAAGAAGCTGGGTAGCACACTGGAATTGCTGAAGTGGAAGGCAGAGACCGGTGTGACTGACTCGTCATTTGAAAAGTTGCTGGTACTAATGAAGAAGATGCTTCCAAGAAAGAACAAATTGCCCGCCAGCACGTACGAAGCAAAGAAGCTTGTCTGCCCTCTAGGATTAGACGTGCAGAAGATACATGCATGCCCTAATGACTGCATCCTCTACCGCGGTGAGAAGTACGAGAATATGGATAAATGCCCGGTATGCACTGCATTGCGGTATAAGATCAGAAAAGATGACCCTGGTGATATTGAGGCGAGCCACCCAGGAAGAGGGTTCCTGCCAAGGTGATGTGGTATGCTCCTATAATACCACGGTTGAAACATCTGTTCAGAAACAAAGAGCATGCCAAGTTGTTGCGATGGCACATGGAAGACCGTAAGAAAGACGACAAGTTGAGGCACCCGCTGATGGTTGGCAGTGGAGAAAAATCGAGAGAGAGTTCGGGGACTTTGCAGGTGATGCAAGGAACTTATGGTTTGGTCTAAGTACAGATGGCATGAATCCTTTTGGGGAGCAGAGCTGCAGTCACAGCACCTGGCCCGTGACTCTATGTATCTACAACCTTCCTCCTTGGTTGTGCATGAAGCGGAAGTTCATTATGATGCCAGTGCTCATCCAAGGCCCGAAGCAACCCGGCAACGACATTGATGTGTACCTAAGGCCATTAGTCGATGAACTTTTGCAGTTGTGGCCAAACCAGGTGTAAGTGTGTGGGATGAGCACAAACAGGAGACATTTGACCTACGAGCGTTGCTTTTCGTAACCATCAATGATTAGCCTGCTCTTAGTAACATTTCAGGACAAACGAACAAGGGATACAATGCATGCACGCACTGTTTGGATCAGACAGAAAATATATATCTGGACAAATGTAGGAAGAATGTGTACGCGTACAATCGTCGTTTTCTTACGCACAAGCATCCCTTAAGGCAAAAAGGCAAGCATTTCAATGGCAAGGCAGAAACCCAGACGAAGCCTGTCACCCGTACTGGTGCTGAAGTATTTGGTGTGGTCAAGAATTTAAAACTAATCTTTGGAAAGGGTCCTAGCAGCCAACCTGTTCCGAACGGCGCTCATAAGCGCGCACCCATGTGGAAGAAGAAATCTATATTTTGGGAGCTACCCTATTGGGAAGTCCATGTGGTCCGCTCCGCAATCGACGTGATGCACCTGACGAAGAATCTTTGCGTGAATATTCTAGGCTTCCTGTGCTTGTATGGGAAGTCAAAAGATACACCGAAAGCACGGGAGGACCAGGAACGTCATAAAGGACGAGACGACATGCATCCAGGGCAGTTTCAAGGGCCAGCCAGCTACGCTCTTACCAAGGAAGAGAAGGAAATATTTTTTAAAGTCCTTTTCAGTATCAAGATCCCGTCTGGCTTCTCGTCGAATATAAAGGGAATAGTAAATATGAAAGAGAAAAAATTCCAAAACCTAAAGTCTCATGACTGCCACGTGCTTATGACGCAATTGCTTCCGGTTGCATTGAGGGGAATTCTAGCGGAAAATGTTCGACTGGCCATTATGAAGGTATGTGCATTCCTCAATGCAATTTCTCAGAAGGTAATCGATCGAGAAAGTCTATCAGGGTTACAAATTGATGTGGTCCAATGTCTGGTCAGCTTCGAGTTGTTGTTCCCGCCATCCTTCTTCAATATTATGACGCACCTCCTAGTTCACCTAGTCGAAGAGATTAAAATTCTTGGTCCTGTGTTTCTACACAATATGTTCCCCTTCGAGAGGTTCATGGGAGTCTTAAAGAAATATGTTCGTAACCGTGCTAGGCCAGAAGGAAGCATCTCCAAGGGCTATAGAACAGAGGAGGTCATTGAGTTTTGTGTTGACTTTCTTCCTGACCTTAAGCCGATTGGTGTTCCTGAATCTCGGTATGAGGGGAGGCTAATTGGAAAAGGCACACTAGGAAGGAAAGCAACGGTATGTAGGGACGGGCATCCTTTCACTCAAGCACACTACACAGTTCTACACAATTCCACCGTGGTGGCTCCGTATATCGAGAGACACAAGAATATTCTATGCTCCGAAAACCGTGACGGGGAACACGAGATGACTTTCGGCAGTTGGTTGCAGATACATCTCATGAATAACACCATTGTTGGAGATCAGCTGTACTTGTTGGCCAGGTGTCCATCTTCGACTATATGTACTTTCCAAGGGTACGAGATAAATGGTAATACATTTTACATGAAGGCCCAAGATAAAAAGAGCACCAACCAAAACAGTGGTGTCCGCTTTGATGCAACAGACGACAATGGGCCGAAGGACACATATTATGGGTACATAGAGGAGATATGGGAACTTGACTATGGACCTACTTTTAAGGTCCCTTTATTTCGGTGCAAATGGGTCGCAGCTAGCGGGGTAAAGGTAGACCCGTAGTACGGAATGACAACAGTGGATCTCAAGAATCTTGGGTACCACACCGAACCATTCGTCCTAGCCAATGATGTGGCTCAGGTTTTCTATGTGAAGGACATGTCCACCAAACCGAAAAAAAGAAAAGATAAGCAAAAGAATACATCGTCTGATGAGCCAAAGCGCCACATAGTTCTTTCAGGGAAAAGAAACATCGTGGGAGTGGATGACAAGACAGACATGCCAGAAGATTATAATAAGTTTCATGAAATTCCGCCCTTCACAGTGAAAACTGACCCAATCATCCTGTTAAATGATGAAGATTCTCCATGGCTACGGCTCAGAAGAAAACATAAACAATAGATAGGGATGTTGGTGATGTGTAATAATGTATTAAACCTTTTATGTAATGCATTCTATGGAATGTATTAAACCTTTATGTAAGGAGCATGTGTAAGAAGCTTCAATCAGCTGCAGTTTTACCAACACAATCTCTGCATTCTCCAAGATCTTTAGCATTTCCAAGTGATAGAACAAAACATACGGTGGCCACTCTGACCGGCAAATAGGCAAATCATCGCGTGGTCGTGAGACGGCAAATCGGCCTTCGATCCATGGAGCTGCAAGACGTCTCTGATGATTTGCAACAAGTGTTGGGGATGTTGCTAATCATCAGAGAGTCTTGCCGCTGCTTGGATCCGACCGAGGGGAGGGTTCACCTTCAGCCTCCGCTCTAGAAACTCCTGCCTCTCAGAAATCTTGCTCTCTGCTACCCGTGTGCTGCCAAAATGATCTACAATGAGTAGACACTGAGTGCTGAACATGTCCGGGAGGGGGGCTATATATAGGGTATGTGTGCTTCTTTAATCCCGGTTGGTAACACCAACCGGGTCATGTGGGCCACGAAGTGGTCGTGATACTGCTGATCCAACATCTCACAATCCCTCAAAAGAAACACACCCCTGATCCAACGTCTCACAAGCGCTTGAAAGAAACACACGATCCGTGTGCTTCTTTAGTCCCGGTTGGTAACACCAACCGGGACTAAAGTCGGGCTCACCCCTGATCCAACGTCTCACAAGCGCTTGAAAGAAACACACGATCCGTGTGCTTCTTTAGTCCCGGTTGGGCATTGCGGAGCCACGTGTCCTCCCCCAGCGCTGCCCTAGCCACGTGTCTTCCCCTAGCGCTGCCCTGGAGGTCTTTATATTGTCGCCGACGGGGTAAACCCTAATCCACCATTCCTAGCCACGAACGCATCGTCTCCACGAGATGGATCCGCCATGCCCGCCGCAGCGCCTTCTGGACGAGGTCGAGCGTGCTCGGCAGAGCGCGCTTGGTCGCTACCGCGGGAGCCTATCCCGCCGTATGTCCACGAGCCCGGCGTGGAGAGGAATGCCCTCCTACCGGCCTCCTGCTCCGGTGCCGGAGGAGGTGCGGAGGACGTACGAGCGCGCGTGGTCCGACGTCCCTGACCCCGACGAGGATGCGTACGCCACAGGGGTGGCGTGGGGATCCGCGGCCGTACCTCCAACAGTCGCCGCCGCCCCTCCCGACGAGGAGGATGACGACGACGACGACTTCGACTGGAGTGACCATGGGGAAGAGCGTGGCGGGCCGCAGATGCAGGAGGCCCTTGAAGCCTCCTTCCAGTCCATCCACGACGACCGTGTACAGCGAGCCAGAACTGTCTGCCAGCTCAAGGCGAATGAGGCTTCCGAGCTAGATTGGGCGCTGAAAGACTCATCCTCCATGGATCTTGCCCTCCGCCACAAACGTGCGCGCGAGAACCGGGCGGCCGCGAACGGGTCTGGCTCCTCCCGCCGTTCCTCCTAATTCTACGGCCTCCGAGCCAGCAAGTCCGTTTATGTAGAATAATGTTGGTGATGTTGGTGATGTGCAATAATGTATTAAACCTTTTATGTAATGCATTCTATGGAATGTATTAAACCTTTATGTAAGGAGCATGTGTAATAATAATGAATGTGTATTTCCAATGTGTATTGTCAAGAAGCTTCAAATCAGCATTTCCAAGCAATTTTATAGATGGAATTGTATAGATGATAATATTATGTATTCTGAAATAATATTGTGTGCATTTTGCAGAAACTATGGATCCAACGACTCACAAGCCCTCAAAAGAAACACACCCCTGATCCAACGGCTCACAACCGCTCGAAAGAAACACACGATCCGTGTGCTTCTTCCTTATTGGTGGGATTCCCTTTAGTCCCGGTTGGTAAAATTGCGTGAGAAGGTGCTCGCCAGGTACGAGGAGGACCGCCTGTCGGGGGAATACTTTCTGGATTAACCCGCGGCCCAGTGCGACTTACTTACTCGCACGGACAAAGGCCCACTTGGGAGCAAGCCCAATATTGAACCGCCATAAGGGGAAAGATCTAGAAGACATATCCCGGAGGACGTGAAGACCAAGTAGTCTCCGAGTAGGCCTCTGTGGATATTCCTTGGGGGAAGTTTCCTTTGTAACCTAGCGAGCCTCTGTGTATATAAAGAGGACTCGCAGGACTTAGAGCGGGTCAAGCTATCAAGCCCTAAACCCTAGCTCATACGGCGAGTACCAGATCGGATCGCCTCCATTGTAACACCTCGATTATCATATCAATACCAATCTAGGGTAGGCAGGAAGTAGGTCTTTTACCTCACATTGAGGGGGCCGAACCTGGGTAAATCTGTGTTGATCTTTGTTCCTGCGATCCCAAGCTCGGAGATGCTTGACTCGCATAATCCCACACCTACGAAGTCATCTATGACACCTGACGTGACAAACCCACGACAGTTGGCGCCCACCGTGGGGCCTGCGGTCAAGAGCGTCACGTTCCGCGCCCATGAAGGGAGCTGAAGATCTTGTTGTTGGCCGTATCATCACGGTCAATGGCACACCCCTCATCGACGATTCAAGCTGGGGGCCGGAAGCAGATTATTTGGAGACCGGCCACGTCATCCCGTTCGGATCCATCAACGTCTTCGTCGGCTTCATCGGTGGCAGGTCCGTTAGATCGGTCCAGGAAGGCGATTCAGTAGAAGAAGTCGCCGATGATGGGGAAGAATCCGTGGAAAGCATGGACTCGCAAGAGTTTGGGTCCATCATACCTGCCTTTGAAGAAAGTTGCTGGGGTTACCCACCAGAAATCACATCATCACCAGATCAAGAGATGGCACAAGTCGCGGTTTACATGGCCGGAGGAGCAGGTGCATCAGGAACTGCTGGAGAAACCGAGGCATCGGCACCCCCAAGCAACCCACTTCTTGTCCCTGTGTCAGCCACGAACGCCGCCCTCCGTGCAACAGAAATTGAGGCCGCCAGGGCCGAGCTCCTGTATGAGGTTCGAAGGATGGAAGAAGAGCGCCGCAGGCTCGATCAGATAAACCAAGGAATCCAACAGGACGGCAGAGAGTAGCCGCGCTGGCTGCGACTCAACAACAGGTTGACCCGCAAACACAGCTGCGCGCGACTCAACCAACAGTGGAAATCCCGCTCACTCCAGCCGCACGGGAATCCAGACGACTGCGGAAGGAAGGGTACCAACAAATCAAGAGACCCAGCAACAACCAAGGAGGTTTCACACCCCACAGGGCCATTACCAGAACCCTGTCGATAATATGTATGCTGCGGCTAATATCTTGACTCAGATGGTACCAACAGGCGATGACCCGGTCAATGCTGAGGCGCGGCGCGCGATTCAGATGTTAAGTACGGCAGTCCTGCAACAAGCCAATAGGGCGGAAGCCGAAGCACAGCTGCCCCTCGTACCAGCCAATCACAGGATTACAGCAGAAAGAAGCGTCCAGAGCAGGCCACCAGAGGACGTGTCAGGAGTCGCACAGAGGCAGCAGGAGCAAGTCGCAGAAGCGCAGGCGAATGCCATTGATGCAAAAGCGGCCCGCAGATAACCCCGGGCGCGACCACAGCCCTGTCCTCGCGACTCAAGGGACCGGCGTGTTTCACTGAGAGATCAGATCGGAACCTTTTCCTGAAGATTTCAAAGGGCCACGCAAGGTGGCAAACTATAACGCCAGCATGGATCCAACCACTTGGCTCAACAATTACGAGATGGGCATGAGCATCCTAAACGCATCTGAAGAGATCTGCGCACGCTACCTAAACATGATGCTAGAAGGAGCAGCGCACATATGGCTGCAAAATTTGCCTCCCAACTCTATAAATACTTGGGAGGAACTGAAGGATGCCTTCATTAAAACTTCCAAGGAACTTGCAAGCGACTCTGCAATATAGAAGATTTAGAGCGTTGTGTCCAGAAGGAAGGCGAGTCAAGTCGCCATTGGATGAAAAGGGTGGCAGAAATAATACACTCCTCAGATAATATACCACCAAGCTCAGCCGTCCTGGTGATGGAGAAAAACTGCAAGTTTGAGCCGCTGATTCATAAGCTGGGTCGCATGAAGGATAAAGTCAAGAGCCTCAGCGAGGTGATGGCTGCGGCTAACAAATATGCCAGCTCAGATAAAACCAGAGACGCGTCAGACGGAGAAGAAGAGGAGGTTGCTGCAAAAGGAAAGAAAAACTCCAACAAGCCCCAGCAGCAGCAAACGAGCCACAACAACACGAGTCAAAACAAACGCAAAAGCGAAGATGGTCACTCAGGGCTCGTCGCCAATACGCGTGGAGGATTCAGAGGCCAGCGTGGAAGGGGTCGAGGATACGGCTCCCGTCCAATCAATATGCAAGAAGTTTTCAACCGGCCATGCGACCTTCATGCGACAGGTGATGGACGGCCAGCGGACCATACCAAGGCGCAATGCCATTATTACAAAAAGTGGAAAGAAGAGAGCCAACACAACGGGGGGAATTCCCATGAAGGAAACCCTAGTGCGGCTCATAACACAAATTGGGCAGCACGGCGCGAGTAACCCCAGGCAGACGGGGCAGTATCACACAATAGTTATCGATACCTCCAAAAGAGAAGAGAAATTGAGCCGGAGAAGTCAGCAGGTGAACGCCGTGATACCAGCAACACCCTTGGTTAAGGTGGTCAGAATACGCGGTAACCTGGAGTCGCGACGACCACCGCCACAGTACGGGAACCTGGCAAGTTGGCACTGGTTGTGGCACCATACGTTGCAGGATACAAGCTGACCAAAGTGCTTATGGATGGAGGAAGCAGCATTAATATCTTGTACTACGATACTTTCCAGCGTCTAGGACTCAAGGATTCCAGCCTGCAGCCCACGTCAACAGTATTTCACGGCATTGTCCCAGGAAGGTCCGCACGCCAGTGGGGAAAATAACCCTAGGGGTAACTTTTGGAACAGAAGAGAACTTTAGAAGTGAATTCCTAAGCTTCGAAGTGGTAAAATTCCAAAGCCCATATCACGCCTTGTTTGGAAGAACGGCCTTTGCTAAGTTTATGGCCAGGCCATGCTACGTGTACCTACAGTTGAAGATACCAGGACCAAAAGGGGTCATCACAGTGTACGGAGATAGAGAAAAAGCAATAGAATGTGAGAAAGGAGATGCGGCTTTCGCAGAATCCGCCTGTGCCGCGGAAGAACTAAAAGGTTATAAGTCGCAGGTGGACCCAAACGATATGAGTGTGGTTACCACGCCATCTGCCGAGCCACCAATGAAATTCAAAGCGGCCCAGGACACTAAGCAGATAAATCTTGTTCCTGGCGACTCATCCAAGCAAACTAGCATTGGAGCACACATGGAAGAAGAGCAGGAGAAGGCCCTCGTCGCTTTTCTCCAGGAAAATAAAGACATCTTCGCATGGAAGCCGTCAGATATGCCAGGGGTACCAAGAGAATTAGCAGAACATAGCCTCAAAGTGAACCCTGCGGCTAAACCAGTGAAGCAGCCACTACGGCGTTTTCATGATGACAGGAGAAAGGCAATAGGAGAGGAAATAGCTCGCTTGCTGGCTGCAGGATTCATCACAGAGGTATACCATCCGGAGTGGGTGGCAAATCCAGTATTGGTTATGAAAAAGAACGGTACGTGGCGAATGTGCGTTGATTACACCAGTCTTAACAAAGCTTGTCCAAAGGATCCATTTGCTTTGCCAAGAATCGACCAAGTAATTGATTCAACTGCTGGGTGCGAGCTGTTATGCTTTTTGGACGCCTATTCAGGCTACCATCAAATCAAGATGAAGAGGAGGACCAAGAAAAGACGTCCTTCATCACACCCTTCGGAGCTTTTTGTTATGTCAGCATGCCCTTTGGGTTGAAGAACGCAGGTGCGACTTACCAAAGATGCATTCAGAATTGCCTACATGAGCAAATAGGTCGCAACGTTCATGCCTACGTGGATGATATTGTGATTAATCGCAAGTTAGCCAGGATCTTATTGTGATCTGGCAGAGACATTCACAAATCTCAGAAAATACAACATGAAGCTCAACCCCACAAAGTGCGTCTTTCGGAGTACCAGCAGGAAAGCTATTGGGATTCATAGTATCAGAAAGAGGCATTGAGGCCAATCCTGACAAGATAAAGGCCGTGATGGATCTCCAAAAGCCAGAAAAGATAAAAGATGTACAGCGGCTTACTGGTTGCGTAGCAGCTTTGAGTCGCTTTATATCAAGATTGGGAGAGAAAGCACTACCTTTGTACAGACTGTTGAAAAAATCAGACACCTTCGTTTGGGACGCAGAGGCCGACGAAGCTCTGACAGCCTTGAAACATCAATTGACAAATGCTCCAGTTCTGGCGGCTCCAAAAGATAAAGAGCCAATGCTACTATACATAGCGGCAAATTCCCGCGCTGTGAGTGCTGTCATGGTTGTGGAGAGACAAGAAACAGGAAAGGAATACCCTGTCCAGAGACCAGTATACTACGTGAGCGAAGTCCTCACAGCTTCCAAACAGCGTTACCCACAGTGGCAGAAGTTGGTGTTTGGAGTGTTCATGGCGAGTCGCAAGCTGAAGCACTACTTCCAAGAGCATCCAATAACTGTGGTGAGTTCAGCACCATTGGCAGATATCATTCGTAATCGAGAAGCTACTGGAAGAGTCGCTAAGTGGGCGATCGAGTTGGGACCACATCACATCAGTTACGAGCCGCGCACATCAATTAAGTCGCAAGCCCTTGCAGATTTTATTAACGATTGGACAGAAATCCAAGTTGCTCCTAGCATGGCAGAAACCAAATACTGGACCATGCATTTTGATGGGTCAAGACAGTTGCAAGGCTCGGGGGCTGGAGTTGTTCTGACATCTCCCAAGGGAGACAAGCTGCGGTATGTGTTACAGATACACTTCAACTGCACAAATAACGTGGCGGAGTACGAGGCACTGCTTCATGGTCTACGTATAGCAAAGGAGATGAACATCAGTCGCATACGCTGTTTTGGCGATTCAGACTTGGTGGCACAGCAGGTCTCCGGAACGTGGGACAGCAAGGATGCGAACATGGCTGCATATAGAGAGAGGTGGACAGAATTGCTGGACATTTCACTGGATACCAAGTTGAACATATTGATCGGAGACAAAATGAAGCTGCGGATGCCCTGTCTCGGCTTGGATCCAACAGACAGTCAGTCCCACCCAATGTTTTCCTGGATGAACTGCACAATCCATCAGTCAAACCTCCAGCAGAATTGACATTGCAGAGCCAGAGGATGATTCAACTTTAGTCGCAGCCCTGCATGAACAGCCAGGATGGACAGAGCCATACATGGCATATTTAAGTCGCGGAGTGCTGCCGGACGATGAAATTGAGGCGCGCAAAATCATACGACGATCAAAGGCCTATACAATCATCAACAATGAATTATACAAGCGCAGCGTATCAGGAGCATTCCAAAGATGTGTCTCACCAGAAGAGGGACGAAAAATCTTGCACGAAATTCATTCAGGCGATTGTGGCCATCATGCTTCGTCAAGATCTTTGGTGGCAAAGGCGTTCCGACATGGATTCTTCTGGTTAACAGCATTAGCAGACGCAGAGCAAATTGTCAGAGTGTGCGATGGATGTCAAAGATACGCTAGGCAAGATCATATGCCAGCCCAAGCACTTCGCACAATACCCATCACATGGCCTTTTGCCGTATGGGGTTTTGACATGGTAGGGCCTTTCAGACGGTCTTCAAACGGAAAAACTCACCTCTTAGTCATGGTGGACAAATTCACAAAGTGGATAGAAGCAGAACCTGTGGGAGATTGCGAGGCTGAAACAGCAGTCAAGTTCTTGAAGAAGGTCATATTCCGCTTCGGTTACCCCCATAGTATCATTACAGACAGCAACACCTCTGAAGGGGCTACACAGATATTTTGCGCAGACAATGGGATAAGATTGGACCTCACGTCAGTAGCACACCCGCAGAGCAATGGACAAGCTGAGCGAGCTAACCAGGAAATTCTCCATGGAATTAAGCCGCGCCTTATTGAAAAGGTCGAAGCATCTCCAGGATGTTGGGTGGAAGAACTGCCAGCAGTACTGTGGAGCTTGAGAACAACCCCTAACAGATCCACAGGATTTACACCATATTTCATGGTCTATGGAGCAGAAGCAGTCATGCCCAGCGATATCATACATGATTCACCAAGAGTTGCGGCTTACATCGAGACAGATAATGAGATAGCTCGGCAAGACTCGGTGGACACATTAGAAGAGGTTAGAGACTTGGCAGCATCAAGGTCAGCAGTATATCAACAAGACTTGCGACGCTATCATGCCAGACGCATCAAAACCCGCACCTTTCAAGAAGGCGACCTAGTACTGCGACTTAAACAAGATCACAAGGGAATGCATAAGCTGTCCTCTCCATGGGAAGGACCCTACATCATCAGCAAGAAGCTAAACAATGGGTCGTACTACCTGCTGGATGTAAGGGAAGAAAGCAGCGAACGCCATGATTTCGAGGATCGTCTCGAGGCACCTCGCCCTTGGAACGTCGCACACCTGCGACCGTACTATACATAAGAAAAGGCTAATCAGAGCCAAGCATCATCCTTTCCAGCTTTATAGCTGAGTATCATCACAGCCACTCAGGGCTAGAACTTCAACTTTGGTCGCCACCTAGGCGCGACCTATGCAACATCTGATCGCCACCCAGGCGCGATCGACCCTTGTATCAGAAACCGGCTGCCACCTAGGCGCGGCCGTAAACTTTGTATCATCTCTGGTCGCCACCTAGGCGCGACCGACCCCATGTATCACCATGGATCGCCACCTACGCGCGATCCAACCCTATGTATAACACTCGGTTGCCACCTAGGCGCGACCTTATGTGTCATCATAATCAAAGCTTATCATAGCTTAGCCTATCATGGCAATATCATTATGTTTCTTGGGGTCTTTGTTACCCTGAAACAGCCGATTTATTGGCAATTATCAAATTTACCTTAAGTTGGATTGCTACTCGCATTATGTGGCCAAAGTACTGGGGTGTGGCGTCAATCGAGCTTGATTGCCTATCATGGCCGCTCTCGACCCTGAACACACATATTCCTAGGAAATACTGAGTCGCGCGAGTGCCCACTTAAGGATTCAGATGGCCTAACTAGAGGTCGATGTACTGCTTATAGTACGGCAACACCAATTACAATTACTTGTAACTTAACAATTGTTTTATTCATGATATCAAGTTACAGGTGATGACCTTCAGAGTTCTCTGAGAAGAATTGAGATGATTACCACATAACATCCTCTCAATCCTTGGGGGCTACATCATATTATCATCAAAAATTTGAAGATAGATCGTCATCAAGTTCTGAAGCTATCAGGATACTCTAACAAAGAAGCTCACGAAGTCAGATGATCTTCCAGGTGCGAGTCAAGGCCAAACTTGCACAATTATAAGCCGCGAAACAAGGAAAAGCGCGGCCTAAGCATTCAAGATCAAGAAATACTATGAAGTTCAGGCCACGCTTGGGGGCTAATGTCGGGGGAATACTTTCTGGATTAACCCGCGGCCCAGTGCGACTTAACTTACTCGCACGGACAAGGCCCACTTGGGAGCAAGCCCAATATTGAACCGCCATAAGGGGAAAGATCTAGAAGACATATCCCGGAGGACGTGAAGACCAAGTAGTCTCCGAGTAGGCCTCTGTGGATGTATTCCTTATGGGGAAGTTTCCTTTTGTAACCTAGCGAGCCTCTGTGTATATAAAGAGGACTCGCAGGACTTAGAGCGGGTCAAGCTATCAAGCCCAAACCCTAGCTCATACGGCGAGTACCAGATCGGATCGCCTCCATTGTAACACCTCGATTATCATATCAATACCAATCTAGGGTAGGCAGGAAGTAGGTCTTTTACCTCACATTGAGGGGGCCGAACCTGGGTAAATCTGTGTTGATCTTTGTTCCTGCGATCCCAAGCTCGGAGATGCTTGACTCGCATAATCCCACACCTACGAAGTCATCTATGACACCTGACGTGACAAACCCACGACACCGCCCGCATCCTTCAAACTTCAACGAGGCCGGCCGTCGGCTGTGGTGGGCCGGCCGGACTCTCAAGAGGGTCCTGGACTACATCACGGCCGGCGATAACCCCCACATGCGCTACCCTCAATTACAGTCCAGGCGACAACCCCCGTCAACGACTACATCACGGCCGTCCGACGACAGCGACGACGACGACGGCGACTACGACGACTACACCCACGAGTATTATAGGCATAGGCAAGAGTATGACTAACCTGAGCCACATCATTGGTTAGGACAAAATGGTTTGTTGTCATTCGTCTATGTACCCAAGTTTGTTGTCATTCGTCTATGTACCCAAGTTTGTTGTCATTCGTCTATGTACCCATGTTTGTTGTTATTCGTCCATGTACCCAAGTTTGTTTTCATTGTCTATGTACCCCAGTTTGTTGTCATTCGTCTATGTACCCTTCATTGGTTGTTGATTCATTTTTTCAAAATGATAAAATGGTTAATAGTTTGAATAGTTAGAATAATTATTTTATAAAAGATAAAATGGTTTTGAAATAGTTATACAAATTTAAACACTTTTCATGTTGAAAGTTTAGTGAGATTCAAAAATATGCAAAAGATAAAAGTTAATGCATTTTTTAATTCAAAATGGCAAAATGGTTAATAGTTTGTAGAGTTAGAATAATTATTTTAAAAAACAGAAAATGGATTTGGAATACTTATTCAAATTCAAGCACTTTTCATGTTAAAAGTTTTCTCAAATTCATAAGTATGCAAAAACTGTTTCATTCAAATGTTCAAATATTTAAAATTGTGCTAGATTAAAAAAAAAAGTAAAAACGGCCCAGCCCGCGCAATTTTTGGGCCTTTAGTCCCGGCCCATCTCACCAGCCGGGACTAAAGCCCGTGCTGCACGCGGGAACGCGAAAAGCCCTCCCAAACCCTTTAGTCGCGGCTCGTGGCTCAAACCGCGACTAAAGACCCCCCATTAGTCGCGGTTTGAGCCACGGACCGCGGCTAAAGCTCCCTCCACTACTTAAGCGGTTCCCAATCTGGGACTTAGCCATTTCCATCGAAGAAGAAGGGCAGAGCAGAGGAACACGCCGTCAGGCTGCCAAAATTTTCCGTCACCGGCGAGGCCGTCCCCGACGCCGCTGTCGTCTTTGACACGGCCGCTGCCCGTCGCCGGCGCCTCCTCTACTTCTCCACCGAGTCGTCCGTGGTAGGAAGGCCAGAATCCGACGAATCGAGGCCCCTCCCCCAACTTCGGCCACCGCGTGCGAGCACGATTCCGTCGTCGTACGACCTCCCCGACCTCGTCGTCCACTCCATCGTGCTCAGGGTGAGCTTTTGCATCCTCCAATGCCTTCAATTCGACTTATTGCGCCCCGTAGCTCCGCCGCCGCGTTGCCCGTTGTCGGCCGCCGCAAAACATCGTCGCCGGCGTTGCTCCGGCGACCCAAATTGGGCGGCGCCGCTACCAAAAGGTTCCCTGCAACCTCCTCTACGTCGCAGCGCATTCAAATCATCCAGAAACGCGCGGATTCGAGCAATCTTCGATTAACCCGAAATTTCAAAATAGGGCTTTATAATTCTGTTTCTGTGCTGTAGCTTTAATTCAAAATAAAATAGTTGAACTCCGTGTTTGTGCAAACCAAAAATCACAGTGATAAATGAATGAGTTTAGAACCACTTCCAACTTGCAAATCTTAAAAATATTAATTTGTGTGTGCTTGATAATTACTGTACTGCCACTGTTATAAATCAAGAACTATTTTTTAACTTGAGAAATATGAATCCAAAATTTGTAAATCCAATTGTTCTGGAATGCCTGTGAGTATAGCTTTCTGTAGAAATTAGCCTCATATGTTTGTGATACATAGTTTTGAAATGGCATGTGTTGGTAGTTTAGACCAGTGGGGTTTTCTAGTATTTAATTAATTTTTGGTGAATAAGATTTTGGACTAAATCCAATTGCATTAGTTTAAAATACTTACATAGAACCTAAACCTATCTTTGCATAACTTGTTGATGAACAGAACACCCTGGACTTAATAAACTCTAAAAATGGTGTTTTCTGCCTATTAAAGTGATAAAATAAATATTTGGTCCTTTATGAAATTGTTGCTATTCTTGTTTTTGAAATGTTTAGGTACTGTAGATCACTACATAATGTTGTTCTTAATATGTTAGTACTGTTAGTGCTTAAGTAAAAACAAATGAAGTTAGTTGTAAAATGCTATTAAGGGTAATATTTTGTAATATAAAATATCTTGAACTCATTTTCAAAATGGAATAAGTTATGAAAACCATTTTATGTTGTAAGGTATGATAATTCATTTAAATAAATTCTAGGACTAAGTAATTTTTAGTAATTGATTTGTAGTAATTATTTATAACAATTGATACTCATTTTATTTGATGCATTTTGAAATAATATTGTGTGCATTTTGCAGAAACTATGGATCCACCTAGTCCAACCCGCAGAGACCTAATACAGGAAGAAATTATCGAGAATATAATCCACGACGCCCCAGATGCTGATCCAGCCGAATCTCCGTCGTCGTATCTGAACCCCTCCGGGGATGGAATGGAGGTCGACCGAAGTGAGGATGAAGTCGACGGCTCCGATGATGGAGAAGGTGATAGCTCCGATGATGGAGAAGCCGGTGGACCCTTAACGAAGTCCGGCGAGGTAGATATGAAGTTCTTCGGCGATCAGTAGATGCATTACTTAAGTTGTATATATAAAATTGACGAATGTTTCTTCTCTTAGGCCTCCACATCGATCAAATCTTCCAAATGAGGCCTGACCAAAATGTTGGCCCCATCTATGCATTATACATTTGAGGTCATAGCCCCTACGGGCGAACCGAAGGAACCCAAGAAGGCTGCCGCTGTATTTAGAAAACAATGCAGAGTTCTGGTTAGGGATCACGTCCCGATCATCCTTCGAGACTGGAATAAGCACAAAGGGGCGAACGATAGTGAGTATGTCGCCGAAAGGTACAAAGAGGGTCTTTGGAATGACCTCATGGCACATTTCACCCTGCCAGAATTTGAGGATCCTGCCGACACTACAAAATTGAGGAAGAAAGTCATGAAGTGGACTCTTAAGAAGATGGCCGAACTATTCCGGGTGTGGAAGAAAAGATTATGGCAAGAATATCTGACGAAAAAGACTGCTCCAGTATTTGAAGGCTATCTAGCGAAGCAGGCCAATCACTGGAACGCATTTAAGGAGTACAAGGAGTCACAAAATGCCAAGGCGATCTCAGTAAGGAACAAGATAAATGCTGACAAAAAAAATATCACCATAAATTGGGGCCAGGGGGCTACGAGACTGCCATGCCAAAGTGGGATAAAAAGAGCAAGAGCTGCTTGCTAAAGGGATCCAACCAGAATGGATGCGCGACGAATGGGAATTGAGGGCAAGAAATTGGTTCCTTGCGCATGGGGGTTCATACGACGAAACAACAGGGGACCTTATTTGCAGTGACGGGATTAGGGTACCCAGGGAAAATTGGGTTAAAGTGGTGAAAGAAATTAAAGAGGGGAAGTGAAAGTTCACTCCCGATAGAGAGAAAGACTTGCTGACACTGGTCCTCGAGAATGATGAAAAAGGAGGACGAACACGAGGCTTTGGCCCTTCCGTCTCGTGGTGGCTTGGGTTTGCCAAAGACGTAGAAACTTACAGAAGCCGAGCGAGAGCAAAGCAGCAAAAGCAGGAGGAGGAGGGAGACAAGTTCAACCAGTTGCTTGCCAGAATTAACGACCAGCAGCAGCAGATTGACGAACTTAGAGGAGTAGTGTGCCCGCAAGATCGTGTACTCGATATTACCGCCGGTCCATCTCAGCGGAAAAGCAACGTGGGTGACTCGGAGGTCCCGGTGACGATGCACGGCGGATGATAGATGGCGGTCCCGGCTACCCCATGGATGGAATCAAGGATGCAATATCTTGTGAGCTCCATCAGAAATTGAAGAACATATCCATGAAGGTGGCGGTCGGATATGCTTTGCCTTGTCCACCTAACGCACGCTGGCAAGACCGTGAGATTCCAGCTGGCTATGCTAAAGTCATGGTGGATGAAATCGTACCGAGGTCTCATGCTATGGAGCTTGACATCCCTGGACCTGGAGATGAGAGGACACTCGGAGAAGTGTGGGATACCATTCTATGGGACAAGAACTACATCAAGTTTCTAGGGTCGACGCCAAAGACAACACCGCCTCCGAGTCGTCGCAGGTCACCTACACCTCCATCACCTCCAAGAAGCACACCCCATGACTATGACCACCACAGCGCGAGTCCATCTCGATCTCCGCCGCCAGACTTGGGTCGGCCGTCTTCGCCACCGCCTTTGCCCGCCAAGGACAATAAGCGGAAGCATGCTCCGTCGATGAGTACTAACCGACGCAGCAGCCCAAAATGACAAAAGTCGCCCCTCCAAGAGTACCTCATAAGAATCTTCCCGTCAGAGCTTACGATCTTACTGACGAGCAAACCGCAGCGGCCGCAATGACCGAAAAAGATGTGCATTTTGCAAAGATGAAACCCAAGCCTGCCCCGGTATACACCGAGAAGGAACAAACGTGGGCACTTGATTTTCTGAACACAAAATTGCAATATGAGTTGCACCATAAGCCAGATGACTATGTACGCACACTTCGGAAGGAAGTGCAGAAGAGCAAATCAAGTAAAAGTGCAAGCGGGAGCAAATCAGGTAAAAGTGCAAGCGGGAACAGAAGGGACGTTCCCCAGCTCGGAAAACAGGCCAAACAATCGATCCCATCCTCAAGGTGTTATCCGAAAACGTTCCCCAGGTGCTGCAGCAGGATATGAAAGAAGCTGCGAAGTTGGCGGCCTCTATGGGTGTGACTGTTGCTGAATTGCTAGATTCCCAAGACGACAATTTACCAAAGGCTGATGTTGTCTCTACATATGTCCCAGGGAAGCCTTTGGTCAGCGACGAGAAGTTGGCACAATTGCCAACACATATGCGGAATTTGCATGACTGGTACTTGAGTGTGGTAGGGGGGGCAGAACAATGATCGTGGCGAAAGTCCCACATGAGTACTTCTTCCGACCCGAAGAGGTCCATGTTGAGTTTTCCGAACTCTTCCAGTTATACAATTTCGACGCCCTCGACAAAACTCTCATGAGTTGCTATTGTCTGTAAGTTGTTGAATTCATTGTCTACATATAAGTTGTCCAGTTTTTCAGTTGTTCAGTTCATTGCATGTAATTATCCTCATTATTGTCGTTTGGTACTCTATTATGCAGAATGAAGATCCGGGAATGTGTCGGGGGGCTGCCCCGGGTAGGGCAAAGATGTGGTGTTAAGTGTTGCAAAGAGCTAGCCGGATCAACATACAGCCGGGTCACTTGGGCCGGATCTCTCGTGAGAGTCGGTTATCACTTGATCAAGCTAAAGTGCGAGAAGATGCCAGAGAGGATCCGGTAAAGCTTAACCGAATCAGAGGAAAGAACCGGTTAAGTTAGCCGGGTTGGTCAGGAAGGACCCGGATAAGGTAATCCGGATATTGCACAAGGGCCAAGTAGTGTCAGAAAGGTTCACGGGTGTCTCCTGCCAGAGGCTGAGAAGACAGCCGGGTCAAGTCGCAGGTTTTCCGGGTTGCAAGGCCCTAGGCACTGACTTGGCCAATTCGGGAAAGAGGATACGACCGAGACCCGGGGGGCTACGGCTGCCATTGCCCAAAGTGGCAAGATAGGCCTGCTAGGGACTTGACGGCCAGGTCAGGTCACGGGATTCCTGGGAGCGCAGCAACCTAGGAGCTGACCCGGCCAATTCGGGAAAGAGGATATGACCGAGACCCGGTGGGTTACACCTGCCATTGCCCAAAGTGGCAAGATAGGCCTGCTAGGGCCTGACAGTCCGGCCGTTGGGTTGACAGGGGGCAGAGGCTTGTCCTGTTCCTCTTGTCCATGCCATTATCACTTCCAGCCAGGGGCAAAATGGTAATTCGGTTAGTGTATAAGTAAGCTACCAAATCCTCCAGTAGAGAGGAGGAAGGGGAGAGAACGGCAAAAAGAGAAAGGCATTATCCCCCCCAAGCTCCATCCTCTTCTTAGAGCTCCCACCATTGTTCTTCATACAGCTCAAGGAGCACTCTGTACTTGTAACCACTTGAGATATAAAGAGTAGGCTAGTGCTGCAGTAGGGGTGTTACCTCCACAAGAGGGCCCCGAAGCAGGGTACATCGTGGTGTTCTTTGCTTCTTCTTGGTTCTGCTTGTTCTTGTTTGTTCTTGCGAGTTCTTGGTTGTTCTCCATGCGTGCTTCGTGAGCGCGCAAACCCTCCCCGGATTCCCCAACGTCCTAGCGAGCCCACAACTTAAGCCATCCTATGGCATCTGCCGTGACACCACCACGACAGTTGGCGCCCACCGTGGGGCGAGCAGTGGCGTTGGCTGGGGTTTCCTTCCGGACGGGCACCGTCGCTGGCTCCGGCGAGCGGGTCCTCTCTGGGCTCGTTTGCAAGATCGGCGAGTTCAACTTCATCAGCGACAACGCGGGGTGCTTTGCCAACAAGCCCTTCCCCGCAGACGGTTTCCTCATGACGCTCGGCAGCTTCGTCACCTACGTCGCCACCGAGCCTGTCCGCGAGTACCCGGCGCAGGTGCTCGTGGTGAGGATCCTCCCTCTTTCCGCGCAGCTCTCGGACGGTGTAGCGCTCGCCCCGGGAGTAGCGTGGAGGTGATGATGACTGGGCCAAGTGCAGCAGCTGGCAAAGGAGATGCCAGCAAAAGCATGCCCGAGGAGCTGGCCACGCCAGTTGATCCGGTTGGCAAGCCGACTCGGACAGCTAAGTTCCCAAAGGAGAGACCAGATCCGGTTGGCCGCTTGGCATGTCAAGTAGGGAGGCTCCTTTAGAAGATGTCCTGGAGAAGCTATCTCGGCCAGTGGCACCTGGGGCAGATGTAGAGCTCACTGTAGCTCAGCTAGAGGCAGAGCGCCTGAGGTTGCAAAAAGAAGCCCGGTTAGTGGTGGAGTCTAGGCAAGCCTTTGATAGAGATATGAGAGAGTACAATGCTGCCAATGGTATCACCGAGGGTTTTACTCCTGTAGTGCATCGCTCGCGCAAAAAAGCCGAGTTGCGTAACCGGGGTAAGGACCTCAATGACGAGTTGGCTAGAGCGGCAGGATCGAGCTCCAGTAAGGCTACTAGTCATAGATCCGGCACAGGCAAGCCGGTGTATAGCTCCCCGGCTAAGAATCTTAGGGCTGCAGCGGCAGCGCGAGCCGAGTTGAGCACACTAACCGGGGACGCCTGGCGGAAGCAGGCAGAGAGAGTCAATGAGCTAGTAGATGTGTGTAAACGGCAGAATGAGGCTTACCGGAAAGCCAATCCGGATGCAGGTGTTTCTCGGGTAGTAGTGTCGGTTAAGGCTGTTAGCCAGAGATCCAAGGGGCAGGCGTCATCCCGCACGTCGGAGTTGACGGGCCCAGAGCGTGAACTCGGGTAAGAGCAAGCAGCTGCAGACCTATGATGCTGAGTATGCCGGCAAGCAGCTAGCCGCTCAAGGAAGAGGTGGCCAAAGTAGAAACAGTGGTGGACGAGGTTACCCGGGAGCTGGAAGGGGCAATTCGGCTGGCCGAGGTCAACCACCTCGTCCTCCTGGGCAGCAAGTGATTGTGCGAGCGCAACTGCAAGGTGGTGGCCAGGGGGTTACCGCTATGATGACGGAAATTCGGCTATGGCGCGAGCCGGATACCAGACGTATGATAATGCACTTGCATCAAGACTGGGACCTCGGGCATTAGATCCGAATGATCAGCGTCTCAAGTTGGATAGAATTTACCAGTCCGAGAAGCTAGAAGAGCAAGGCCCACCGGGTCCTCCATGTTTTGGACCTCGGATCATGAACGAACCGAGTGTGCCGTTATTTCAGCTTGGCCGAAGCTCAAAGCCATATAATGGCAACACAAAGCCACAAGATTGGAATAGACTATGTATCGTCAGCGCACATTGCGGGGGGCAATCGCCGATGGGCGGTCCGGTATCTCCCGCACATGTTGGAAGGGCCAGCCCGGATTTGGCTGAACAACTTACCGCGGGTAGTATCAACTCTTGGATGGACTTGGAGGAGGCATTTTACAGTAATTTCCTCCAGCACCTACAAGAGGCCTAACCGACCTCAGCTCCTGGCTGCGTGTGCAAGCAGGAAGAACGGGAAACAGACCGAGAATTCTAACTCGGTGGAGCAAACATTCGCAACTCTTGCAAAGGTGTCGTGGAGGAGCTACGCGATTTCTTGGTTTGCGCAGGGTTGCCGACATGGCACCCCGTTCTGGCAGAAGCTCCAGAGGGATATGCCCAAGACACTGGCGGAAACGATCCGGATAGCGATAGTACGCTCTAGGTGATCGACACAGCCTGCATTGGATGCAGTGGGAACAAGCAGGAGGCAACCGGTTAATAACCGAGTAGGACCATTGAGGCCCAATGACCGACATGAATTCGGTTACAAAAGAAGAGATCCGGATATAGATACGGTTCAGATCAGGTGGCTGCGGTGAATATGGATCATCCTGGAGCAGGAGATGGTCAGAGACAAAAGACTGAGGGTCCAGCTTGGAGGCCGAATCAAGGTGCCTGGCCAAAGAAGGTGTGGGATGGATCGAGTCCTCCTCTAACCTTTGAGGCAAGATTGGACGGGCCTTGCTGTTATCACACAACAGACCCACGCAAGCCGGCAATCATTCAACTCGGAATTGTAGCTGGCATCATCGCATTCAGGCGGAGGGTCAGAGAGGACCACCTCAGAGAGGTGCTCCTAGACCGAATTTCAGGCCGAATATGCCTTTAACCGGAGCCAATACAATCCCGGTGAACGCAGGAGCTCCGAGACCGGCAGCCACAAAGCCGGTTAACCTGGTAAACATGGGAGGCAATGACAATGGTGCTGGTCCAAGTCGGCAAGGTGGATACCCCGGTAATGAGTACAAGGAGGCTCATCAAAGTGTGGTTTTTGTGACCGAGCCAACTGACAAGAAAAGTCAGCTGCGAAGGGCGAAGGAGGTGAATGCAGTCATACCAGCAGTCCCAAAATACCTGAATTGGTCCGAGCAGGAGATCACGTGGAGCAGGGCTGATAACCCCAGAATTATGCCAAGTCCAGGAAACTATGCACTAGTGGTGGATCCGACTTTGGTAGGACCCAAGCTTAACGTGAGGTTTAGCCGAGTCTTGATTGACAATGGCAGTGCCATAAACATCATGTATCGGGACACAATGGTCAAGTTGGGTATTTCGCCGAATCAGTTGCAGCAGAGCAGTTGTACCTTCCATGGTATAGTACCCGGGGTGTCTTGTTCCCCAATGGGTAAGATCTGGGTAGATGTGCTGTTTGGTACCAAGGACAATCACCGGCTTGAAAGTCTCGAGTTCGAGGTGGTAGATTTGGAGAGCCCATACCATGCTCTACTTGGCGGCCTGCGTTAGCCAAGTTCATGATATCCACCCATGTGGCCTACCTCAAGATAAAGATGCCAGGCCCGAATGGTATTATCACTGTTGCGGGAGATTACAAAAAGCCATACAGTGTGCCACGATCGGTTCCACCTTAGCCGAATCATTGGTGATCCAAGCTGAGAAGAGCAAGATGCATGAGGTGGTGGCAATGGCGAAGTCTGCTCAGCTCGGTGTGCTGGCTATGACCAATCCGGATGGAGGTGCAACATTTGAGATGCCCAAGGAAACAAAGAAGATTCCCATTGACCCGGAGAACCCGGAGCGCATGGCCATCATTGGTGCCGGGCTGGATGAGAAATAGGAAAGCGCGCTCTGTCACTTCCTCCGTGAGAATCGGGATATCTTTGCATGGTCGGCTAAGGACCTGCCTGGTGTTCCGAGGGAGTTGGCAGAGCACTCTTTATTTGTCAGGCCGGATGTAAAACCGGTGAGGCAACCGACTCGGCGTCTCTCAGATGATCGAAGAAAAGTGGTGCTGGATGAGCTGGCTAAGTTGCTTGCAGCCGGATTCATTATGGAGGTGTTGCATCCAGACTGGATATCCAATCCGGTTCTGGTAGAGAAGAAGAAGGACGAACCAGCGGTGGTCAAGGTGTGGCGCATGTGCATCGATTTCACCAACCTAAACAAGGCGTGCCCGAAGGATCCATTTCCTTTACCTCGGATTGATCAAGTGATCGATTCTACTGCGGGTGTGAGTTGTTGTCTTTTATTGATGCGTACTCTGGTTTTCACCAGATACCACTGAACCCTAAAGATCAAATAAAGACTGCTTTTATTACCCCGTACGGGGCGTATTGCTATCGTGTCATGTGTTTCGGTTTGAGAAATGCCGGTGCAACTTATCAGAGATGTATGCAGAAATGCTTACACTCCCAAATGGGCAAGAATGTGCAGGTGTATGTCGATGATATCGTCATCAAAACTAAAGAAAAACACACTCTCCTCGAGGATCTCGAGGAAACATTTGTGAACTTGAGAAAATATCGGTTGAAATTGAATCCGGATAAATGCACCTTTGGTGTCCCGGCTGGAAAGTTGCTCGGTTTCCTTGTATCAAGCCGAGGTATTGAGGTGAATCCGGCTAAAATCCGAGCCATAGAAAGAATGAAATTGCCTAGTGTCTAAAAGATGTACAAAAATTCACGGGTGTTTAGCCTCGTTGAGTCGGTTTGTGAGTCGGCTAGGAGAAAAAGCCTTGCCCTTGTATCATTGATGAAAAAGAGCACCGGGTTCACGTGGACCCCGCAGGCAGATTCGGCTTTCAACGAATTAAAAAAGATGTTGTCCACTGCACCAATTCTGGCGTCACCTTTGCCGAATGAGCCAATGCTACTTTACATTGCGGCCACTAACCGGGTCGTGAGTGTGGTCATAGTGGTAGACGAGAAGAGGAGGGTAAATCCGTGCAGAGCGGTGTACTATTTAAGTGAGGTGATCTCAACCTCAAAGCAAAATTATCCCACTACCAGAAGATGACATACGGGTATACCTGGCGGCCAAAAAGTTGAAACATTATTTCCAAGAACACCCGATTACCGTGGTATGTGAAGCTCCAATCGCGGAAATCATTGGGTGCAAAGATGCGACTGGCCGGGTTGCCAAGTGGGCAATAGAAGTATCTCCTTACACCCCGCATTATGAGAGAAGGGATGCTATCAAGTCTCAGGCTTTACCAGATTTCCTTTGTGACTGGGCCGAATGCAGTATGAGCCACCCAAGCCGGATTACAATTACTGGAAGTTGCACTTTGATGGCTCCAAAACCAAAATCGGATTAGGTGCTGGGGTGGTACTCACGTCACCGAAGCAAGATCAATTGCGATATGTGTTGCAGATTCATTTCTCAGCATCAAACAATGTGGCCGATATGAGGCACTGATCCATGGGCTTAATGTGGCCAGGGACATCGGCATCCGCCGAATAGAATGTTTTGGTGATTCGGATTTAGTTGTGCAGCAATCTTCTGGAAATTGGGATGCTCTTGATGCCAATATGGCACTATATCGGTTTCATGTCCAGAAAATTTCAGGATTTTTTGAAGGCTGCGAGTACAAGCACATACCTCGGTTGGAGAACGAAGCTGCTGATGTCCTGTCAAAACTCGGGTCGTCTAGGGATGCAATTCCACCCGGGATATCCTTGAATCACCTAAGGGTCCCTTCAATCAAACCTTCGCCTGATTCCGAGTCAATTTTTATCCCAAAGCAAGAATCTGAGGCTGTCCCTATGAATGTTGATGTCGATACATTGGGGAAGACCCGGGGACTGCATGGCGAGACCCGGGGACTGCTAACCGGATCTTAGGAAAGAGGAGCAGAGAAGAAGGTGGTGATAACCGAATCTTAGGGAATGGGCAGAAGCTGATAGAAGAAATAATGGCGGCCGAACCAGTGGAAGTAGATGAGCACTTATTCCCTTTGCATCCAGTACCGGAATGGGCTGAAGAAATCATGAAGTTCATGTCGGAGGGGAGTTTGCCAAATGATGAAACCGAAGCTAGGCGAGTGCAGAGGAGGTCCAAGGCTTACACCATCATCAACAAGGAGTTATACAAGAGGAGTGCAACCGAGGTGCTACAGCGTTGTGTGGAGCCAGCCGAGGGCAAGGAGATGCTCCTTGAGATACATCAGGGTGAATGTGGACATCATTGCAGTACAAGAGCCCTGGTGGCTAAGGTGTTCCGGCATGGATTTTACTGGCCCACTGCTCACGCGGATGCAGAGGACATAGTCCGAAAATGTGAAGGATGCCAAAGGTTTGCCAAGCAGACACACTTACCCGCATCGGCGCTCAAAACAATTCCTATCACTTGGCCGTTTGCTGTGTGGTGTTTAGATATGGTGGGAGATTTCAAGGCTAGGGGTAACATGACACATATGCTGGTGATGGTGGATAAGTTCACCAAGTGGATAGAGGTGAAACCAATCCGGAAGTAGATGGTCGTTCGGCTGTGACTTTCCTGAAAGAAATTATTTTGAGATACGGATACCCTCATAGCATCATCTCGGATAACGGCACAAACTTTGCTGTCGGAGAGTTTGCTCGGTTTGCATGATAAGGGAATCCGGCTAGATATAGCCTCGGTGGCACATCCGGAGTCTAATGGGCAAGTGGAAAGATCAAATGCCCTGGTGTTGGCCGGCATCAAGGCTCGTCTCATTGAACCATTGCTGAAAACTCCGGGATGCTGGATAGACGAGATACCATCAGTACTGTGGGGTCTAAGGACCACGCCGAATCGGTCAACTGGCTATACGCCATTTTTTCTGGTTTATGGGGCAGAAGCTGTGCTACCCACTGACATAGAACATGATGCACCAAGGGTGGCAATGTATACTGAAACCGAGGCAAAAGAGGCTCGGGAAGATGCAGTGGATCTGCTAGAGGAAGCAAGAGAATTGGCTCTATCTCGGACAGCAATATACCAGCAGAATCTCCGACGATATCATAGTCGAAAGATCAGCCCTCGAGTGTTTCATGAGGGTGATCTTGTGCTAAGGCTGGTGCAGCGCAGCAAAGGCCGACACAAGTTGTCACCTCCATGGGAGGGACCTTTCATTGTGAGCAGGGCTATGCACAATGACTCGTACTACCTTGTAGATGCACAGGAACCAAGGAAGGATGGCCTGGACAGACCCGGACAAGAAACTAAGAGACCTGGAATGTAGCTCTGCTTCGACCCTTTTACTCCTAAGGGGCGCAATGTATGTATTTCAGTTTATCATAAATGAAATTGCAGCAATCCGAGTCTGGACTCGGGGACTGCTTCGTACTCATGCATGTGTTTTTTACTGTTTTGTCCATACCGTTCGTGTGCCGAATTGCTTTGAACCTCGTCCCAAAATTCAAGTAATGTATGTTGTGTTGTTGATCTCGTGACTCGACTGACAAACACCAAAATGGTAGTCAAGAGCAGAGATGAGGAATGTGGGAAACATGAAAATGGACTCGGGGACTCGGTCCAAAACCGATTCGGCACATGTCGTTTACTAACCCCTGTTATTTATTTTTGTTTATGTT